>QANW01001771.1:1023745-1152414 GCA_003254865.1 Dryas drummondii
TCTTGAGTTTATTTTCCAAGTGGTTTTTTTTTTTTTTTTTTTTTTTTCAAATTATCTTATGAAAAACTTATCTTAACTGATCACCTACAAATATCTGTAAACTGTCCTTAAACCCAAATCGGCAAATCCTATTTAATTTCTTTCTTTCAATTTTTATTTTTTATTTTGAATTAAGTTGTCATGGCAATAAAAGTGGTAAGTGACTGGTCTAGTTAAAACATGTTATTTGTTACTAATATAAATTCTGAATAAGAACTTGTAACAAATGACATGTTTTAATTTAACTGTTGTGCGGCTCAACATATGTAAAAAATTACCCACCCAAATTTTTCTTCATAATTATATATTGACCAGACAACAAAGCTTTTCTCCATTACTAAGACACAATCATGACAATCCCCCTTGCTTATGGGCTGTCCCAGAGCCAGAGGTAGCATCCATTAGCTGGGAGGCTAAAAAATTATATTACAAATTTACAATACACAACTCATGCAAGTTTAGTTTCCAGTACATTAATTGCTCATTTGGTCAACATACGGTTCATGAAGATACAATTTTTTTTTTTTGGCCAAAAGGAGGATACAATTTAATAATTTATGTAATCAAGTCTTTATATACACGCTTAAATAAAATAAAATAAAAGTCTTTAATTATATACAAGCTGATGGTCAGCAACAACTTAAATGTCCCCAAAACAAAGTTAATTACCTTCTTGTTTGTGCCTTAAAAATTTCCCCTACATTTGCCTACATTTTTAGTCCTAAATTTTGGCCTGAAATTAGATTTGGTCATCATGATTTCAATTTTGCAAATTTGATCCTTGTGTTATATATTGTTTGCAATCTTAAAACATTTTGTACCCAACATGAAAATGTTTTTGAAATAAAAACTAATGACTATTTTAAAAAGAAAAATTTGAATTAGTTTTAGAATGTGCATAGGATGGTCTTTCCATCCCCTCACAAATTTTGTCTTAAAAACAATAACAAATTACATCCAAGGACAAAACATCTAAGGTTCATAATTGAAAATTCACCTAAATAAAAAATTAAGCTAAAGGTAATCATTCTATTCATGTGCACGCATCTGGAGGCGATAAATAGACTATCGAGGGCTTAGCACACCGAGCGCTCGATACTTGCCAAGAGCTCAGTAAATGCAGTTGCATCTCCCATCTGCAATGTAGATGCATCTTTAAGGTTGCAGATGTAACTTTTTAGATTTCAGATGACAAATTTTAGATTTTAGATGTATATTTTAAGTTGTAGATACAAGATTTAGGTAATTTGCATCTATAGAGCGTTCAGGATGATTTTTGTCTTGCGACCTAATTTTTGGGTCAGGTGGGACTGTGGGCTATCTTTTTTTCTCATTTTTGCCTTATGCTTAAAGCACTCTAAAAAAATGGATAATTTATCTCCAAATTAAAAATTTGGATTTTGTTAAAATTGTATTAGGATTGTGAATACACATAAGCCAAAAATTGGTAAAATTAAAACTACGAGTACTGAATGTGATTTCGGGTAGGTAAAAACACAGGACCAAAAATATAATTTACTCTATTAAAGTAAAACATAATAGACGGCCTTTCAGTTTACCCAAAAGGACCACACAAAAAAACATAGAAAGATAACTTATTACGTATATTTTAGATTTTTTTTCCTGATGAGTGATGAATGACATGAAAAGAATTTCATCTCTTAAGCTAAAAAAAAAACCTGAAAGTTTGAGTGTGAAATTTGTATGTGATACGATTGAGAAATCTAAATTTGAAGGGATAGAAAAATGGATATAAAAGTTTTAGTGACTTACATTGACAAAGGTGGGGTAGTAGAGAACATGGGCGGTATTATTGAACACATCCACCGCAGCCTCCCGAATCCCCGGAAGGCGCTTGATGGCCTTTTCGACCGAACCAGCGCATGCAGCACAAGTCATTCCAAGCACCGAGAACACGGCCTTCACCTCAGAGCCCTCCTTCGGAGACGTGCCTTTGGGGTAGCTGCCCGGCATGGATGGGTAGTGTGGCCGGGGAGACATGTCACCCCAGCAGCCATTGCTGCAAATGCAACCCATTGACACAAGCTTGCTGGAAGCCATGGATTTGCCCAAGCCTGCAGGCCTTTGGTTATCAATATTAATATTTATGCCTTTCTTTTCTGGGGAGCTGAGCAGCTGGTATTTAAAGTGGGCCGGGGAAAGTAGAATATTTAGTAATACATATTTTAAGTTGTTTTTCGTTAGTGGCCGAGGAATTTGTCTGAGACTCTTAGCAAATGAAAGGGTAAAAATTAGGTCTGAGTGGAAAATGGGGTCGACCATGTATTACTTTACTAATTGGGTGTTAAACTAGCTTTGGAGTGTTTCTTGCTGCTTCTTCTCGATCTGTAAAGGAAACATATGGATGCCATATATGACACCATGACCCTGATTGATATGTTGGCCATTAATTTATAATTAAGTTTAATCCTCAATTGCCAGGTCAGCTTCAATTAGAATATTTGGGTTCTTAGTAATGTATGTGTAAAGATTTCCATAGGTTCAGATGCCCAAAGGTTTTAATCAATTGGAACAAGAGGCAGATTGATCAACTTTTTAGAAATTGCACTACCATAAGCTCCTGTGCTTCGATCCGCAACCTCTTTTCTAGGTTTTTTTTTTTTTTTTTTTTTTTTTTTTTTTTTTTTTTTTTTTTTTTTTTTTTTTTAATCTCATTCTTGACATAGCTCTAAAGTTAGAATCATCATTTAAAATTTAGATTTTTAAATTTTTAACTTTTTATTTTGGTAGTTCAAAATCTATCAGTTATGGCCCTCCCTCTTAATTACTCCTATTGCTTCCTCCCGACAAGTAGAGGTTGACGTTTTTACAAAGAATCCGATTTATCTTGGGAGCTGGATTTTCTTATATTTTTTTAGAGTTCATTCGATTTCATAAAATAAAAGATGATTTAGCCATTGATGGACACCTTTTAAAATAGGCTAAGAGAGTTTTGGATTCAATTGTTTGAGATTTGTTGTACATGCATGCTCTTGTCTATGTTGTTTCATTTTATATAACTTTTTAGTTGGGTGAGCGAAACTCTTGTATGGCTTCAACAAACAGTAGCTTCAATTTAATTGTAACTCGATCAGTTTAGTTTCTATTCAATAAAGTTTTTTCAATAAAAAAAAAAAATCTAAGAATTAAAACTTAAAATTTAAATGAAGTACATAAGCAAAAGTTTTTGCTGGCCAATCGCCTATCAATCAACGATAAGCTCTTGCATCGTTAATGAGAATTAACATTTAGATAAGTATTAAAGCTATGATATAAGGGACATTACATGATATCGATCATGTGCTTTAAGGGACATCGATCACATGATATCTTGATGAGTATTTGACATCTTATGTACGTTATCGAATTCTCAGTTAACAGTACTACTTGTTCAAATGAAATTAATTTGATTAATATATATCTCAAACAGTCTGATAACATAGCATTTCAGATTTAAATCATTGACTAAGTAAAATCTTGGTTAAATTAATGTGTGGTTCACAATATATATAATATGTCATATATCTATCTATCTAATAATAGAAAATTAATTTATATATGTTTAATACATATCTTTCCAAACCAAATCCTGCATTATCAAATATCTTAGTTAATTAAGAAAATGGCTCTAGATTAAACTAGTCCAAGTTCAATAGGAATAAGACTTGGTCAAATACCAATTGTCTTGAACTATATGATAAGGAATGTACGTACTATATATATAGGCTATATACGTAAGCTTTGATTGATAACCACCTTATTAGTTATTATATACATGTATATACACACACACACACACTACAAGTTTGCCTTTAATTAGTTTGGACTTTGGAATCAAGTAGCTAGCTAATGACTAATTAATGAGGATGACTGGAGTATATGTAAGATGGCCGGGGTTGGCCTCAAATCTAAGTAACCTAGCTAACTAAATATTTAAAGAATGTTGAGAGAGAGAGAGAGAGAGAGAGAGAGAGAGAGAGAGAGAGAGAGAGAGAGAGAGAGAGAGAGAGAGAGCGTTGATTACAAGGCTCCATGTCTTAGACTTTGGCGTCCTTTATTTAGTTATTTCACATGCATCATCAATTGAGCGAAGAAATAGAAAGATTTAAATGAAAGAAAATGACTTCAAAAAAAAAAAAAAAAAAGAGACTACTGCGCGCAGGGCCCTCAATTAATTTAAAGGTGCATGCCCATATATACAACACGTCATTGCTAGCCAGTGTGAAGCGTGCTGCCATATTTAAAGCTTACCGGAATTTGTTGGTGCCGGTACGTACTGTCAATTAATTGTGCTGTGTGTGAGTGTCCACCACCATCCCCCACATCAAGTTCAACTCATCCTTTCCTATGCATGCATCTTAATTTCTCTCTTTTAATTTCCTACTTACGTCTCTGTTTTCCACTCATATAATTATATGGGGATTACTAAAGGTCGTTTGGTGACCAGTTAGCTTCTTTTTTTGTTGTTTGTTTCATGGGCCGGTTGGCCCCCATCTTACCAAAAAAAAAAATATATATGATTCCACTCATAATTAGTAAGTGAAAATGTGTGCCCGTTGGACTCAAAACATGCATGACTTAATCTAATATATTTTGATACAATGCGAAAGTTATCCTGATACTAGGGATGTTCAAGATTTTACATATTTTGATATAAGATTTCAAATACCCAATGCGTGATTTTAAATTCTAAAAAAAATCACAATATATAACATGTCATACTTTTGAGTTAAGTAATAAAACATTTCCTTTAAAAAAAAAAAAAGAGCTGCTATATAAATACCTTTTTCCTTCTCACTACTCAGTGGCCCCCTCCAATATTGAATTTGTAAAATAGTACTGCTAGATATACCACATTTTTATGCTATAATTTCATACTATCTTATGTGGCAACTTACATGGCATTCATACATTGGATACTAAAAAATAAAAATAAAAACCCAAAAAAAAAAAATTATGTCTAATAAAGTAATGACACATGAAATGGTATAAGAATGTGATAAGTATAGCATTATTCTCTGTAAAATAATTAAAACACCTAATTTGAAAAGACCATGAGGAACAAAAGACAAACAAAAAACAAAAAATAAAAAAGTCAAAAAACAAATGGAACCAACCAAACCTCTGCCCTCGTGGGCCTCTGCCACCCTACGAGTACCATCATTATTGGTAATTAAACTCCATGATTGCGAGCTTCCTGCTAATTTTATAATCCGAAACGTTCAGTTTTTAGACTTTACTTTAAAGATTATTATGTAAAAAATCAATCAAATTAGAAATTATTTAGTCATTTGACTGTAATCAAATAAAAAGACAAACACTATTTTCAGTAAAAGCATATAAATAGTTTGTATTATCATCAAATTAAATGACTAAATGACTTCTGATTTTAGAGATTGTTTACAAAAATGATATTTGAAGTGTGGTCTAAAAGATAAACGGTTCGGATTATAAGATTACATTATGTGATGGACCTAAAAGGATGCATGGTTAGCTTCGTATAACTTGCTAATCAGTTAGCTTTAAAATATTCTTATATATATATAATTTTTAAAGTAGGATGTTCTTATATGCTTTAAGAAAAGTAAGAACATTATATTTTTTAGACCTACAATTCAATTATCAATCGGAACCGTTCATATTTTTGAATATTATTCAAAAATCATCCTTACAAAAAATTAATCAGTTAAATCGAAAACTGTTTAGCCAGTTTATTACAACCAACATCATTTTAATTTTATCTGACAAACTGTATTTGTTTGCACAGTTTAGATGATTAAATAATTACTGATTTGTCTTATTTTTTACAGGGGTGACGCTTGAGTATGGACCTAAAACATGAACGTACGGTTACAAGGGTTGTACCGAGAGAGAATGTTCTTACTTTTTTTAAAGTACGAACATCCTTACTTGAACGAGACTAATATAGAGAAATTTTCAAGAAAGTAGGTGAGTTAGAAACTAGTCAAGGGGCTAACATATGAAAAAAGAAAAACATGGGTTTTAATTGAAGAAATAAGATTTTAAAAGGGTTTCTTTGATTTTCTAATTTATAAAACACTAAATTTTGCTGTCGTGTAGAGAGCTTTAAGAGAAACAGAATTTTGGATTATTGGGAAAAGAAAAAAACAGAAAAAAAAAAAAAAAAAAAAAAAAAAAAAAATACAAGAACAAACACAAAAAAGGAGATGTACTTTGTGATCCTTGGTTATTGCTACCAGATATACTTTAGTACGAGATAATATAATTTATTGTCATGCAAAAATATTGTATACATAACCAGCACTCGGGCCTATTAATGGAGTATCTTCAGAAATTTTGCATTTGGCTTCTAATGGGGTATAGTGGTCCAATAATATGGTATCTTTTAATCATAAATATATATAAGCAAATTTAACCACTTATGCAATTCCAATTAAGATTTTGTTTCTCACCCTTTACAATATAGTACTTTGATATACCTCAAAATTCTTTATCAAATTCAAAGAAAAACTAAGTTGTTCTGACAAGTTAAACTTTCATACATGCCAGCAATTTAACAGATTGTGAGTTGACATTCTTGTCATGATCAGAATATGTTAAGAGGCAGCTGACCAAGCTTATTCTATAGGTTTCTCTCCACATGGAAGCTCTCCCACATAATCACAAATGAGCACCGAAAGTTATGCATGTTTGTTTAATAGTAGGTGTCATTTGCTTGGAGATTGATTAAACTCTGAACATTAATTTTGAACTTCTCAATTAATGGTGTAATTCCATGAGAGATTTGATACATATAGGTGCTACATATTAAATAATCAGCTGCTAGCACATCATCAAAAAATTAATAATAATAATAAGAACAATAAATAATATCAAAAGTACATATATACACGGTAACATACTACGAATTTCATATCTAATCATCTAAGACTTTGTATATTGCATTCGAGTTTAAATTTTTATTTTTTGCTGGTATCGTACTTAAACTATTTTGTATCATACATTCGTTTAATTATTCTTTTTGACTTTGATGTGAATATGTGATAATGAAACTTTCAGGTAAGTTTTCATTAAAAAAGTTGCTTGTATTATTAAATCCATGATAGCCATGCACTGAGCAGTCATATTCATGGGGGTTGAATCATATATCCACACAAATTAATTGCAACTAGTATTAAATCCCTGGTCCACGTCAAAAGCTTGCAGGTGCCAACAATTGGTTTGCTGGTTCATTTGGTACTGCTTATTTTTAGGTTTCCATGTACGTTTTAGCTTTATAATTATATGGTTTTTACTCTTCAATCATGCACACTTCAATCATTAGTTATAACTATTATATGCTCTCTCACAAAAAAATAAAAACTATTATTTGCTTTTTGATTTTTGATTTTTAGTTTTTTTGCAATCGCATTCATAAGCCATGTGTAATCCAAAAGAAGTGCACTACCAAAAAGGTTTATATGGGTGCTACAAAATTTGCTTCTTCATCTGGGATTTGTTTGTTTTATTTGCACGGTTTTACACGTTTCTGCCTTTAAACTTTTGTGTCTGTTTTCTTTGCTTTTCATCTTTTGGGTCATACGGTTTTCTTTGCTTTTCAATTTTGCTATTACATCAGGGTTTCTTGCAAGGTGGACTTTATTTCCAGGACAAGATTTTCCCAATGCTAAGTTCAGCTCTGGGACCTTATAACTTATAAGGAGTCACATGTTTGAGAAGGAAACTTCAGTTTTTTTGACAGAAAATTTACCAACAGAAAACGTTTCTAGATTGAGCGACCCTAACTAGATTTTACCATTTAAATGTTCCAAAATAGGTATGGGACCTATAGCTGCAGTAATAGAGTGTTTTACTTTTACCCCACATCCACAATAATAGTTCGATTCTCGCTATTCATTTTTCTGAATTAAAAAAATGGCCGTAAGAAGCTGAGGAGTCCAAAATGGAGCGCAGCTCAACAAGAAGAAAATAAACCAATTTAATAAACTATTAGCCTGCATTTGAACTTTTGGTTTATGAAGACTGGTTGTCAACTAGGTCTCTTCTAAAACAATTCAGATAATTGAATAATCTTCAAGAAAACAGAGAAAACAAATATCTTTTCAAGGTGGTCAAGTCTACTACGTTAGTGTTGAACAGACCATGAAAAAGTTCAACTAATCTGTATTTATAGAAACCATGGGTTTGTTTATTCAATTGCAATATGCAATCAGGTCTTAAATACAATTTCCCTTCATAGCTATTAATCAATGATATTGCCTCCTCTGATTTTCCAACCTGGTTAGGCTGACAAGTTATGAATTTGATTCATTATACTCTAATACTATGCCAAGATTTGGACATTGTCAAGAGAATTGTAAAAGAAACCACAGCCTGAAATTGCTCTATCTCATGAGTTTAGTTTGTGACGTACGGTGAAATGCAACTTGCACCTGATTCCTAGGGTTGAATTTCATCAGGGGTTGCATTTTCCAGTCACCACCCTCAAGTTATTTGCAAAATATTGATTACAAACAATTTCAGTCACCAATAAATCTTCCATTACAAAGAATATGATAACCTCAAGATCGCTTATGTTAGGGGGCGTCTTTAGCATATCCCGCATCAAGAATGTAAAGCCTTGCCTTACAATATATAATGTCATGAGCCTCTCCACCCATTACCAATTTGTTTTGGGTAGAATGCTCCAATTTTTTACACTAATGAATTAAATCAACTATCAATTAACATACCAACGCTGCACATGCCAATGTCTTCTAATGAAAATTTCATTCATACACGCATATGTACACAGAATATGAACCAAACAATCTACATTATTCCATATTTGCTTCATCAGCCAAAACACTACCTAAATCAGTAGAACTTGACTCCTAGATATGCACACACAACAGAACCAAAGTCTCCTAATCAATCATTCAATCCTTATTCCACGTACCTCCAGGGTGTCCAGTTCCTTGGGCCTCTTATAATTCTTCAACAACAGAGAGCAGCAAACAACACTGACAGAAGAAGCTGCCATTGCAGCTCCAGCAATCCATGGTGGTAAACGAAATCCAGTGGATGGGAAAAGGGCCCCTGCAGCTATTGGGATGCCAAGAACATTATAACCCAAAGCCCAGATGTAGTTCAAACGAATACGGGTAAAGGTTTTCCTAGAAAGGTCAATGGCAGTTATCACATCCTCCAAGTTGCTCTTCATAAGAACAATGTCAGCTGCCTCAATAGCAATGTCTGTGCCCGCACCAATTGCCATACCAACATCTGCTGCCACAAGCGCTGGCGAGTCATTGATACCATCTCCCACCATTGCTACAGTGTAGCCTGAAGCCTGTGAATAAGAAAATTGAAGTTACATGACGTGTCAGCATAATTAACAGTGTCCTTGATAAAAATAAAAATAAATAATAGAAAAAAGCAAAGATAATTTAGAACTTGTAGTTAGGCCATGCTATGACCGCTTAAAGTGCTGAAGAACTTCCTCTTGTAAGTTGTAACAATGTTATTATATGTACCTGTAATTCCTTCACTTTCTCAGCTTTCCGCTCAGGTTTGGATTCTGCTATAACATTCTCATTTCCAACTTCAATTCCAACCTCATTGGCAATAGAATTTGCAGTTCCCCAGTTGTCACCTGTCACCATTATGCATCTAATTTTCATAGACTTGAGTATGGAAATTACTTCTTGAGCACCTGGTTTCACTGGATCGGATATGGCCAGAACTCCAGCCACTTCTCCATCTATAGATACTAGAATTCCAGTTTGAGCCAGTCCTTCAGCTTCAGCAAGTATGTCTTCTGCATCAACTGGAATTGCAATGTTGTGGTCCAGCATCAAGCTCTTGTTCCCCACAATTATTTCCTTGTTCCGAACAATGGCCTTCACCCCATGGCCAGTAATGGAGACAAAATCGCATGCTTCTGGCCAGGCAGGATTCTCTTCATCTTCTCTGAATTTTTTGGCATACTCAACAATGGCCTTGGCCAAGGGGTGTTCACTGTTCACCTGATATGTATCCATCAAACAGAAAAACAATATTTTAAATGACTGTAAATAATAATGAACATACTCGAGTTTAAATGTTCAGTCCGATTATTCAAAATAATTTAAATCCATCTTAAATAAGCAGAGATATTAATAACCTTCCTTACCCAAAAGAAGAAAAAAAAACAAAAAAAGCGTTCATGGATATTTGAAAATATAAAACGTATGTGTTTCACATGTTAAAGCCTACCTCAGTTGCAGCAACAAGTTCATAGAATTCTCGCAGCACCATAAATTTCAGGAGTCGTGTGTTAACAACCACTGGCTTCCCAACTGTGAGAGTCCCTGTCTTGTCAAACACAATGCAGTTCACCTACAACATCATTAATCAGATATATAAGAAACAAATCTGAAAGTGCTGAGAGACAGTACCTAAGGGTAAAGATAGGAAGGATATAGTTACATCAACAGACTTAAATGGCCACCACGGGTCCACAACTTAGTAAATCAAACCAAAATATAAAGAAATTGTTAAAAAATGAAACTCTACTAATCTTTGACCTCCTCTCTTTTTTTTCTTTTTTTTCTTTTTTTGCAATGCAACACCAGAATGGATGAAAATGCAAAAATAAACACTCTCACTGCCCCCCAAATTCATCAAACTGCCATATTTGCATCTTATAAAAAGTATGAAACTGTAAGAAGGAAGTTGCTTTCTCACCTTATGTGCACTTTCTAATGCTTGGCCCCCTTTGATCAACACACCTTGAGATGCACCTACTCCAGTCCCAACCATGACAGCAGTGGGAGTTGCTAGGCCTAGAGCACAAGGGCAGGCTATAACCATGACAGAGATCCCAAACTGGAGTGCTAGCTGAAAGCTATCCATGGAAGATGGTATCCAAGATTCTGAGTAGCCATGGAATTTGCCAGCCAAAAACCAGGAAAGCCAGGTCAAGAATGAAAGTATGATCACCTGCAAATTAAAGCCACTTCTTAAAAAAAACCACCAATATCCCTTTGATTAAACCAAAAAAAAAAAAAAAAAAGTAATCCATACAGAAATTTAGATAATTTATTATAACACTAACCAGTGGCACGAAGTATTTGGAAATGCGGTCAGCAAACTTCTGTACAGGAGCTTTGGCCATCTGAGCTGACTCAACAAGTCGTACAATCTGAGAAAGGGAACTTTCTGATCCAACCCGTGTTGCCCTGATATGCAACACACCATTCTCATTCACAGTACCTCCAATGACTGTATCACCCTTTCTTTTTGCCACTGGCCGTGCTTCTCCTGTTATCATACTCTCATTTACATGGCTTTGCCCCCATATCACATAACCATCTGACGCTACTTTCGCCCCTGGAATAACTTTAATGATATCATTCTTTTGTATCAACCGGCCATCAATTTCTTGTTCACCTATCACATTTCCATCTTCATCTAGTGTTAACAATGTTGCTGTTTCAGGTGCCAAGTCCATAAGTTTGGCAATGGCATCAGATGTCTTCCCCTTAGCTAACACCTCTAGGTACTTCCCTAGAAGAATGAATGAAATAAGCATGGCACTAGTCTCAAAGAAATCTGTACCCTTAAAATGTGGAGAGGTGGCAGCTCTTAGCACTGAGTAGACTGAATAGAAATAGGCTGCATTTGTTCCTAAGGCAATTAACACATCCATATTAGCAGAACCATGGCGCAATGCTTTGTATGACCCAATATAGAACCTCTGGCCTATTATGAATTGCACTGGAGTGGCCAGCACCCACCTCAGAAGCTCCCCAATGGTGAGCATATTCACCACTTTAGTTTCTAAGCCATGCTTAATTCCAGGAATATACATGAAGACCATGGAGGTTAAAAATACTGGAATAGTAAAAACCAAACTCCACAAAAAGAATCTATAATACTGCTTAATTTCTTCCTTTCTATGAGTTTCTCTTCCTGCTCCTCCTCCAGGAAATATTTTTGCCTTGAAACGCCTGGACCCAGTTGTTTCAATCACGTTGATGAAATTTCTGGGCCCTGTCATATCTGGTTTGTAAGAAAGGGAGATTTTATTGATTTCAGGATATATGTCAATGGATTGCACCCCTGGGAGTGCTTGAAGAGACTGTTCAATTATTCTCATTGAACGATTTGTCCTTACACCATCAACTTCAAGCTCTATCCTGCTCATGTCTTCCCCTGAATTAATAAGTATGGTTTCAAATCCAGTGTGTTCAATGGCTTCCAACAGCTGATTGAAGGTCACAATCTTTGGATCATAATGAACATCTGCTTCTTCAGTTGCTAAGGCAACTTGGGCTTTTTGTACACCATGAATTTCCAATAAGGCCGATTCAACAGTAGAAGAGCAAGAAGTGCAAGTCATTCCATTTATCTGTATTCGGCAGACCAAAGTGGACTTCTCATTTGACTCATCATTAATCAATGCAGCTTGAAATCCAACATCTTCAATAGTCTCACGAATTGTCTCCTCCTATAAGATGTAAGACAACAGCTATAAAATGCCAAGTACCAATAAATGAACTTTGCATAAATCTGATTAGGAATGATAAGGAATAAACTAGAAAACAGAAGCCTGATAGAACTATATAATGGTATGCAATAGCGCCAGCAAACTTCATTTACTTTCAAGACAAATTCAATAGTCCAATTTTCACTGCTAAAATCTTTAGAATATACTTCTATATAGCTAACTTGCTGAACTAGAGATGTCTCCTAGATCATCTTCTAATTAAAATCTTAGTATTAGTAAGAAAAGTGAAAACTCAGAAAATTATAGAAGCCACAACTGTTAGTACTTAGTAGTGATTAGAGCTTATCAATGTGTAGTCGTTACAGTTGGATACCTATAGAAAATTGTTTTCGCATAATTCAGTGAAATGTTATCACTAAATTAAACTATACTACATATCTGATTGTTTCTTTCAAATGGTTAATGGTGCTGCTAATAGAAGACACGTGGTGGAAGTTTAGCCTGAGAGAGAAAAATACTTATAACAAGACAAATTCTTTCCTACAGGAAAAAGACTCAAGTGCAAAATTTTGCTGTATTGGCTTAAAAATGGTCTACTCAGCCCAAATGTTGAGCAGGATAAAGTGAAACTTTGTGAGATTTCTTGTAGTTAGGTTTCTAATTTGACAATCAATATAGCAGACGTTGTATTTTAGTAAATTATTGATTTGGGTCTTATTTGGTGTGTGGAAGATCTTCCATGTCAAACAAAAAGGACTTTTGGGGAACTCTATACACATATGACTAAGTTTAAGGACCAGGACAATATTGTAGGATTATGTGGAGCCAGGATTGTGTCTTTCATATGTTTCTTTGTCTTTTCTGCAATACCCAATTTTTTTATTATCCTGCAAAACAGAAACAAAGCCTAGTTTATTTGGACTGAGCTAGAGTTTAAAACCCAGGCCCTATGTTGACTTCAGTTAAACCCTCATATCCCAAAATCACATAACCCCACCTTGAAAGGACAAACCCAATACAATTTACAACCAACCCAAATCCAAGAAATAAGAAGGGGACCACCAAATTGGGATTAACTAAATCCTCAAATTTACCAAGCTAAAACAAAATTGATGATTCTTGAAAATGAAATCTTGGGTCATGAAACAGAAGAGTAAGAATCGAGACAGGGTTGGTGCCAAATTGGGTTTTTCATAGCTTCAATTACAAACCTAAATACCACTCAAAAATAAATAATTAATTAATTTTGGGTATAGGTCAGAGCCGTGTGGTCGGTAAACTAAATCACATGTCTGAGTGTCTGACAAGGCATTACATTTCTTGTAGTATCGAACAAAGCAAAAAACAAAATGAAAGGTTCTCACTTACGTTAACGTAATTGGGGAAGAACATGACTTGAGCCCGATTGTTGAGGACGTCGACGACGGCCTCGCGAATCCCGGGGAGCCTTTTGATCGCCTTCTCGACCGATCCAGCGCAGGCGGAGCAGGTCATGCCGATGACGGAGAACACCGCTTTGGCCTCGGAGCCCTCCTCGATGTTGGTGATTTCCTGCGCCGCCACGCCCTTCGGGTACTTCGGCATGGACGGGTAGTGAGGCCGCGGCGACAGCCCGCCACGGCTCTCGTTGCGTATGCACGCCAAGCCCAAGAGCTTGGTCGCCATTAACGCTCGCTGCTGCAGCTGATCGAGCTTTTTGTTGTGGTCTCTCTGCAAAAAAGTTGGTGAAGAAAAGCACGAAAGTTTTTAAAAATTGGAGGGTAAAATATGAACGGAGTTTGTGTTTGAATTGTTGAGAATTTAACGGTGAGAGATTGCTTGACAAATAAGTGGGTGGTTGTGGGTCCCGCCGTAACTTAAGTTCAACGCTAAGGAATGTGATGTTTCTGAAATCATGGAAAAGTAGAAAACACTAACAAAATTAATTAAATGATTAAATAAAACAAAGTCAAAAGTTAGTTTTCCACCCCCAAATTATTGAGCCGGGTGATGAGGGGACTGTAATTGGGTGTACATATCTAGGATCCAAACAAATTCATAAACTTTGAACACGTCTTTTAAAATAAAACAATAAAAGAAAACATTAAGAGGTACGTAGCTAGAAAAATATGTACATGAAGTGAAGTGTTTGAGGGAGAGAAAACCCTTACTCGAAAGATATATATGGACTATGGTTGCTGAAAGCAGACCTCTACGAGCAATTGTGTACCAACTAATCAAAGTATCCATCGATATATATATATATACTAGATCACTGCACAACACTCCAAAAAGGTGTGATCGATGCTGCAAAAGCAGTGACATACTTCATTGACTTTTCAATATCATAACACGGGTACACGACAATGCATGAGTTACACACAGAGCTATCTAACTATACTATATATATATATATTAGCAAACACACAATCCAAAAAATATGAACAAAGATCATTTTCATTGGTTGTACAAAAAGGGTAGTACTTGAGAACTTTAGTCTCTATTGTTTAATTATCACCAATTTTTGTTAAAATCGAGGCACTTTAGTTCCTAATGTCCAATTATCACCCCTTTATATGCAACTAATAAAAATAACTTTTGCTCACATTTTTTGTAGTAACATCATACTAAAGACAAATAATAAATAGCTGAATTGATGTCAAATACGAATCCATTTCGATTGTAGGTATAACCAACCTGCTATGAAGGATATGACAAAAATTAATAATAGAAAGAGAGTTCCAATATAACCATGCATACATCCATATCCTCA
Source organism: Dryas drummondii (assembly GCA_003254865.1). Taxonomy (NCBI): domain Eukaryota; kingdom Viridiplantae; phylum Streptophyta; class Magnoliopsida; order Rosales; family Rosaceae; genus Dryas; species Dryas drummondii. The sequence continues at coordinate 1,038,991 of QANW01001771.1, forward strand.
TTGGTATGTAAATTAATTGTAGAGTAAATTACAACTTACATCTCTTAAGTTTGGAGGATTTCACAATTTGCATTCTATGATTTTAATTTTTTCAAATGAGTATCTAACGTTTTGATTTATTTACAATTCATTATTATAGTCTATTTGACTGTCTAATCAGACGTTAATTGATGATGTGACAGTTACAGGTCGCACATTTTATTGACTTGTAAGGCCGAACGATCTCTAAGATTGCCTTATAAGAAGTGCTTCAGCAGTTTGATATGAATTTTTGGTTTTTGAACGACCTTCCTAAATTTATATCAAACTTAATGTACTGAAAATGCACATGCAGATAAGACATTTAGCCTTACAGGTTAGCAAAAATGTGGAATCTACAACTGTCAAGTCATCAATTAATATATAATTAATCAATAAAAAATATGGCAAAACGTTAAGTATTAAATTGAAAAAATTAAAACTATAAGGTATAAGTTGTGAAACACTCCAAACATGATATGTGTAAATTATAATTTGCTCTTAATTGTGTACCACTAATAACAAACACTAGAATAAGCGGTATTTACTAGGCGAAGAGCATCTCCACAAGTAAAAGCTACAACAGCTATAGGTCATTTAAAGGATCATGTACGTACAACAGCTATATGTATGCCTCAAAATTTGTTGCCAAGTTACATAAAACAGATTTCCTGAAGTCCATAAAAAAGTTATTGCCAATTGCTCAAATTGAGAAGCAAATCAATTCTTAGAGAATTAGAGGGTAATTTTATTGATTTTTAGTAGTAAATATTTTTTTTATATTCGAACAATAATGATATATTATAAAATATTAAACACTGTCAAAAATGACATAAAAATGAAAAAATATCATAAAAAAGACCCATATAGTTAAAGAGCATATGTGCTATAGAGAGAATTTATATATATATATATATATGAAAAAAGTAGATTTATATTTTATGGTGACGTAGTGTTGAAAGAAAAAGAAAAAAAAAGATTCTGCCCTAGTTATATGTTTTGATTTTTCTTGTAACTATGTGTATATATTATTCAAAAACATATATATATAATATGTGCACGTATAAGATGAGCAAGGCTTTCCTAATTATCAGTTTCGCCCCAAAACTTTTTCTTATTTAGATATAATAATATTATTATTTGTTTAAGTGCAAACATTATAGGTTAATTATATATATATACATCAACTATTCATCACTTATCAATTGGGTACCTCAAGTTTAAAAACTTTTATTACAGTACATCAACTTATGTTTTTTGTCAATTGAATACTTCCGTTAGTCTGACCGTTATCTGCTAAATTGACGCTGATGTAGCATACGTGGGCCCCACCATTAAATATTGACTTGACATTTAAAAATAGCCACATGTACAACAATTAATAAAAATAAAAATAAAAAAACCCATTAAAATTATATTAAATAGAGAAAAAAAAAACCAACCCCCCTCCCCGCATTCACCTNTTTGATTGGTCCAATTGTTGAAGGCCCAACCCAACCCGCCCCTAGACTAGCACAACTACCACAAAACAACACAAAGTTCACAAACAGAACAAAACAACGTTGGCTTATCAACTTCGATTCACGAACTACGGTAGTCCGATGATCGATCCAAAGGCACCAACATGCTCAAAACAACGAGAGGATTCAATTGGGGGTAGTCCGACCTTGCATCGTTGTTGGGAACAGAAAGTCAACGGTGGAGCCCGACAGCCTTTACCTTCGAATCGTCGCCGTCGCAGCTCAGATGACCAAATTGAAGGTGTCAAGAGACTCGCCGTGCCGAGGGGGTAAGATCCCAGTGGTGTTGCTGGGAGAAGGGGCGCCGGGGGGAGGGGGTGTGTTGGGGGTGAGGGGCGAGGGGCACCAGATTGGAAGTCGGTGATGTCACCGACCCCTTGGGTCTGGCAATGTCGATCCCAGTAGAGAGAGAGATGCGGCTGCAAGGCTAGGAGAGGGGGTTGCCGACGCGAAGGAGGAGGTACCTGGTGGCCGGAGATTGGGAGGGAGGTGAGTGGGTTAGGTGGCGAACTTGGGGAGGGGGAGGGAGAAGGGTGTAGGCTGCAAGTTGCTGGCAAAAGAGGGGGAGGGAGGCGAAGATAGGAGGGTTGAGGGTGCGATGTTGCTGGGCTCTTAGCCATTTATTTTTATTTTTAAATTTTGTATTTATTTTTTATATTTTGTATCATTTTTTAAACTCTAATTAGGTTTTTTAATTAATTTTTATCCACCTGTCTATTTTTAAATGCCAAGTCAATGTGTCACATCAGCACCACATTATTAGTTAACAGTCAGACTAACGGAGTATTCAATTGACAAAAAACATAAGTTGATGTACCCTAATGAAAATTTTTAAACTTGAGGTACCCAATTAATAAGTGATGTATAGTTGAGATATATATATGTAATTAACCCAAACATTATTAAGTACAATGCTTCACTCTAGCTATGATCAAGAGCCTTTTCCAATGTACCTTACAATTAATTTTTCTTTTGGGCCTCTATGTACCTTACAATTTAATTAGGTGGCCGGGTTGAGCTTATATTTTCCATTCCTGTCTCACTTTTTTTTTTGTGTGTGTATAAATACATTTTCTCACTAATTTTTGTATCCAAACACATCTATTTGTTTCTTTTTAAAACTAACAATCACAAGTCAAAGTTGTCATACTACTTCTTATTAATGTAAATAGATCGATTAGGTGATGGTGTCGATAATATATAAACCATCTAACATGCATATATACTTAATTAAATATATGTTACAGTTGATTAATACTCGACTCGATATAATATGATGATAATTACTTGATTGTCACCCGGCTTAAATATTATTAGTGATTACTTGTAAGACGGACCAAACATTAAATAAATTAATATAACAAAGGGAGAATAGAGAATTTATAATAATAATTTTGACCTTAGATCGATGTTGAATCATAATTATATAAAAGACCTAGTGGCGCGCCAAAGAAAGCACCCATTTTTAATTTAGTTTGACGTGCGCTATGCTAATGATACATGTTTGCAAGCTAAATCGTACAATTAATTAATGCATATATTGCAAAGTGTGAAAGATGTAAATTCCTTGAGATTAAGTAGTGAGGGTGTCGATGGGAAAATGATCGGATTAGGATTAGTACTAACCCGTTTGGCACTGCTTTTTATAAATACTTTTATTTAGTAGCGCTTTTATCAGAAGCGCTTATGTTAAAAAACACATATAAATTTTTATAAAACTTCTAAATTGTTTATGCAAAAACACTTAAAAGTGATTCTTAAGAAAACACCTAACGTACGGGTGCTTCTCAAAAAACCCTTTAAAAGTGATTTTATAACTCAAAAACACTTATAATTATTTTTGTCAAACGCTATCAAAAGCGTTTTTACTAATTTAAAAGCGCTTTTAACAATTTTAAAAGCAGTGCCAAACGGGTAAGTTAAGAGTACAATATTTTTTAATTTAACAAAATATATATATAAGAGAAATTAAAAAAAAAAAAAAAAGGTCCAAAATTCGTTTCATAAAAGGTCTCACAATGTTTGTACGCTCATACTTGAGCGCTTCTTAATAGGGTAATATTTTCATGTTAAACTATAAATGTAAATTAACTGGTACGAAATTATGCGGTGGCTCTTAATTAGCCTGATTTCGTCAATTTTGAATGTAAATTACACATTTAGTACGTATTTAAGAGTTAATTTAATGAGTGTCTCAAATTTGCACTCTGAATTATCTATGAAGAGAACATTTCTTTAATATTATATACAAGGATTCATATAATGAAAAGAACGTCAATGGGTGGGCAAAAGACATAAAATGATATATTTAATTATTAGATTCTTTCGCCCAAAAAATAAAATAAAATAACTATTAGATATTTAGATTCCTTGTTGCAGCTGCCTTTAGATGCACTGCTGGTAAATATTTGGGATAAGCATGGAAATATGACCATATATTATGCATGTATAATTAGGAAATACGAGCATTATGCATGTAACTGCTTGTTTATCATCAGAATCTTTTGCTGCCGCCGCCCTTAGATGCACTGCATGTAAAACTAGCTAGTTGGGATGAGGCATGAAGATATGACTCTGATTATTCATGTAACTCCAAGAAATCCCTTATTACCAACAATTATATATAATTAAGGGTGTGGATTTGCTGTTTTTTACATTATATATATATATGTACATGTCATATATATATATATAAGAAGCAAATATTTTATATTACAAATATATATATTTATATATTCGTAATTTTTTCTGTGCAAAATGTCTATACGTTATTTGATAATATTTTTGATAAGGTTCAATATTTAGCATATAAAATCATTGTTCGATGTTAGATTTTAGGTTTTAATTTCGACTTTTGAGCCTAAAACTCAAGAGTTTAAATGAAAACTTAACCGAATAGCAGGAGTCTAAAAATTAAGAGTTAAATTAATCTCGATGATTCGATACTTGAATGTATTAAACCATTTCCATAATGTAATTAATTAATATAAAATAGAAAAAAAGCCATAAAAACTATACGTCTGCTCTTTAAGACATCCTGCAAATATAAAGAGTATATAAGTATATATATATGATTAGTTTCATTTAATTTTTTTTTTGTTAAATTTATGTGACTCGGAACAAATTATAATCGTGATAGAATTAATTTTTGGGTCCATTAACATACAGGTATTAGCACCTAAATTTATTAACCAAAATCACCCAAAGCCCCTTTCTTTCTTTGCGGGCCAACTATCACAATTCTATTATTCCTTTGCGGACACCACATCCACTGGATAACAAAAATTAAAAATAACTGCCGTGTCCTCATCAGCTGCAACATGCCAAAACACTAATAAACTGAAACTGCACATCCAATAAGCTGCAGTTTCTACTCTAATAAATTGCAGTTTCAGTTCACTTACAGTTCCAGAAACTGCAGTTTCAGTTCACTTGCAATTTCAGAAACTGCAGTTTCAGTTCACTTGTAATTCAAGAAACTGCAGTTTCAGTTCACTGTAAACTGCATAGACTGCAGTTTTTTATGCAGTTTCAGTTCACTTCCAGTTTCAGAAACTGCAGAAAGTTCACTTGTAATTCCAGCAACTGCAGTTTTAGTTCATTGTAAATTGCATAAACTACAGTTTTTTATGCAATTTCAGTTCACTTGTAGTTTCAGAAATTGCAAAAAACTGCAGTTCTAGAAACTGCAGAAAAATGCAAAAAACTGCAGTTTGACTTAAAATGGCATAAATGCATAAAGAGAGAAGATGAACGTGAATAGAGAAGAAAGAGAAAGACAAAAAGGAAATAAAATGGCAATTGACCAGATTTCAAGATAAGCCAGATAGCTGCAACTTACCTTGTTATTAAAAAAAACTAATTGGTGCACTAGAGAGTAAAAACAATAAGTAAAAGGTACCTTAGAGTAATTAATTCTTAATTTTTTTATAAAATATGTGGCATAACAATCTACAAGGATCCTTTTTCTTTGGTGGAAGAAGATATTTTCATATATGCAGAGTGACGTTAGTTCAGGCATGCAATAAAACACAAAATCGATAAAACTAGCTAGCATTAATATCCAATGTTTGGAAGAAGAAAGTCCACAAACATTTGTTTGGGAGTGATGCAAATAAAGATTGCGATCGATAGAGTTAATATCTTCCATAAACTGCTTCCACATGCACTATAAAATTATCAATCTATTAACAATTTGACATGCCTCGTTCGAACAAACTGAAAAGGCTGTTTAATATAGAAGGAATTTTGTGAAGAATGATGGTGATATTTAATTTGGGAAGCATTATATTCATATTTCAAATTAAACTCTTATTCCATGGAGTGGTAATTAATGTAAGCGCATTAACTTCTTAAAGCGAAAGAATGATTAATTTTGAAGAACGAGAATAGCATTAATTTCGGTAGAGAAATCTCTAAAATCGTTCGTTTCTCGTATTTTAATTAAATTTTAACTAAAATGGCTAAAAAGTCTCTCAACAACTCTAACCATTCTAACTAGTTAAGAATTTTTTATATATATATATATATATTCTCCCTATACAACCCAAATATTAGATAGCTAGCTACTCTAGCTTAATAGCTAGCTAGTAGGTTGGACCATGATTTTTCTGGTACTTATCTCTATTTTAGCTAAGGGAGTTCCATTTGACAAGATGCTCTTATATTTTATGGTGGCCGGATTAATGAATATAGCCAATTAATGTATCCACATACATCTGTCAAAGCAATTCAGGGAAAAGGAAGTTACTTTCAAATCATATTATTTATTCATGAGGTCATGACTCATGAGACAAATACTGGTGCCCTAAAGAAAAAGTCAAGAGACAAATAATATTGTTGGATATTAATGTCTCTTGGATCCCTACCATACCTTCAGAAAAGCATCACGGCACGAATACATTGGCTGATAATATTTAAGATAGGGGCGCTGACCAATTCCGACCTTATTTTATAGAATCTCATCACAAGGGAGAGCCGGCCTTCAGAATTAATTGACATTAACATTAATTTATCAAATGGCCGGCTGATCGACATTAATTTGTATATCAAATTCTGTTGGCATTCCAGCACCGTTCAATGCCATGAGAGAGAGAGAGAGAGAGAGAGAGAGAGAGAGAGAGAGAGAGAGAGAGAGAGAGAGGGGGCGGGGGGGGNAGATGGCGGAGGGGGGAGTTGCCGGTGGTGGCTAAGGGGGTGAGGTTGGTGGTGTATGGGTTTAGATCTAACCACTTTTTTTATAGGAAGATTTAGAGTTCAGTTTATTTTATGAGTTTTTCTTAGACTAAGGGGGTGTTCCCGACTTAGATTTTAATGGATTCTAATGAAATTTAGGTGTCTCAACTTATATTTTAATGGATTCCAATAAAATACAGGTGTCCTTAAAAAGTCATGAATTTCATTAAGTGAAAGATTTTAATGCATTTGGATAGATTTGAATACATTTTTTATACATAACAAATTCCATGAAAATTTCACTCAATTCCTTTGGATTTTGATGGATTTTATGAATTTTAAAATCCATTAAACTTCTTTAAAATCTGAGTTGAGGACACCCTCCTAAGACCGGTAGTGATTTAGGGTTTTTAATTAAATCTTTTTATTTTTCTTCTTTAACGACTTTATGTTAGGTTTTAACTCCAAAATTTTGGGTTCCACCAAAAATCTCGGTGTTAAACCTAATATGCAGCCTCTACAAAGCCCACTCTACACCCTATGAAGGGAAATAGCCTTCAAATAGGGAAAAGTACCCTTCAAATCGGGGAAAGACTTTATTATGAATTAAAAAGATTTTAATTGCATATGTTTGATGACATTATGATATGCTAAGTTCGACTTTACCCGCAAACCATATGTTTTTTACATGACAATACATACTATTGATGACATTATAATTGAATTCACGTTACAATGGACACAATATAATTTGGTTTATTGGAATTTCTTGAATATAATTCATTCCTTGTCTTACTTGCATTACAACTTTGTAAAGACAAAATTCTTGAAGAAAAAATAACTTAGAAAACAAAATTATCTTAGTTGGGTGGTAGTGGTGGCCGGTGGTGATGAGGGGCGGCGGTTTTTGGTGGTGATGTCGTTGGGGTTGGGAGGTGGTGGTGATGGTGTTGGGTTTGAGTGTGTTAAGTAAAATTGTTAGGTGTGATGTTAGATTTAGTTGTTAAGTTTTAGTAAAGATAGATTAAGAAAACATATTGGGTACATTAATAAATTTTAATATTTTTTAAAATAAAGGTGATCGAATGATTTAGTATTTTTAATTAAGTCATTTTATTTTTCTTCTTTAACGGCTTTATGTTAGGTTTTAACTTCAAGATTTTTGGGCTCCACCAAAATTTTGGTGTTAAACCTAATATGCAGCCTCTACAAAGCTCACTCTACACCTTAGAAGGGGAAATAGCCTTCAAATAGGAGGAAGTACTCTTCAAATCGGAGAAAGACTTTATTATGAATTAAAATGATTTTATTATAAATTAAAATAACTTTATTATGAATTAAAAGGATTTTTTTTTATAAATTATTATGAATTAAAAGAATTTTCTTATAAATTTTAAAACACCCCCAATCTTTATCTAAAAAACTGTTTTTCTAAATGACCTAAGCCTAATTATCTTTTTTTTTTATTTAATTATTTTTAGTTTTATTTTTGTAATTAATTTTTAGCTAAAATGACAATTTTAACTTAAAAAATTGGTCACATGCTTTGCACATGACTAAATTTAATGGAAATTGTAATAGAATTGACAGAAATCCTTAATTGAAACACTTGAAAAATAATAGTTCTTAATTGAAGCAAAGTAAAAATGGAATTCTCAACTGAAAATAAAAGTATAGTTAGAGTCCTTTTGCTAAAAATTTTCCTTATATTAATATAACGATTCACACTCTAATTTGTATATTTGCACTTCTTTTATATTCACACTCTAAAATAAAAGCATCAAAAGTGAAAATCTTTACCCTTATATTATACATCTAGTTTTAAAGTGAATTTGATTATGTACTCTGATATCAGTTAAATAAATTTGCAGTTTCACTAAAAAAAAGTGAATTTGCTTATGTTAAAGATATCGTTTAAAATGTAATGCGTAACAGCGTAAGTGTTGATGGGATTGAGTTGTATCAATTATTTAGTTTTACTATTTAAATTTTTTCCAATAATATGCCTTATCATCATAATTTTCTCTTTTCTTCCAAGTCAACTTTGAGATTCACAAGAGAGCACAAAGTTGCAAATATGCAAATTGAATTTTAGGTTCGGACCAAAATCATGTCACCATCTGTCATGTGATTCATGTCACACGTGCGAAAGATGATGTCAACTCATATTTTAGGTGGCAAATGTTATTTCCAAGTCCATCCTTCTTCATTCTTCCATATATATAAACAAAAATACAAAAGAAAGTGAAAAAAACCTGAGCCTATGGGGTGTTCATAGAACTATGGAATCTTTTTTTTTTTCATATAAAAGGCTTATTAGGAAAGGCTCACTAAAAAAGGCCCACATAAAATTAAAGCAAAAACGATGCTAGACTAGAAAGTATTAGAAAAATTATTTGGTATAATCAAATACTGTCATGTGCTGTAACAAATCCAATAACAATTTGATATCTTCAAAATCTTTAATATGCACAAATTAACGATGGATATAGATACTTATGTTCCTCCATTGAAGGGAAATAAGTAACAACGAAGAAAAGAAAATTACATGACATAATAGTACCCATTACAAGTTTTACCTTGAGACTCATTTTGTACTGAATCGGTCCTAGATTTTATAAGGTATACATGTCTAGCTTATTCACTTGCTAATGTTTGAATGCAGATGATGAGGCAGCGGTAACTAGGAGATGGGGAATTGTTATGGATGGTATTGAGTACTTGTAAAAGATTGTGAATTACAATTTGATATTCGTAGAGCAGAACTCAGTTTAATTTGATTTTGGTTGGGAATTAATACAACTGAGCTGGGCTCTAAGAATTTGTTATATTGCCATGAAACCAATTGTTATATTTCACAATTGAAACTGCAAATTAAAACATGCACAAATGGTCACATTTTATGTAAGGAGCACGTAGCTGCTATTAGTTGCTAGTGTTTATGGATGCATCTGCATAATTTTATTTCATTAATTAGGTATAATCCACACCCACAACTATAGCTTTAGGGATTGACATGTATTCAATAGAGATATATTTTCTGTATGCATGCTTCAATAAAAAGATTAGTTACACCCATCAGTGGATAATAGAATTCTTCATTGAAAGTAAAAGATGACTACATACTAGCTAGTTTATTAAAGTTTGTTCGAGGGCATGAGCATCGATCCCACTTAGAAACTCGGTTCAACACATAAATATGGAATCCTAAAACTAAGAAATTCGTCAAAGAAGGGGTTGAACCGCTCAATTGTTCCATCTTCCATATTAAATATATTCATTTCTTTTTTTCCATCTTTACTGGCTAAGGCGAAATTTTCCAATTCTTAATTTGAAGCTTAATTGGCAGCTATATATGATAAGCTTGTGAAGCATGTGCCCGCAGAGCTTAAACTATTGGAACTTTGATGAATGGAATTTGCTTTGGTGAAGAATATGCATATTTGAGTTTCTTCATCCCACCTAAAAATTTGGTTGAACCCATAAATATGATTTTTTTCAAAACTAAGAGATTTGTCTAAGAGTGGCTCGATTTTTCCATCTTCCATATTATAAATACCCATATCATCTTGCTCTCGATCATAACGCTCAACACTGGTGAAGTATATGCAATTGGATTTGCATCCAGGGTATTTTGAAGCATCGATAAAGAAGGAAGAATTACCACCCAATTAAGAAGAGGGTTCTATTTCCCAAGCTCTTCACGTCCGACTGCAACCAATCGCCATCACTAAAAGGAACCTCAAAAACCCTAAACTCAATGGTCCTGCCACGTTTATACGGCCATTTTGCTTTTCTAAAACGTAAAATTGCCAATAAAGACCCTTCTGATTCTACCAAATATATTCTTGCCAAAGGAACATAATAAATAAGCTCTTTTGGAGTCTCCACAACAACTTAATTTCGTATGTGCTTGCTTGTGATCTTCAATAGATTAGATGAATAGTATAGACTTGGGCTTGCCGCTTAGGGTTTAGGCCTTACTTTGTATGGGCTAAAAGCCTAAATTACGATTTGGGGGCTTCTTAAGAAACCCATCAATTTCTTTTCCCACGAGTGATTGGTCTTCGAGTATATACACCCAATAATTTTTCATGTATAGATGTTTTTTTTTTCCTTGTTTTCAGAGGAGAAGCATTTAAGAAAATAATTTGTTAATCTTCTTGTGATTAAGCAATAATTCTTTTGGTATTAAGAAGTTTGTCTGGATAATTATAAAAAAGCAACATGTAAAATATAAACATTTTTTCAAGAATATGACAAACCTTTTGCAATTTGCAATTTTTCGTCATTTAAACATTTGAATAGAAGTTGAGTGTATCCATTTTAGTGATTTAATTACTACCATCATTTTTCCTTCTGCCACTGATACAAACATTAGAGTTGTCAAGAATCAAGAAGCAAAGGTAAAAGTTGGCCAAAAAAAAAAAGCAAAAGGTAAAAGAAGAAATTGACATACGACAGTGAATAAAGCTTAGAAACATCAAACATCAAGGAAGTCTCATGGCCTAATATATATAATTCACTCTAAAAATAAGTTGTTCATAATACTTGTACAAACTCCCCTAAAAAGTTATAATAATAAATAAGTTTATTTTGTACAAATAACGTCCATGTTATATTTGCTTCCGTGTTTTTAGTGCCGAGCGCAATTAATAACAGTATAACACGGATGTTTTATACAATTCAAATAATTATAGTATAACCCTAATTGTTATTGTCAACGCTCTGTTTATAATACTGAGCACTTGGCTCATTAAAGTGAACTGGCATATCACTATGGTTTTGCATGTGAGCCAACCGACGATGGATTTTTTTGTTTTGGACTTTAAAAAAAACATCTGAAAATTAAGATTGAAAAAAAAGAAGAGAGACTTTATTCATTTATAGGAAATATCCTCCAAAAGGACATTAGAAAGTCCGGGAGAGCCATCCTCAACCCAAATATGGAAGTCATGAAACATAAGCACTTTTTTGCCACAAGAATCAAGATGCGCTACGTTGTTAGAATCACGAGGATGGAGATCAAATCCCATGCTAAGCAAAATATAAGCCTGGGCCTACTAACAACAGCCCAATGATCCTTTCGATGGCCAAGAAAGTAGAAAGCCCAAACCATTGAGACAGCCAAACTTGGCAAAACTGTCAACAACATAAAGTTCTCATAAAATAGTTGCTATTGTAAGACGATGGTAGAATTAGAGACGAGGGTGTCAAGAAGATCCCACTTAAAAACTGGGTTGAACCCATAAATATGGAGTTCTAAAACAAGGAGATGTGTCCAAAAATCGCTCAATTTTTCCATCTTCCATGTCATAAATACCCATGTCCTCTTGTTGTCGATGGACAAAGAGAAGCAAATCACTAGAAAAGTAGATGCAATTGGCTTTGCATCCAGAGTATTTGGAAGCCTCGATAGAGAAGGAAGAATTATCCCCCAAAAATAGAGCTCTATTCCCCAAATTCTTCACCTCCGAATCCAACCAATTGCCACTACGAAACGGCACCTGAAAGACCCTAAACCCAGTGGTCATGTCGGTAATCTCTTCCCTAAAACGTGAAACCGCCAATAACACCCCTCCTGATTCCACCAGGTATAGCTTTCTACAGTTAGCACACATAATTTCTCTCGGCATCTCTTCAACAACAACCTTGATATGCACTTTGTGAGGATCTTCAATGTCACAAACCAAAACACTTCCATCCAAAGCCATGATATAAAATTGGCCTTTGTAATAATTTAGGTCCATTGCTTTCACTGTGTCCACCATTGTCCAATCCGTGTCTCCTGGTCTCCAAAATGCCATTTTTTCCGACTTATAAAGAACCATGACTACGTAATCCGATGCCCAAGAAGGGCTCGACGACAACACAAACTTCCACAAGAATTGGCGAGCCAAGAACTGCCCGCGATAGTACCTAAATTTCTCAACATTTGGCAGTTCAATTTGGGCACGATTTAGAGGATGCACCAAATGGGCTTTCCAGTCCGTAGATATAGTTATCAACCATCCAAGACTAGAATAGCACAGCTTTGCCTTAGCTTCTGGGAGAGTCAGTTTGTAAGACTTACGTTTTGTGAGGTTGTGAAACCCACGAATGTCAGTGTCCTCCCAAGCTAGCACCACAGAACCTGTGTCTGGGATTGGGAGCATCAGCAATGGGAATTGATGGTTTGTTGATCGAGTGCCGAAGTTTTCTTTGGTGGCGACTGATCTCCATGATTTACGAACCGCGCCGAATGCGATGTAATCCTCCATGGGAACTATGGCTTTGGCTATGGAGGCCACGAGATCTTGTGGAAGATCTGACCAATTGGGGGTTGGAGACGATCTCTTTCGTTTGGCCATTGAAGAAGAAGATCTCAGAGCACCGCAACACAAGGTTTTGGTTGTGGCCCTGTGCTGTGTTTATCTGTGGATTAGGAAAAGAGCAATGGCGGCTTGTAGAACAAAGGCCAATTCATTGGTTTAGGACCTTTAGGACAAATGGTCAATAAATTAGAATAGAGAAACATAAAGAATAACTTTTTCCCTAAAGTAAAGATATAATAAATTGTGTAAACTATTCAAAATCCCCTAATTAGAGTTAGTTATTTTAAAATCTCCGCTCTTATTAAAATTAATTCAAAATTCTCTATTAGTCACTTAAACTCTTCCAAAACTCCCTGATCAACTAATATCCACCTATGTTTGACCCACATTTTTTTTAAATATTATTATTATAACCCTGTTATTCAAAATCAGTTTTCTTTTTTAATTTCTCTCTCTCTCTCTCTCTCTCTCTCTCTCTCTCTCTCTCTCTCTCATTCCTGCACTTTCTATGTTCTCTCTCCTCCGCGCACGGCAATCGCTGGCGCGTGTGGCGTCGTCCGGTAATGGTTGCCAGCAAGACCACAACCATCAGCTTCGTCTTTCTCTCCTTTTCCTTCCTCTGTCATCACTTGCCCCGAATCAAGCCCAAACAACCCAGATCGCCGCGACTACGATCGGTGGTGCTCAGCGGCAATCTGCCTTTTTCGGCGGAGTTGGAATGCCAAACCACCCAAGCCTTCTTCCTCTCGACGTCCTGAGCACGATGGTGTGCTCGGATTCTCCATTCGATCAGCCACAACGGCAGATCGAAGCCACAAAGGCCGCGGTTTCTCCACCAGCGATCTGCCTTTTTCGGCGGGGTTGGAATGCCAAACCACCCAAGCCTTCTTTCTCTCAATGTCCTGAGCATGATGGTGTGCTCGGACTCTCCATCCGATCAGCCACGACGACAAATCGAAGCCACAAAAGGCCGCGGCTTCTCCGTCGGCGATCTGCCTTTTCTAGCAGCCATTTCTGATTAGTCAAGTACCTATCTTTTTCACCTCGTTGTGCTTTTCAATTATATGTATTTTGATTGGTCCAATTGTTGAAGAAACAAGAAAACCCAAATCAAACCTCACAACCATTGCGGCTGCTCCGCCCCGAGTGGTGGCGATTAAAACTTTATTTTATTCATTTTTTAGTGCGTGAAAATTCAGTTTCTTGGATAGGGAACTTTAAGCCTACATTTATTGATTAAACAGTTTCAGTTCGTGAAATATGAGTTTTAAATGAATTTTGAATGAAATTATGGTTCTGAAATATGATGAATCAAATTTGCAGGTAGAAACAGATTGGGGCAGTGGCGACTGTCGTGTACTCGTCGCGCGTGAGGTGATCGGACGACGTTGTTTAGGGTTTCAGTTTCACTAAATTCAATTTCACTGAATTTAGTTTCAGTGAATTCAGTGAACTAAATTTGAATTTGATGAATGCAATGAAACTGAATTCACTGAAATTGAATTCAGATTGAAACTGAATTTAGTCTATTGTGAAACACTGAATTGATATAATTGTTATTTTTTGTCAAGTAAAGGTGTAACTGTTTTAGTGAAGTGTAATTGTTTTAGTGAAGGTGTAATTGTTTTTTAATTAAGGTGTAATTGCATTTTAGTCAAGGTGTAATTGTTTCATCACTTAATTCAGTTTCAGTAAGTGAATTCATAACTGAATTTCTGAAATTCAATTTCATTGTAATTGAATTCTTGAAATTTAGTTTCAGTTTAACTGAATTCTTGAAATTCAGTTTTAGTATAATGAATTCAATTTCAGTGTTTGATTTTGGTTTTAGTGAAATATTGAGTTTTAGCAAAAACTTCAATTCCAGAAAAAAAAAAAAAAAAATCACCAAAATTCAGTTACAGTGATCTCAGCATGCGTCAGCATGTGTCAGTATGCGTTAGCGCGCGTCAGAAGGGTAATTTAGGATTATAAATTATAGGGGGTTTTGAAAGAGTTTCTAGATGGGTGGGGGTTTAGGCAAATTTTTTAGGTGATTAGGGGATTTAAAATTAGGCATTATAATAAATTAAATAATTAAATGAGGACAAAAAGAAATAATAAATAAAATAATTAATTGAGAAAAAAGAGACAAAAACAATTGTAGGACAATAAGAATAAAGAATAGAATTCGAAGAATAAAGTATGATGGAAAACATATTATAAAATAAGGTATACTTTAGTAAGGAAATTTTAAATTTTTATTGCTAGATGCCCTCATGACAACATATAATTTTAACATATAAAAAAGTTTACCTTGAAGTTTTTTTTGATAAAATAATTGTATTTATTGCTCTACCCCAACTAACTCCCACCAAATCTTTAAATAAGACACTTCCACACAAGGAGGAGGAAAAGGATAGACACAAGACAAAAGTTCTACTCTACAGAGAAATTATTTTGTGTAATTGATATACATAATATAGAAATTATGCGAGACACATGCTATTTTGTTTGAATAAATTGACAAAATTAAGAATATAATCTTAAATTACAATGATTAGATAACTATAAGAAAGAAATTAACACTATTAAAACTAGGCCAAATAATAATTTTGGTCTTTGTATTTTTATGAAATTTTTATTTTTGGTGATTTTGGTCATGTACTTTTTATATGATAACAATTAAGTCTAAATAGTTAATATTGTTTAAGTTGTTAACGAAAAATCTGACGTAGAAGCACGTGCTTCGCACATGAGTGACATCTCGAATCTTTTAGTCCACCTAGATGCTTATTTAAGCCCTTATTTGTCATTTAATATATTCAGTTTGACATTGAAACTTCTTATTTTTTCTTATTGA
The DNA here is from genome assembly GCA_003254865.1 of Dryas drummondii. Classification (NCBI taxonomy): domain Eukaryota; kingdom Viridiplantae; phylum Streptophyta; class Magnoliopsida; order Rosales; family Rosaceae; genus Dryas; species Dryas drummondii. The sequence goes on from QANW01001771.1 coordinate 1,054,860, forward strand.
TTACGTATAAGGACATGTATAGATGTATATAGGCATCCAAGTAGAGTAAGATGTCTGAAATGTCATTCACGTGTAATGCACGTTAAATTTTTCATCATCAATTTAAACGAGATTAATAATTTAAACTTAATTACTATCGTATTGAAAATATATGACTGAAATTTTCAAAATTAAAAAATATGACCAATTTCATACAAATAAAGAAACTAAAAGTGTCCTTTACCTTAAAACTATAAGAATATATAAATAAACTGCGAACTTAATTTGACCTTGTAAGTTTTTCAGGCACACAAACCTTTAGCAATTTGCACCACACAATTCCTTTCAAACATGTGGAAAATATCAAGTGTATGTGATCAAATTGCTGCCGCAATCTTTTGATGCTCACCCGGTTTTTTCTTTCTTGCAACTAAAAAGGTCAAAAGAGAAATTGACAGACTACACTGAAATTAGTGTTCTAAACCACCACGCAACTCGTAGGCCAGGCCAATAAGCCCATAATGTGGCAAAATTATAGGTCTTCTTCAATTCCATAAGGCCCACGACGGCCCTTTTGCCTCTTCCCGAATTTCCTCCTGGCTTCTATCGCATCCCTTTCAGCACCAGATCATCCATTGCATATTCACATCCCCCAACCAAAGGCAGCTATACCCTCCGGTGGGCCCCAACCCGATCAGCCACTCCTGCCCATCTGCCGACGTGTCACACAAAACGACAGGATTCAGATACGTGGAACCACACTTCTCGAGGTGCGGTACACTCAAACTGACCGTGAACAGCGCGCCACGTGTCCCACCACCCGGTCCACCCCTCTCCTTCCCTGCAGCAGCTCCAGCCTCCACCGCATCCCACCCCCACCCAAACATCCTATAAATTCAAACCTCATTTTCTTGGTTTCTCTATCGTCGCCAAAAAAACACAATTCATAATTCTGTCACTACCACCAATTCGATCAATCTCTCATAACGTTATACTTCTGATTTTTTATATATTTAATTTCATTTTGTGGGAAAAAAAAATGGAAAATCAAACTCTGACCGGTTTGCTGAAGAAGGTGGCGTCGGAATTCCCGAACCGCCGGGCTCTTTCGGTTTCCGGAAAGTTCGATTTGACTCACGCGCGGTTGCAGGAGCTTGTCGATCACGCCGCCTCTCTCTTAGTCGCCTCCGGCATCGCTCCAAACGACACCGTCGCTCTCACCTTCCCAAACACCGTCGAGGTAATAACATTTTCCATTCCCTTTCCTCCACTCTCTCCGCAACCAAACACGGTTTAAGATATAAAATTACTATATTTTAAATTTTAAATTCTGTTTGTTTTTGTGTGTAGTTTGTTGTGATGTTTTTGGCGGTGATTCGGTGCCGAGCGACAGCTGCGCCACTGAACGCGGCGTACACGGCGGAGGAGTTCGAGTTCTACCTCTCCGACTCGGAGTCGAAGCTTCTGATTACGTCAGCAGACGGAATTGAGCCGGCTCAAGCCGCCGCTTCCAAGCTCAACATCCCTCACGTGACCGCCTCGTTGTCCGACGCCAGCAGCCACTTGACTCTCTCCTCCACCACCGCCACCGACTCGTCGTCGGTTTCGCAACTCGTCAACGACCCGTCCGACATGGCACTCTTCCTCCACACCTCGGGAACCACGAGCCGACCCAAGGGGGTTCCCCTGACGCAGCTCAATTTAGCCTCCTCGGTCCAGAACATCAAATCGGTCTACAAACTCACTGAGTCGGACTCGACCGTAATCGTGTTGCCTCTGTTCCACGTGCACGGGTTAATCGCCGGGTTACTGAGTTCTCTCTCCGCCGGAGCAGCCGCGACTCTCCCGGCCTCCGGCAGATTCTCAGCGTCGACGTTTTGGTCCGACATGCTCGCTTACAACGCCACGTGGTACACTGCGGTCCCCACCATCCACCAGATAATCCTCGAACGCCACGCCAGCAAACCCGAACCCGCGTACCCAAAGCTCCGGTTCATTCGGAGCTGCAGCGCGTCGCTGGCGCCGTCGATTCTGGCGCGGTTGGAGGAGTCGTTCAGCGCACCGGTGCTTGAGGCTTACGCGATGACCGAGGCGACCCATTTGATGGCTTCGAACCCGTTACCCGAAGACGGCGAGCACAAACCCGGGTCCGTCGGGCGACCCGTGGGCCAAGAAATGACGATTTTGGACGAGAACGGCGTCGTTCAGCCGGAGGGTGTTAGCGGCGAGGTGTGCATTAGGGGACCTAATGTGACTAAGGGGTACAAGAACAACCCGGAGGCGAATAAGGCCGCTTTCACATTCGGGTGGTTCCATACCGGAGATGTTGGGCTTTTGGATTCGGATGGGTATTTGCACCTTGTGGGTCGGATTAAGGAGCTGATTAACCGTGGAGGTAACTAAATTTAAGCTCAAACTGTTTGATAATTGCGTACTTTTAGCTTGCATTGTGATATTGGGTGATTAAATTGAAGCACAAACTGTTTGATAATTGCTTAGTTTTAGCGTACATTGTGATTCTGATTTGTGGGTACAAAGTACAATGCATTTGGACTGAGATATTGTTTGTTTGATTGTTTCAGGGGAGAAGATATCACCCATTGAAGTAGATGCAGTGCTTTTGTCTCATCCCCAGGTTGCTCAAGGGGTTGCCTTTGGAGTCCCTGATGACAAATATGGTGAAGAGGTATGTGTCTATTTGTCTACAGTGCCTATAAAACGCGCCATTCTCTTTAGGTTCGGTTTTATGTATATTTATGTACCATGTGTTGATTTTGCAGATTAACTGTGCCATAATCCCAAGAGAAGACTCGAGCATAGACGAGGAAGAAGTACTTCGATTCTGCAAGAAGAATCTGGCCACATTCAAGGTCCCCAAGAAGGTGTTCATCACTGACTCTCTCCCCAAAACTGCTACTGGGAAGATCCAACGCAGACTTGTAGCAGAGCATTTCCTTGCACAAATCTCCACTGCTAAAGTTCCCAAGTTTGGTGCTTAATTCACCTACAGGACTCTGCAGGTAAATTTATTGTGTATTATTCCATTTCACTAAAATTCAAAGAATATTACACATGTAGGCTGCCTCTCAAATGGTCACGTGAGGATTTTTATTTTATTTTTTATTAACAGCATGGTGATTGGTGACCTCTGCTATTTGTCCCATAAATTGTATGCTTGGTGATGTAGCATATCTGTTGAAGATAAAGTGATAAACGAGGGCCTACCCTCACCTCACCTCACCTCACCTCACCCGTTGTGTAGTTGTGTGGCTTTGTGTTTCTTTATTGACCAAAATGTTGAAATGAGGAATACTTAGAAAGCCTGTTGTTTGATTTGTCTTTGATTCTCCTTGGCTTTTGTAGCAGTAATGGCTAAGTGCAAAGTTGGGTTTGGGTTTATAATGACGAAAGCACACAGCTCATGCTCATAAAAATACAAGCTTTGCCAGGTCGATCTCCACTGTTAACCATTTTTCTATGAAAGAAGATGCATCCAATGGACATGTAATTGTGTGAAGGCCTTTTGCTTATTTAATTGAGGAAGGAAATTTGCTTTATTCTAAAATCCTATTCATTTTATGAAGTTAAAATTCAATTGCTACTTTGCTACAGAAAGTGATGATTTGATTCCCTGTCTGTCTTTCTTTGGACTCCAAGCTCATGAAATCAGCTGTTTCTTAGCCTAATGGGTAAGATCATCAGAGGGCAGACATATCTACACACTAAAACAAATTCATTCATGGTAATCAAAAAGAAATGTTAGTCCATCTAAATCGAAAACCTATGTATAGGGTCTTTTATCAAAAGTTGTTGAAGGAAACTTTTGTGTTCTTTAAGCAGTATTGGGCTAAAACGTGTAACTCTTTTGGTGCTGGGTCTGGGTCAATGCAGGTATGGATATGACATGAACAATAATTGAACATGACCCAACCATACCAATAAATAAATATTTTCAATACCAATGGGATCCATTATTAGTTGTCCTATATATCCACCTAAGAAACCACATGAGGCAGGAATGGGTTATGTACTTATGTCCACCCATAATTAACAATAGACCTTGAGAAACTGCTAAAGGTGACGACATCTCACACATTGACCACAAACACATCTGCGGATCAGTTTGCCACATACAAAGTTGTTCAATGGCCAAACTGCAACACCCAAAAGCCACTGCTTCATCACCATCACCAGCTGATCGATTGTCCATCCTGAAACTCAAATGAACCACGTACACCTTCATGCTTGTTAATAAACCATACAAAACCTCCAGTGAGGTGAGGTTGTGGTCCATTCTACTTTGCTAATAAGCAACTCTTTATTATCTCAGGATGGTAAATGATGAATGTGGGGTTTCCGGCCAGATGTGTCTTCCTCAAATTGTCCCACGAGCTGCAACAATGGAAAATATATATTACAAAATAAAAAATGAATGTGTCTTCCTTTTATTTGTTGTGATCATAATTGTATAATATTCAAGAGTTTATTTAACCTACTCAAACCCAAAAAGTATTACGAATCAATTTCATCTTTTTCTTCTTACATGCCTTTAGATAATAAATATACTACTAAAATTAAAATCAAGCATAAACAAGCAGATAATCTGAATTCCTAAACGGCACATAAAGAAAATATAGAAAACTTTTTACCTCGTCCAACAAAGGAGAGGAGAGGTCCTTTGATCTATGTTGAGTTTATTTAATTCCTCAACCATGTAGATCCTTCTGCAACACTATATATATATATATATATATTTATATATACCAACTAAAATTAACCACCAGATAGCTGGGTTGTTTTACATACGTTTAAGTTGTGGCATGCATGCAAGCACGACCAATGAATTCATTCATATATCTAGTTTACAGACTGACTTGAAGGGGGTTGTAAAGTCAATCTCAATTGGATCGTTATTATCATGTCCAATATTTGAATATTGACACTTAATTTTATATCTACCTCTAAATTCCTTGACCATCCCATTCTAAATGTAATATAATATCAGAAACACATCCCCAAATAATTAATGAGAAGTTTTTAATGCGGTGATGTGACTAATTTATAATACATTTATATATATATATACTTTATTAATATCTAAAATTTTAAAATTTACACAATATCTTTAAAATTGTACACCGTCTGCGTTCTTAAACCCACAAATAGTATTTCAAAGACATGTATCATTTGATTTTGATGCCTTACTAACCACTCAACATGGTCTCAGTACGGTCCATCAAACAATTGAACAATTGAGGTCTTCATCATGCATATAGAAATCACAGGTAGTGAAATTATGGATTAATTAGGAGTCACATTCATGTGGCTTTGTATCTCAGAAATACGGTTCATTCCATCCAAAATAATTTCCTTCTTATCATAAACTTCCAATAAAATGCGCAAGGCTTCCCCACTAGAAGTCACAATGGGAGTTATGGTCTGATCGAGGGAGGGAAAAAGAAAATCAAAATAGATAAAGAATGAATGACAAATTAAGATAATAAGACACGAATTCTGGGTGTTTGACATTCTTCTCAAAAATTGGTTTTTGTTTTCATCTTTGATTATTTATGGATCAAATAATGAAGAATTTTTTTGATAATTGTTTTTTAATAAAATCACGACTATCAACAAATGCCCATGTAAAATTGTAAACGCAGTGAATTCAAAAGACTAAACATCAACGAAATCATGATCATCATCAATTCATTATCATCGAAAAGATGGCTTCTAATATATATAATTGATGATGTTAATTTCTCGTGGTTTTGAACATTTTTGGATTGGTCAAAGTCTGGTGATTAATTGTGCCCTCCATTACAACGCAAATCAGGATGAGAGGAAGAAGGTAGAGTCATATAGCGATTTGAGGGGATTTTGCATGGTGTGCCGGCAGGCCCTACACCATATGAGAACTTTTACAAAGTAAACAACAGTGAGCATGTTCGGAGTTTATAAAGGATTCTTTTAGGATTTATTTAGCATGTTAACTAATCCGTAATCATAATTCAATTCTTCCAAAATAAAGATTTGGATTCCGATTGTAGATAAATCTTGTGTTTACTAATTATATGAGAATACAATATAAGTGGGGTTCAAATAAAATCAGGAATTCAATTCCTTATTTTGAAGGAATTAGATTCTTGAGTGGGGGGTGATATTCTAATTCCTTATTTTAGAGAAATTTAATTCCTTATTTTTTTTCCATTATACCCTAACATTATTAACTAGCATATCAAATAATTTATTTAGAATAAGGGCATTTTAGTAATCAAATGTCCACATGATATCATTCATATTTTGATTCCAAATAGTTTAATAAACAGTTTCAATGAAAATTCAATTATTCCTCAATCCAATTATTTCTAACCCGATTAGGGATTAGTAAAAGATCATAGTGCGTTACTTGCTGTGCAAGTATACATTTATTTGCAAGTCAGATGCTTACTAAATGGGAGAGTCGGATGCTTGTTAAAGCCTAGAGTTATTTGTCACTACCTTCATTGGCACGCGTCAATTAATATTTTTATTGTGTTTTTTTTTCTTTTTGTATTATTGTTTTATAACTTCCCCCCACTCTCCAATAAGGTGGTGGGGTGTCTTCTTTTTTATTTTTTAAATTTTATTTTAATATTGTATTTATAGTAGCGCTCTTGTTTATTAGGTTATTTTTATGAGATTATTTTTTTTGAATGAAATCTATTTTAGGCAATCTCATTTTCAGTGAAGTTTGTAACACCAAACCTTTTTCTTAGCTGTATAATAGTAAAGATATAAAACCGGTCCAATGGTTTCATTGGTTTTCAATATTTATTTCCAATCTTAAATAAGGCCTAGCAAATTAGCTATTTTCATGGTTATTTTAGAAAAGCTATTTTCATACCTATTCACAAACATAACGCCACTTTCTAACAAAAAAATGACATATTATATTACTCATACATATATACAAATACTCCACTCAATGTGCTTGATGCAAAACGTTAAATTTGACCATTTAAACGTTTAGATAAAGGACTTTGAAACTAGTAAGAAATTCTAAAATGATGTGATTTAAAGTTTTAGAATTTATAAATTTTTTTGTTTAGTTAACCTATTAAATAATGAAATTTAAATACATAATTTATAAGTTATAGTTTTTAATGCATCAATTATAAATGAATTATGGTTATGGTGGCAGCAACAAGGATAATACTTGTGGTGAGTTGATATGGGCCGCGGGAGGTGGGAGAAATGATGGCGTTGACAGTGGCTACGACGGTGGTGGTGGTATTGTATTAATTAGCAAGGTAATGGGTGATTAGGCTTATTTTGGAGTTTTGAAAGTGATATTAATTTAAGTAGAATTTTGAAAATGACACTAATTTAAGAGAATTTTAAAGTTGGAATTTATAATTTTCAAATTCTACCAATTTTTTTTCACATTGAATTTATTAAAATTATGTGTTTATGGACTTAAGTAAGATGTTCTAGATGTTCTAATTTCCTAAGTTTTGTCTAAATGCTAAGTTTTTTTCTCCATCCAATTCCAAACACACCATAAAATGTATATGAGATTCTATATTCGAATGTCCCCCTCCTAGATTAAAAAAACATTATAAAACTTCTTACCTAAAAAACGTTTTATCTAACTAACGACGCCGTTCTATTTGTCGTTTTTCATTAGAAGATGATGCGCGTTGATACTCTCCAACGATATCATTGAGGAGGTGTTTGCCAACGTATTCCCCAGAAATGAAATACAGGAATTCTGAAACTGGGAAAATAGCCGAAGGGACCAAATTATCATCAGCTTGGACATTTGCTCAATACTGTAAGTTCTTCAAAGTTGAAGCTTTCTCACAGGCTCTTCTGCATCTCCTCTGTTTGATGATTTATGAATCCTATGTTTATAACTTTTGCTCGTAGTTGTGATGAGTTTTGGATAATGTAAATGCAAAACCCATTTGAATACTTGACTGCTATAGCAAAGAAAAGTGAACTGTAGGAAGTAAGCTTGAGAAATAGGTTACAATGAATAATCTTCGATACCCTTTTGACCATCGAGGTCGGGTTCACTCGTCTGGACCTGTTTGACACTTAGCATGGTTTGTTATTTTTTTCGTTAAACTTAGCATGGTTTAAGAATTAATGGGCGCGATTCATTTTAGCTTATGGTTGATTTTAAGTGAATTAGGGTGACTGTAAGCATGTTAAATCTCTTTAAATTCTGTGATAATTTTCTACATATGGAACTAGTTTTCTTTTGCTATACTTTTGACACACGAAAAACTAACAATGCAAGATGTCATTCTTTTGCTTGTAGAGGTTTTAATTTACAATTAGTATTAGGGACATTCTTAGATTGTTAAAGGAGTTGCTAAAAAGTTCTCTCTGATTTGTTCTATCTAGTTGCAAAATCAAGTTTTTCTTACTGGTGATATAAAGATGGAAGCAGAAAGTCAAACGAGTGAGGTAAAATATGCTGCTGATATTTCTTCTATAAAGGAAGCACAAGGACGCATCAAGCCGTTCATACACAAAACTCCGGTCTTGTCCTCTGAATCTTTGAATGTTCTTTCAGGAAGACGGCTGTTTTTCAAATGTGAATGCTTCCAAAAAGGGTGAGAAGTTAATTAACATTTATCAGTTAGTGGGAGACTTCTGATTTTTGTTCTTCTTTCCTAGATAGGTTTGTTCTTCATTATAGTTTCCTCAGAAAATAATTCTTATTATGTGACCTATACAGTGGTGCTTTCAAATTCAGAGGTGCTTGCAATGCTGTATTTTCACTTGATGATGATCAGGCTGCTAAAGGGGTTGTAACACACAGCAGGTTTGCTTTGGGCTCATTTGTATCTCATGGGTATTTTCATTGACCAGTTTGTGTGATTACCGCCTGATATTGCCCTCCAAATTTAGTGGTAACCATGCTGCAGCATTGTCTTTGGCTGCAAAACTACGGGGAATCCCTGCATACATAGTTATACCAAAAAATGCTCCAAAATGCAAAGTTGAGAATGTCATGCGTTACGGTGGTCAGGTTATCTGGAGTGAGGCCACAATGCAGTCAAGGGAAAGTACTGCATCCAAGGTGTTGCAAGAAACTGGCGCAGTTCTTCTACATCCTTACAATGATAGGCGCATAATAAGGTACAAGTGTGGCTTTTATTTGTTTTAACTGCATATGTTTAATCTTTTTCCCTTGATAAGGGCAGAGTAGAAATCTTTTGCACAGTGATGTGCTTGTTTTGTATAAATGTTATTGAAACTTAGGATGTCTCTTGAAAGTCTTCTCTGTTGATAAAAACTAAGACTTACAGTGAGAGAGTGTATGTCTTTGGTTCAAGGACAACCAAATTGAAATCATGTTTACCATATTGTCTTGAAAATACAACAATAGCTGCTGCCTTAAATTTTATGGGGATATATTGCCCTGATTACTCCTTAGTAAGTATTACATAGGCTAATTCCTAATACTTAAGCAATTCTGATACATTAAAAAAATTATGACTTCTTCCTTGTAGGTGAATGTATTGACTCTACTATAGTTCCTATTAGGGAAATAATATGGGCAGGGTATCTTAAATCAACGTACCTAATGAAATTAGGGCTTTATGACATGTTTAATTGTTTTGCAGTGGCCAGGGTACCATATCATTGGAACTTCTGGAGGAACAGGTTCCCCAGTTAGACACTATTATAGTTCCCATAAGTGGTTTGTTTATCTTCATTAAATCATCAAATTTTGTCAATTCTTTCATTCTTGTTCCTGCATACTTTTGTTGTTGATTTCTGAGCTTTGTTTTCTGGTGTTAACCATGTTATTTATGTAGGAGGTGGCTTGATATCAGGTGTGGCTTTGGCTGCCAAGTCCATAAACCCTTCCATTCGAGTTTTAGCTGCTGAACCTGAGGGAGCTAATGATGCAGCTCAATCCAAAGCAGCTGGGAGGATAATAACATTGCCTGAGACCAACACTGTAGCAGATGGGCTTCGAGCTTTTCTTGGAGATCTTACCTGGTATACAAAAATCTACTTTTGTACAACGGGTTCTTTAGAAATTTATCTTCAGCTTCTCAATAATGAAATTCCTGCCTAGCTCAGTATTAAATGTGCTTCTGCACATGTTTGGAAATTTACCTTAAGTAACTCAGTCTATCTTTATGCTGAACCAGGCCTGTAGTAAGAGATCTTGTCGATGGCATTATAACTGTAGAGGACAAGGAGATTATAAATGCCATGAAACTCTGTTACGAGATTCTGAAGGTTGCCGTAGAACCTAGCGGAGCAATAGGCCTTGCTGCTGTTTTATCTGATAGTTTCAACAAAAATTCTGCTTGGAAGGATTGCAGCAATATAGGAATTATACTTTCTGGAGGTAATGTAGACCTAGGCATCCTATGGGATGCATACAGAGAATGAAAGCTAAATAACCTGGTTCTTGTTTTCAAACTCGCTCTTTCCCTTAATACTGATGCTTGCTCCTACAAAGTCAAATCGAAAACCTTGACACATTTTTATGTATTATCTACACTAGTCACTAGTGTCCTTTAAGTACTATTAACAGTGAACAGATTTAGAGTTCTCTGTAAGCTTGCAAAATTCATAAAAACCTGTTGAAAAGCTGTTCCCTTTTTTTCTATGATTATTTCCACTCATTGTTTGTTTAGAAATTCCTTGAGGGTTTGGTATATGCTTGAATACAGTCTTTGCCCTAAAAAATTGAGGATTGTCTGCCCAATATATAGATTCACAGTTTCGAGAAAAACCCTTTAAAAAATGAAAACTATGTTTTGCTAGAGGCTGAAAGGAAATTATACTCACAGTTTTGGGCCAAATGTCAATCTAGTATGCAGAAACTAAAACAAGGCCAAGTTTTCAATGAGCTAGGTGACTCTGTCCTTGAGCTTGGCCCAATGAATTTTGGAGAACCTAGAACCAACACCAAAACAAAGCCCATCACGTACATGGTACTAATAACATTTATTTATGCATTTATACAAGCCCAATACATTTGTGAGACTTTATGGCAAGCTAATCTTGCGAATCAGCTAGCTTGTAAGAATTGCTTTGACAGATTTGTCTTAGTTCATAGATTTAATAATGGGAAAGGATATGAATGCATGAAAGGTCTATCTCAGTGCAATCTGATATTTCAGTGAGCAGTCTGTTATTCAATGATTCAGTGTACTATACGGCTTATAAATTGTATATATATGACTCAGTCTTTAATGTGCTTTGCAAGTTGATGTATGATTGTTAGCATTAGCACCGCAAACAATTGAATAAGCTATTAGCTATGTGGCTATATATCCAGCATTTGGGACCACTGAGATGTGAGTGGTTGGTTCAGCACTAAATAGGTCCGAATATAAATGAGATGATTTTGCTTGTAAGCTGGTGTGGAAATCATTGGTCTGTCTTTTACTGTGATCTGTCACAAGAATCCTAATTTTTTATAAATGCTAATTGTCATCAAGCCTCATGTATCTGATTCTGATTCACAATTTGTTAGTATGTATTGTAAGGTGTTAGAAATGTATAGTGAATGCATGGAACAGTTTAGCATTTGGATTAATGCATTATGCATGCATCAATGTCATATTCATGGGCCATTGTGTTGGTCTGAACATGTTTTACACTTGCAGTTTCAAGAGCTCAATCCTATGCTGCTATCAAATGCTTGTAGTTATTTATATCTTTAATTTCGAAGAACTTTGAGAAAATGGGGCAATCTTAGTGCGACCACACTCACAAATGTGAGTAGTGGTATCATTAGGACCCCATTTAAGCATTTTTCTAAGAGACTCGGTATTTCTCTTGTATGAATAACGATTGAGAGCTGTCTTCTTCCTGGTCTGATGTGACTATGTGAGTAGGGTGAAGCAATTAATGGAGTTGGACATGGACAAGATTTAACATTCCTTCTTAGTTAGATTCACACATTAATAACGAAGTGAAAGAGGCATTGGTGCACACACATGCACGTACGGATGAGAACCACATGCATCACTGTCATGGTGCTGAAAAGAGTGCAGCTAGCATTTGCCAGATTGTGATGAATGTTATGGTCAAATGGTCAATCAACTACTGCAGCAGTTGCAAAAATGAAACCATGCATAGTTACATACATTGAAAGTACATTCGACTTAGGTTGGGTTGAAAATTTTAAAGTCTTTGGGTTAACCCAAATATATAATGTATTGGACCCCCTCTTTGTCTATTATTGATTAGTTTTGAGTTGGTGATTGTTTAGTAGGGCTGACTAGAATTCATTTTTGTTATATTAGTATTACTTTGTAAGCATAGTATTGTCAAATTGAGAGAAAGTCGCAAGGGGATATGATAGATTTCTAATAACATAATAGCACTTATGCTTTTATATTTCATCTCTATTATATTATTATATATAAGTTTTTCCTTGTTGGATTGCTTAACAAAACTAGGTTGGACACAGGCCCACATCTTGGCTTAAATGTTGATTACTTTTCCAACACTCAAATAAATGTCATTATTAACTCCAGGGTCGATATCATCAACTAATGTAGATAGAATTTATTGCTCTTGTACTACGCAGGATATTTATCCATATCAGATTGCTTAATGGTGATTCACAATTTCCATAGCATTGGGTTACGGATCAGGACTTCGTTTTAATTGTCAATACTAAGTCGCTGCCCTGTGTATACATCCTTCTCTTTTTTTTGGCCAGAGTGTATACATCCTTCTCAACTTGATAAAAATGATATTGATGGCATCAACTTGTTGCTAAAGGTATAAGTTGGGGAGGGTCGGACGGATACGACCCAGTTAATCATGGTAGAGGATCATATCACAGTTGGATATAATATGAGTAGATGACGGGTTTATATTTTTAAAGTATTATTACACGATGAAGCTTGTCACATCGAAAAATTATTGATTATATTACAGTTTAATGTGCTTGAAAAAATATAAATAACAAATTATAATACGAGTAAAGAATGAATTTATGCATTTAAAGTAGTACTAATAAATATATGTCACGTGTTGGTGTTTGTCATATTGAAAAATTACTGATCGAGTTATATATGCACTGTTTTGAACTTCGATTTTAAATGTAGGACAGTAGGAGTAAATATTAAGCCCCACCACGCTATATGTTTCGGTTCATGAAAACTTTGTCAATGCAAAGTCACTTTCATATTTGTATCCATTGTTGGAATCTGCAAGCTGGTTCTGTACGCTATTCTGGGCTTGTACGTACCTAATCAAGGAGCTCTTGCTTTTCTAATCCTTAACCTAACCTTTCTGACCAAAAAAAAAAAAAACTAACCTTGAAAAATCTTACTCTTATATCCACTTTGATGGAGACAGATTATCCAATAGTACTGCAGCATTAAGCCAAAAACTACCAAACATGAAATCAATATACATAATAGTTTTGTTCCCCACCCATATATATACATCGCTTGGACGCTTGCTATGCACAAACATTTCACTATTTGTGAAATAATGGTCTCAATATGCATGGAAGTGTGCACAAAGGGTAAGAGTTAATTAGCAAAAAGCTTTCAATAGCCTAAGGCTATTTGTTGCATAAATTTTGAATATCTCAATTTTTTTCTTTTTCAGATAATTTATCCCTTTTTCCAGAGGACTAGTTATGACATGCTTAAGAGTGTTTATGTAAAAAATATGTTTATTGGTAGCGTTTATGTTAGAAGCATATAAATTTGTTTTTATCAAAAAGTAAAATATTTCTTGTAAATGTAAAAATTAACTCTCTAATTAAGCACTTATTACGTGCTTCTTCAAAAAACATTAAAATGATGTGATTTTTTAGCTCAAAAAACACTTTTAGTTATTTCTATCAACTCTTTAGAAAACACTCTCATACATGCCTTATTCAACTTGACTAAAGCTTTGGCATTTGAATATTTTCTCAACTAGGACCAAAGTCCCAACAAAGAAATATGGAAGAAATCAGAAAAGAAAGCAAAAGAAAAAGTGGATATAATAATGTGGTAGAATAGTGGTGTTGAGGGAACCAATTTAATGCCAAAACCAAACAAAACCTTCTTTCTCAGGGGAAGACTCTTGCTTTATTCAGGAAACTGGAAAGAAGAAAAAATCCAAGAATTGGAGGGTCCACCTTCTCTTAATCTCTTATGCTTTATATGAAATGTGACACTGATAGCTAATTATGCAGATCAAGGCCATGAAATCTGAGTGCTAGCTTGTCAAAACTCTAAAGTCTATTGACAACATAAGGCAAGATGGATCCTTCACTCTTTACTTTTGGTGACTCATCATATTTGATTTTAGTATCTTTTTAACACCTGTTGAAGCTCCACTGGGTTTTGCCCACTTTTGAATTCTGATGAGAATTACAATCTTAATTCAAAATGAATCATGAGGCTCCTCCAGTCCTCATGCCTTTAAAAATACTTCAAGCTTTGGAGTGTCTTGCTTGGAAGCATTGTCACTGAGGACCCTTCATGCTTAAACAATCTCCAGTTCTTGTGTCACACCCAAACTAAGACAAAAAAGGATGACTTTCATGCCCAAAACATAAAAGGCAACCCAAAAAATTCATATCATATTATACAATCAGCTGCAAGCCACTGGAATAATAAAAAATGGGTCCACATATTTAACTACTTGCTTTTTTAATGATGTTCATTTATTACTTTTATTTTGGGTCCAAGCTGGAAGACAGATCTTTCTATACATTATTTAGTAAAATTTACCAGATGCATGCAATATTTATTAGGTATTTGTCCATTCTTAATCTATATATATATACTTGAAAACACACAATCTAGAGAAAGAGATAGGAAACGGAGTGGTAGTTGTTGTACATCAAAACCATTGAATATTTGTGATGGATCACATGCTTTTAAGTTGATGGAGAACAACTGGATATTGTGTATAACTTGAGAGGAAACTTCATTCTCTTTAGCCTCTTTGTTTTTTAGTATTATTTCAAGGAGGACTTTTTCTCAACTAATTAACAGCAAATGACTTGACTGCCCTTACATAGCTACATAAAAGTACACTCACAAGGAAGGAGATCAAATTAAAACAAGAATGAAAGTCCAAGAGGAACAAGGGTGGTGCAGGCATGCTTCTTGAAAATTTCAAATCTAAACTAAACCAATTAGCTAGCATTGATGACTCTATATATGGTAATTAACATTATTAATTGCAGTACTCTACTTGTTCAAATAATTAGTTTTACTGAATTTTGATTGCTTAGGCCTAGCCTAAACTTATACTCCTTTGATAATATCTATAATATAGATATAATGGGGAGAACTCACTTTGTCAACCGGAGAGCAATGAAAAATCAAATATAAACCCTTCAATATATCCTAAATAAGTTTAATAATAAGTTAAAAAAAAAAAGCCAAAGTTTAATACAGGAATTGAACCTCACTTTCTACTCACCCGGCCCATTCTCTCTTCTTATTGTAACTTCTATTACAGTATTTTCTATCATGCTACTAAAACTTTTATCATATATTGCTTCTAATTAGAGTCGAAATAGTACAATTTGTAGTGAAAATTGAAACATTTTATCTAAAATTAATTAAAAATGAATAGAGGGACCCGATACTTTATAATTTATAAACTATTATTATGCAAGATTTTATTTATTTAATGTGAGATAATCTCAACATATATACATTTATTAACCATATTATTAATCACTAGTCTTGTAGAAATGAGCCAATAATCATTTAGTTTAGTGACACCTAACTTTCCCCACAAAAGTCATACTCGGATATATATGCCTTATAATCTTCCAACTTTTTCTTTCTTATTTTTCATGCAATTATGTATAGTGCCTTGTTGTTTTGCTTTTTTTTTTTTTTTTTTTTTTTTTTAATTCAGGGAGAGGAGAATCAAAATTTGGTGTATAGGGACAAATTTTACTGCTCTACCAACTGCAATTTTCCTATAATTTGAAAAATAAAATTTGGGATAAGTAGTATTTTCTTGAAAAAGAAAAAAATGTTTTTCTAATTTTTTTTCCTCTCTCATATTTAGTGAGATCTAATGATTCATGATATTTTTTTGGTCACATTGATGATATTGTGCGACACCCTAAAGTGTTGATACTTTAAAAGAAAATAAATATCAACAGTTAGAGAAAATTAATTTGAGAAAATAATTGAATGCATCAACCAATTCAGTAACTCTTTGCTATGTATCGAGTGGAATCGTTTTCTCACGATATTTTGACGATAAACAAGACAGACAAGATGAGAGTTTGTATTAGTGGATGTGGTATCGTGTGCTAATAATGAAGTGGGAAGGTGCATGCTAATGCAGTAATGCTAATGTGCGCTGAAAGCTCGGTACATGATTACTGCCGCAAATACCGGACGGTGCTTGCTCTGTTATTTTGTTAATGCTAATAAGTTACTCACCAATGAGGGCCAAAAAAAAAAAAAAAATTACTCGCTAATGCAAACCATACTTGCATTTAGTACCAACCTCACTCATTCATGCTAGGGTTTTGTAGGTCCTGTTCGTTACTATCCTGTAATTTTATTTCGTGTTAAATATTAGTTAATTTTAATTCGACTCGTTTAATTGATAGTGTCAAATCTTAATTCTACTAATTTATAATCATATTATTTTCGAGTTTACCCATATATCTTGTTATCTAAAAACATAAATATAATTTCTGTATTTTCAAACTAAAAGCTAGCACTAATGCATCACTTATAAAACAAAGAAAAAACTTATATATTTATACAATGAATCATACAATGCATGTGTTTATATGTCATAGTTAAATATGAAAACCGTGTTGTACATGTTTAACACTATCTCAATCCGTTTATTAGTTGTGTTTAGTATGTCATGCCATATTAGTGTTTGTGTAAAAAAATAGTCGATCCAAACTCACCAATGTTATGTAGTATTCGAGTTATATCAAAAATTTCTACCTCTTTTTGGAGCCAGTCAGCAAGAGAAGTAAAATCTCTTGTGAATCTTTTAGGTCAAGTGTGGATTGTCTGACTTTGACCAGTCTAAGGGATTAGTCTGGTGCGCGAACGCTGGCTTAGGACACCCTCGATTACAAAAAAAAAAAAATTTCTACCTCTATTTTCAGGGAAAAAAAGAAGATAGAAATGAATACAATATCTTTTATTTAAAACTCCATCCTTGAACCAAAATCTTTTTATTTGTAATAAAAAATTGACTTGTATTTTAATTTTTTAAAAATGAATATTAAATATTGAATTTCACCATACAATTTATTAAAACGAAAGTATTATGCGGTGTTTGGTCTTACTAATTTACTTAAATTATTATATTTACAACTAAATGATAAATTGTATATATATATATATATATATTTTTTGAGTTGGAAGAGTGAGGATCGAATTTAAGTATATTATGGGTAATTCTAACTGGGCTACCCAATAAGTGTGATAACTCATATTCTATTTTGAGTACAGGGAAGGAGGAAGAGTTCGAATCCGAGTGTGTAAGGGATATTGTCCTCAGCAAAGTAGGCCAACCCCATTTCACTGATAACTGTATATTCAATGCACTTCAACACATTCTTTTTTGATAAATACTCTTTATTAATTCTAGAAATTAATAATTTGTAACAACTGAAAGTGAAAACATTTTGAATTAACAAGCCTCACAGTAAATGTTCATTGTGATGTGTATTGTTATTGCATTCTTTCTCCTCTTTATGCGGTCCAATAAGAAAAGGTCGCAAAAGGTTGTGTATTAGAAGGAAAAAAAAAAGATGCAATAAATTTTTGTTTTGCTTAGATAAACTAGAAAACTTATGCAAGTTAGTGAAATTTGTGATACATACAAAATTAAAAATATACACAGACACCAATTAGTCATCCATTAAAATAAATACAGTAAATTATTTTAAAGCCCTTAATGATAATTAAATTCATCTAAAAGGTGGCAATGATAAATAAGTCCACTTTGTGACAAAAAAACCCACGATATAATTTTTTCGTATTTTTTGTGTCGAGCTCGGCGTGTTTTTTTTTTTTGAAACTAGACAATTAGTAACTGTTATTTTTACGTTATAACAGATGAATGTGACTTCATAAGCTTGAATTGTGTGTTTTATGTTGGTTTCATTAGTTTTTGACATGTTTATATAAGAAAAAACATAAAATATATATAAGTATTATTTTTATGCAGTTCAAATAATTATGGTTGCACAGCGACAATAATTTTTACCATATGACAATGGCAATTGCCAAGCACTCAGTGAACAAGTACTGAGCGCTCAGTGGGTTCATTGTAGCACACATTTAATTAAAATGGACTGGATTAAGATTTATTGTAGCATGTGACTGGGCTGGGTTATCAACTTTATTTGTCAAGTAGACTTAAAAAAAAACTCAAATAAATTTATAGGATTAATATTTATTTATTTCACAACTAGATTGCAGATACATATTATTGTGTGCTTTATATTAAAAAAGTGAATATTTAAAATGTTATTAGATGAAAAATTATTTTTCTACCTGATAGTTAATTAAAGGAGATGAAATGAGAGGAAAGATAAAAAAGAATAATAATAGAGAGCTGAGTTTTAAAAATGTGTAATAGTGACTTATAAATAGAGGGTGGTTTTTGTTTTTACTCAAAACATTATTCTCTAAACCTCAATTATAAAAAGAACTAAAGAAGAAAGGTATGCTCTAGGTACAAACACATACACAATGCCAAACAATATGGTCACCAATTCTTTTATTTTATTTTTATTTCATAAAAAACCAATATTATTTTTTTAAGTAATATTGTCGACCTTGACAAAACAAAAGTAATATTGTCGATCATTTAATTTTAAAAAGTAATATGACTAATATCTAGGGGTGGACATTTTAACCGTGCACCTCCAAAATCGGCCAAACTACACCGCCAAAAAAACTGAACCGCACCAGTTCTCTTCGGTTCTGGTTCCACACCTCATTTAACCGCACCATATAATTGCAAAAAATATATATTTTTATATTTTTATACATATATACCATTTTATATATTTTTTTTATACATATTTATATCATTTTTATATACTTTTATACACTTTTTGTACATATTTTTATACACTTTAGACCCTAAACCCTAATAAAATATTAAAATTAATACTAACCTAGCTATATTTTAGAGTTTAGACCCTAAAATATATTTTATATAACCCTATGACCTATTTTCTAGATATATAATATAATAATAAATTAATAATTTTAGTATATAATTTTAGTTATACCCATTACCCTATATAATAAAATAGTGCCTAATTTTAAACACCTTACTCACCAAAAAAATTTGTCTAAACCTCCACCCATCTAGAAACTCTTTCTAAACCCCCTAAAACTTATAATCCTAAATTACCCTTCTGATGCATGCTGACGCGCGCTGACGCATGCTGACACATGCTGACGTCACTGTAACTGTATTTTAGTGAAACTGTTTTTTTTTTTTTTTTTTTTGAATTGAAGTTTTTGCTAAAACTAATATTTCACTAAAACTAAAATCAAACACTGAAATTGAATTTCATTACACTGAAACTGAATTTCAAAAATTCAGTTACACTGAAACTGAATTTCAAGAATTCAATTACACTGAAACTGAATTTCAGAAATTCAGTTACACTAAATTGAAGAATTCAGTTATGAATTCACTTACTGAAACTGAATTAAGTGATGAAACAATTACACCTCGACTAAAATGCAATTACACCTTAATTAAAAAACAATTACACCTTTACTAAAACAATTACACTTCACTAAAACAGTTACACCTTTACTGAATTCCGTTTCACTAAAAAGAACACAGCAACCTTATAAAAAAAAACAATAACAATACAATAAGCCATTGAGATGAGAGGAGTAGCCAACAATACAACGTCGTCCGATCATCTCACGCGCGACGAGTACACGACAGTCGCCACTGCCTCGATCTGTTTCTACCTGCAAATTTGATTCATCATATTTCAGAACCATAATTTCATTCAAAATTCATTTCAAACTCATGTTTCACGAGCTGAAACTGTTTCACGAACTGAAACTGTTTCTCGAACTGAAACTGTTTAATCAATAAATGTAGGCTTAAAGTTCCCTATCCAACTACTGTATTTTCACGGAGTGAAACTGAATTTTCACAGAACTCAAACATTTTTGGAGCAACACACATTTACAACAATACACAGTTACAACAACACACAATGAGGTTCGATTTGGGGTTTTTTGATTCATCAGCAATTGGTCCAATCCAAACACATAGCATTGAAGAGTACAATGAGGAGAAGAATATTCGTACCTGACTCGACGGAAATGGCTGCCGGAAAAGCCAGATCGCCGGCGGAGAAGCCGCGGCCTTTGTGGCTTCGATCTGCCGCCGTGGCTGATCAGATGGAAAATCCGAGCACACCATCGTGCTCAGGACGTCGAGAGGAAGAAGGCTTGGGTGGTTTGGCATTCCAACTCCGCCGAAAAAGCCAGATCGCCGGCGGAGAAGCCGCGGCCTTTGTGGCATCGATCTGCCGCCGTGGCTGATCGGATGGAGAATCCGAGCATACCATCGTGCTCAGAACGTCGAGAGGAAGAAGACTTGGGTGGTCCGGCATTCCAACTCCTTCGAAAAAGGCAGATCGCCGGTGAGCACCACCGATCGTAGTCGCGGCGATCTGGCGTCAACGTTTAGTTTCACGGCACGTGGAGGGCATAGGGAGGAAGAGGAAGGAGAGGAGAGTGTGATGGGACCGGTCTCGCCGGCAACCGTCGCCAGACGGCGGCGCACGCGCCGGCGACAGCAGCGGGGAGAGNTATATAAGTGTGTAGGGTATATGCCATATAAGGTATATGATTTAATTTATGGTATAAGGTTTAGGATATGGTATAGGTCCTATAGGATATTAAGGTTTATGGTATAAAGATTTAAAACTTATGGTATAGGGTTTGGTTGCAATTGATCTCTCATTTTCTAAACGCTAAACCCTAAGGTTTAAAATTTTATATATCCTATATACTCTATATAGTTTAGTTACATAAATTAATTTGTCCAACCAAACCCAATTGCTCAAACCTCAAAACATATGTTTTATATAAATTATAAAACATTAAAATATATGTAAATATAATAAAAAGATGAAACCCCAACATGGCCAAACCCCAAAACATA
The DNA here is from genome assembly GCA_003254865.1 of Dryas drummondii. NCBI lineage: Eukaryota > Viridiplantae > Streptophyta > Magnoliopsida > Rosales > Rosaceae > Dryas > Dryas drummondii. The sequence goes on from QANW01001771.1 coordinate 1,075,989, forward strand.
TGTTTTATATAAATTATAAAACATTACAAAATTTAAAACATATGTAAATGTAATAAAAAGACCAAAATCGCAATGGAGAACCGCACCGCACATGGAATGGTTTAGTTTTTTTACTCCTTTCACGGTTTTAAGCATCGAACCACACCGCGTATGAATGTTCGGCGCGGCGCCCAATTCCAAGAGAGAACGAGACTGAACTGCACCGCGCCCACCCCTATTAATATCCAATGATGAAAGTGCAACCACCAAATTACGTGGCCCATTGATTGGCTGCGACCCACATTTGAGCTGTCTTGTAATGTCATCCGTCCAATCCATTCCACGACGATCTGATCCATGTAGCCCACCTTCTTACGATGCTCACACCACACCCTATCACAGCTTATGAGATATTAAATTCTCATATCGAATCACGAGATATATACAGTACACGAGAATTTTTTTTTTGTCTAAAGTACACTCGAATTAATCAGTCAATTTTTAGCAGTTGCTTTAATAAAATCCAGAAAAAATAAGAAGAAAAAATTCAGAAACTCATACGACACCGAAACCCACTAATCAAAAGCCAAAAAAGAAAAAAAAAAAAAAAAAAAAACTACCACCTAAAAACCGCCATTTTAAAGAAAGTACTCTCTCTGTCTCTCTGTGATTTTGTTATCCATTATTTCTTTTCTTTTGCTTTTTCGTTACTGGCAGCATTAGCTAGCAAACCTCTCTTTGAATCCAAGTTTTGCAGTCTACGTCTTCTGGGTGGCTTTCACCTTCCAAATTTTGCTTCATTTTCCTCACTAGCTAGTGACTTGTTTTAGTGGGTAGTTGCCAAAGCCTTGGATTTCAAGCTCAGCGGTATTTTGTTTCAAGAATCTTTTACCTTTTTCATTTCTGGGTAGCATTTCTTTTTCTACTTTGTTCGTATAACCCAACTGGGCCAACCCCATTGTAGTAGTAAGTAGTAGATTTACAGTATTAGTAGGATCTTGAACTTGGTGTGTAGGTTTTATTCTTCATAAAGCCCAAAGCTTTAAGCCCCACTGGGTTTCTTTTTTCCTTCTTTTGCTTGGCTTTTAATTTCTTTTTCTGAGCGATGGTTGGATGAGTTCTTCTGGGTACTGTTTGTCTTTGAGGAAACTGAGAAAAAATGGGAGCATTGGCCTCGTTTCAGCTTTTGTGTTTGATATCCGGGATTTTTTTTGTGGGTTGTGATTCATTTGCATCAAAGGAAGGTATGTGTTTCTGTTTAGTCACTCTTTCTCAGATCTTGATTTCTGTAAATCTCCATTTTGTTGCTAAGAAAATTTGGGGGGAACAAGAATTTTAGATTGTCAATCTTGCGTTTTGTGTTGTTACATTGACAAGAAACTTCACCATAACTGAGCTAAGCAAAGTTTCTTATCGTTTCATTTGTGGGAAAATTGTTTAGGATTGAGGATTGTGGTTTGTGATTGTGTCGTATTGCTAGTTTTGGTTTAAGTGTTAGACTCTGTTGTTTGCTGAAAAAATAAGAACAGGATGTAGTGTATTTATTTGTTTAATTGCCCATTTGTTGTGTTAGTAGATTTTCTGAGTTAAAAATGGATTTTGCACAGTTTGGGCCCTTACAACCTTTAAGGAAGCTATATATGAAGACCCACGTCTAGTTTTGTCCAATTGGAATTCCTTGGATGGGGATCCTTGTGGCTGGTCCGGCATTACATGTTCTATGGCTCGAGACCATGTTATAAAGATGTAAGGATGGTTTTGTCTTTGTTAGTGCCGAATCATTGCATATTGTTTCCACAATTACATTCCTTTTGTTGCTAGAATTTCAGAATGAATGGTATACACTTTATTCAGTTTATTGTAATGTTTCCTGCCACTTTGTTTTGGATTTTCTTTTGCAGTAACATTTCCGGTTCATCTATAAGGGGATTTCTTGTACCAGACTTGGCTCATCTGAGCTTCTTGCAAGAACTGTATGCTTTTTCCCCACGTGTCATTCTGAAATCCTATTCTCTTAATTTCATTTTTATTTTCATATTGTGATGGCTGAAGCTTGGAATTTTGTCTTCCTGTTTTATAGAATTTTGCATGGGAACAAGCTGCTTGGAATAATACCTAAAGAACTGGGCTTGTTAAAATACCTCAAGATCTTGGATTTGGGGGTGAATGAACTCACCGGGCCAATTCCTCCCGAGCTTGGGAACTTAACCAGTGTTGTAAAAATGTACTGGGAATTAATATTTGGATTATGTTTAAAATTTTGGGTTGTTTTGGATTTCTCTTACTGTGAGATTTATTATTTTTGTTGCAGAAACCTTCAGTCAAATGGGTTGTCTGGTAGGCTACCTTCTGATCTTGGCAATTTGGCATACCTTGAGGAACTTCGTTTGGATAGGAATAAGCTTCAAGGAACTGTTCCTGCCAATGGCTATACAGGATTCACACCTAACCTACATGGGATGTAAGTAGAAGAATGCAAAAGTGTTTAAACCATTTCTGCAGCTGTATTTATGCTAAGATAGATGCTTTTCGAGCAAAAACTAATGTTGAGGATGGAAAAAAAGGTTACTATTGCATATCATCGTAAAATTGGCTAAGCTAATCAGAATATTTTATTGTTTTTTTTTTTTTTTTTTTTTTTTTTTTTTTTTTTAATTGGTGTTGATCATACAGCATTGTCTCTTGCATGCCATGTGGATCATTGGCACTGTATTTAGTATATTGTTCTTGTTTCTTGAAAAATGTGGGTGTAAACATAGTAGTATGATTCAGAGACAAGTAAGTGGGGATAAAGTTCAAGCTCTAGCGAGGACTTCATTTAAATTTGACTGTCACAACGCCAAAGATTTTGAGAAGTTTTTTTGAATGTTATGTTAGATCTTTAAGGTTTTATTTCTCCTATTTTGTTTGTGATAGTTTTCTTTCTGTTTCAGGTATGCCTCAAGCTCAAACTCAACAGGCCTTTGTCGGTCATCTCAGTTAAAAGTTGCAGATTTCTCATACAACTTCTTTGTTGGTAACATACCTAAGTGCTTGGAGTATCTACCCAGGTATTGTCCCAACTAAGTGCGACTATCGAATTGTGCAATTTTTATGTCATATCATTTTGGGTCCTCCTTGAGTATTAATCAATCCCGACCTTTTTAATTATTTATGTTAAATGATTTGACATTAAATTGACTTGTTTATTAATGGTGTCGTGTTCGAGTCGACACATATCTCGTAAAAAAAATACTCAATAATAGGACCCTCTTATCTCTAAACCAAATTCATGACTCATACATTCCCATAAAACAAAATTACACTCATTCTAGGTGCTAACAAAACCAAGAATAAAATTTCTAGTTCTACAAGGATTCATACAATACCAAATCAAGAATTAAAAATGAAAATTGGTCAGAAATTCCTTTTCTACAATGCAACTTAAACAAGTTTGTTGTGTCAAAATTGGATTATTTGTATTTGGAACTAACTAGATCAATTTACTGTACTAATTAGTGGGTTGTATTATTTTCATGTTCATGCCAAGTAATAATTTAATCTGCTAAGTTCGTGTTGTTTTGAAAATTACTACCTGGAATCCTGACCCTCTGTCATTGTGGATTTTATGCTGTTTGTAAACCTTCATTTACCTAAGTTATTCCATGCAGGTCAAGTTTTCAAGGAAATTGTCTGCAAAAAGATCCCAAGCAGCGTCCTGCAGAGCTATGTGGTATGTATGACATGATTATATGGTTTTAAGTTGATGAACTGTCTATAGGTACTTATATATTGCTTAATAATTTCAATGAACTTTTAAAATGGGAAATGAACACAAACCCCTTAAGAACATTAAAAGTGTAAACAAGTGTTCGTCCTTTCTGAGTGGACATCCTCAGATTTAGTTAAATCTCAACCTGGTGATGCTGAGATGGCTTAATTTAAGGCTTTCTAATGTTATTGAATCCATATTTTAATAGAATATGTCGTTTGAAAGTTTTGTTAACTCAATGCATAGTTAATTTTTATAATACTGGCTCTGATATGTGGCAATTGACATTTCAATACGGATTATTGTAGTTAGTGACTTGTTTTTTGTTGGCTCTTTGTAGCTGGTGCTCCACCTCCGAAAGGCCGTCCAGGAGCTAACCCAAAGCACAGACCTGCTCAAGATGTGGCCAACCATCAGGAGACTTCGAAACCTGCCTGGCTTTTGGCTCTGGAAGTAGTGACAGGAACCATGGTGTGCTCTCTCTTTCTAGTTGCTGTTGTCACTGCTCTTCAGAAATGCAATAACAAGTCGTCTATCATAATTCCTTGGAAGAAATCAGCAAGTGAAAAGGACCATACTACAGTCCACATAGGTTTGTTCCTTATTGCATGTGCCTTGGTGCAATTGAAATCTTTGAGTGTGTATATGAAAAACAACATTGTTGATTTGGTTGGTGATTTTTATACAGATTCCGAGATGTTGAAAGATGTTGTCAGATTCAGCAGACAAGAGCTTGAAGTAGCCTGTGAAGACTTCAGCAACATTATTGGATCCTCACCTGATAGTTTTGTCTACAAGGGCAACATGAAAGGTGGGCCTGAGATTGCTGTGGTATCCCTTTGCATTAAGGAAGAGAATTGGACAGGCTATCTTGAACTCTATTTTCAGAGAGAGGTGACAGAGTTGGCAAGATTAAGTCATCAGAATACAGGAAAATTACTGGGTTATTGTAGTGAGAGCACCCCATTTACGAGGATGCTCGTTTTTGAATATGCCTCGAACGGGACACTGTATGAGCACCTCCATTGTAAGTGATGATTCCTTCTTTTAACCTCATTTGATTGCTATAAAAGGTCTCATGATCTCTAACCAGAATTTATTTTGCTGCAGATGGAGAAGGATTCCAGTTAAGTTGGACACGGCGCATGAAGATTATATTAGGCATTGCTCGGGGACTTAAGTATCTTCACTCAGAACTTGAGCCCCCATTTACCATATCAGAGTTAAATTCTAGTGCTGTATATCTTACAGAAGATTTTTTACCTAAGGTATGCATGCCAAAAATCTTCTCAAATTCTTTAATTCAGAAATATATTTTTCTTGATCAGAATTGATTTAGATATATGAAAATTCCATAAATCGACGCGATATGAGTCGATGGCTATAATAACATTATTCCTGGTTTCAACTGTAGCTGGTTGATTTTGAAAGTTGGAAGACAATTCTTGCGAGGTCAGAAAAGAACTCAGGTTCCATTGGTAGCCAAGGTGCTATTTGTGTTCTTCCAAATTCTATGGAAGCACGCCACCTGGATGTTCAAGGCAATGTTTATGCTTTTGGCGTACTTCTACTGGAGATAATCAGTGGGAGGCCTCCATACTGCAAGGATAAGGGGGACTTGGTAGAATGGGTGAGTTTCTGAAGTTTAATGTTTGTCAAATTTTCTCCCACGGTAAACTGAGAAGTTTAGTTTATGCTAGCTGTGCACTAAAAACTTAGGCTTCTCTCTTCTGCAGGCCAAAGACTACCTTGAGCTGCCAGAGGTAATGCCTTATGTGGTGGATCCTGAACTGAAACATTTCAGCTATGATGACCTCAAAGTTATATGTGAGGTGGTAAATGTTTGCATCCATCAAGAGCCTACCAAGCGGCCGTCCATGCAGGAACTAAGCGCCATGCTGGAGAGCAGAATTGACACATCGGTTTCCATTGAGCTCAAGGCATCTTCTTTGGCATGGGCCGAGCTTGCGCTTTCATCATAAATGAGTTAACGTTAACACACTGTAAAGAAGAAATATACAACTGTAATACTCTCCTTTCCTTTCCTCCTTATGACTTACTTTTTGTTCCTTGTAAATGCCTGTAATTGGAGAGGGAACTTAAGGGTTTATGCATGACAAAATTTCTTTGTATACCATTTGCTGATCAGTAAAGCCTGAGATTACACAATACTAAGCTGCTAATCAAGTTTGTTCCATGATTTTGTTGTCTCTGCTCATGTTGCAAAATTTCCCCTTTCTGTGCATAGTGCAGTAATGCACTTCAGATGTGAATTTAAAATAGCTGTCTTCAATATTGTTCACTGTGTAATAATACCAGATCTCTCTTACATTATACATTCAAATTAGCCTTTTCTTCTAAAAGACTTAAAAAAAATGCAATATGGCATTTTTTTTTTCACTGCGTAACAACACTCTCTCTCTCTCTCTCTCTCTCTCTCATTATACATTCAAAATAGCCTTCACTTCTAAAAGACTTTAAAAAGATGCAAAATGGTTTTGTTTTTTTGTCATAACTGAAGGACACATTATCTTTAAAGAGAAGAAAACCTTCAGTTAAATTAATATCTCGATGTTACCAATTCGTACATAGATGATACAAATGAACGAGTTGAAAAAAATGGTCCCTTGGACTACATTATAGACATCTTTTATAGAGGTGAAACTGTTATGAGAAAAATATGGTACAATATTTTATTGCAAGGATTCACATCTCAATCATATAGATTCCAATCTCCAAAAGGATAAGAGAGAAATATGTTAGGTCAGACGAATATACAAGCCTCTCACCTTTCTTGTCATATTATAGAAATACATCATGAATAACTTATTCATTCATTTATTATGGCGGTTGTTTTAAATATGGTTCATTATATGTTTCTCATTTAGGTGACAGGCAACCCAGCTGAAGTTTCTGCAATGCAGACTGAGCGGACCTTGTTGCCCATACATTTGATTTTGAGATGCGATAAAAAATTGGGAAGCCACACCATCTTTGCTTCATCTAATCCACCAAATAGCATTCAACAGATTTTGTTCATGCCACACCAAACTTAGAAATTTGGACATTCCATTGAGAAATAAATAACAGGAGAAATACTAAAAAAAGCTGATTATTCTTCCAACAAATTTTGGCGACAGTCCTTCAGTGTATTCATGCTTTCTCTTCCAAGTTTCAGACGTTGGTCCAACTGAAAATAGGAACGGCCATGAATGTACCCGAAGGAACACATGAAAATTTCTCTCATATACTTTAGAACACATGAATAATTATCACCCATAAATTATTAGGTCACGCTCAACTTAACCTAAAAAACTGAAAATATCAAAACTGTTTTCCAAACAATTTTCCAAAAGATAGTTAAACCCACTATTTATGCTTAGAATGTGACGAGTAATGATTGTCATTGGGATTCCTCCTTCCACTGAAAACAGCCAATGCCTTCCTTATGGGCGGCTGCAAAGGAGCCCTTTTATCAGTATGGTGGCGGAATATGAAGTCATTGGAAGTGAATAGGTCATCGTCTCCCTGAAGATGTATATGTAGTATATTAGACACTTGAAAATTAAATACGGAAAAAAAGAAAGCAATAATCCACAGGTGTACAAACAGAGGCAGTCATAAGTCATGAAAAAAAAAAAAAATTGAGTTACCTGCTTATTTGCTTTCTTCTTTGTCTTTGGATGAAGGAACTTTTGCGGGAGTTGATCTTCACGTAAAATGAGGTTCTTCGCAATGGCATCTCTTCCACCTTGAGGCAAAGGCAGTGAAAACTGAAAATAACCAAGGATCAAGACGCATACATAGACATGGGCAACAAAGCTTCAAGTAAAATCCAAAAGTAACACATCAAAGTGCAAATACACATGTAAATGCAGACACACATGGATGGATTAAGAGATGATAGATGCATCCTGGACTCTGATAACTTATGCCTCCTTGCCCATATATTAGGATATGCTATCCTCACATCCTATTCGGTGACAACTATGTGAACAATTGCATGTTTCTGTGATCCCATAACCAAACAAGGTGTATAGCATACGAATGAACATAACACACTAAACATCCAGTAAAAATTATCATGGCAAAGAAAAGGGTCTAATAACCAAGGGAAGAGTATGCAATAAAAAAAATGGAAGGATCCACTAGAGAGAAATGTGTAAAAACCACTGGACCATCACCTAAACAAATGACTGATATGGATATACTCACTCTTGTGCCACGCAATATGACCCGAGATCGACGGGCTGCCAGAACAATGCCATTCTCACCAACTGTAACTGCTACCTTACGCAAAGTACCACCATTTCCACATTTTGGACAGAATATTCTCCCAATTTCACCAGTCACCGTATTGCAGGCATGGCATTTCAAAATCCACCTATACAAGAATAAGTGAATTACTAAAGAGTTTGTAATAGAATGCAAAGGATAGTTAAATGGGGTAGCATATCAAATATGTACCTATGCAGCTGGCGGATCTGCATTCCTCCAGGTGCCAGCAATCGTAAACCCATCTGCAGAATAACATTCTGCATTGCAAAATCACTTGTTATACAAGCTACACTAGACTCAGACAAGGATCTCAGCATCCAGCTCTGCTCACTATGATCATCATTCACATTTGATGTATCAACACTTTCGTTAGTCTGACTTGAGATCTCCAATTGATCTAGCCCTTCATTCAACATTTCCACCTCATCTCCTTCAACAGCCAAATTTGCACTGTCATCAGCAGTAGCTTCCCCTACTTTTAAATCATTAGCATCTACCCCATTTAGCTCCTTCCCTTTTTGAAGAGCCCTTAGTGAATCTTCTTCCAGCCTCGTTTTCTTTAGGATTGAAGAGAGGTCTTCATCAACATTCTTCGCCTTTGTCATCTCACTCTCTTCAGAAATTCCATTTCCAGGACATACTTCTTCAGAGTCCACAAGCAACGATTGATCCTGGCCTCTTGCTTCCTCGAGTATGTTGCCACTTGTATTTTCCTCTGCATATTGATGACCATCCTTTTCAGAAGCCTCATAAGACTCACGTCTAGCTTTTCTTCTCAAATACCTTCTATGCGTACTTCGACTGACAGCAGGCATCCAATCACCAGCATTATCATCAAATTGTCCTTGGGACGCATCAATTCCATCTGAAACCATCTTCCCTTCAATGTTTATCTCTTTCTTCTTGGGAAAATGTCTCCTATGCCTCCTTTGATTGCCCTCATCATCCTCCTGATTTTCAGAATGAGCATCACTTTTAACTTCCACCGCAGAACCATCAACAGAACGACAATCAGACTCGATAACATTCAGGTTTATATCTTTCAACGGAAGAATTCTTGAATTGGGGTCTGATTTATCCTCCCCCATTTGTTCCAGAGCTTCCCACTCTTCCAAATTAGGCACATTATTACCCCACCCGGGCAAGTCCTTCTCGGGCAACCTCCTGACATTCACGGTATGCACCGGGGGCGGGCAGTCCCTGAGATGTTCAGTTCCATGTATCTGAGCTTCCAATGTATAAGTCAAAGCAATGAGCTTGAGATCGACATCCGAAAGCGTCTGTAAATCCCCAGTAGCCCTCGCAAACTTTATAACTGCCCAAAAACACAGCAGCCCATCAAACCCAAATCCCAACATACATTTAACCCACTCACACATCACATACCCAATTCCCATAACACAATATTCTACTATAAATTTGCTTGAAACTAACCAAAAATGCACACAAAAGCTTCAAGCTTTTTCACAAGCCTAAACAAAAGTGGGTTCATTAAAGCACGTAAAAAGTGCATACATACCTTTGTTGAGAGATTCAGGGGAGGGCTCCATGGTTTGAACTTCGAAGGGAACAAAGGCGAGGCGGTGGCGGGAAATGGGGTCACGGACCTCGTCCATGACTTCAGGGACAGAGACCAACTTGTCGGCCCAGTGGCTGAGGCTCTCTCCGCCTTGAATGATGGCATTGGCATCGACCACCGCCACGGCTATGCCCTTAGAGTTCTTGCAGCTCTCCACCAGTACCCGGCTGCTGGCGGTTGGGTCCGAGTTCTGGGGCTTTGGCTCCGGCTGCTTCTTCACTATGTTGCTCCAACATGAGGTTGGGGCTGGGTTCGGGTCTGGGGTTGGGATTGCGTTGTCGTCCATGGTTGTGTGCGAAGGAATTGAGGTCAGGGAGGTTCAAGTTGCTAAACCCTAGAGAAAGTGTGTTATACTGTGATGATAGGCAAGCAAGCAACCAAGTGCCAGCGACGTCGTTTTGGTATAAAGGATCAATTTTAATTTTTAGTCTTCTTTTATTTATTTACTAGCTCATTTACCCGCTGCCGATTGGCTTTCTCACCATAAAATGGTTACATTTTTTTTAATGTAAATTCACGATAATATTTTATAGTTTTTTCTAAAACACACAATAGATAAAGGAATAACCAAAAAGTTAAATTTCAAAATTTTTTGGGGGTATGAAAATTTTAACACTAGTTCATCAAATTTTCGATAATATTTCGCTGAAATTCGATAATTTCATTCAACCCAGCTATCTTTTTCGATCTTTCTTCTCCTTATTGGTGGTTACAAACCCAATTAAGAAGGGAGGATAGAGAAGGGAGAGAAGAGAGAGAAGAGGGAAAAGATCAGATTAAGGAGGGAGAGAGAGATTGGCGCAGGACTGCAGAAGAGGGAGGAGAGATAAGAGAAAGATATATATCATATGTCATATGCGACACGGTGGTTGGGAGAGAGAGTCACAGGAAGAAGAGGAAGGAAAGAAAAAAAGAAGGAAAGAAAAGAAAAAAAAAAAGAAAAAAAAGAAAAAGAGTTTAGGGTTTATTGGAGTTTGAGGTATTTGTGTTCAGCGCGTATTATTTCATTTTATATCACATGAAACCTATTATATAATTTGGTTTTTTCAATATTTTTTATCAATGTAGTAAATAATATGTTAAATAAACATATGGTAAAGTTTCATTCAAAATTTTCGTATTTTAATAGCAATTTTCGTTGTTTCTGTCTAATTTTGTCAAAATTTAAAAATCTTCAAAATTTTCGTCAAAATTTTCTAAAAATTTCATTCTTTGGGAATAACTCAGCTTTTTATTTCACAATTCCTAATTTATGTATTTGTAATAATTTCAACATTTGTTTAGTTAATTTTTTTCGGGGTATTTTTTAAGTTAATGAAATGAATCAAATTCTGGACCTAACTTAATTCTAACCTTTACCTCACCCACTCTCATCACTTGGGCTAACCTCAAAGATCTAAAGAAAATTTTACCTGCTTTATATATATATATATGAAGAAATTACAGATTTAGTCCAGTTATTTTATGCCTAGTTCAATTTTGGTGCACAATCTTTTTTAAGTTTTGTTTTGGTCAATTAATTGTTCCACTTGTTCAATAAAGGTCCAGATTTATTTTCTCAAATTTGACATGTATTTTACCCTATCAAATCTCACCCAAATTCAGCAAACATATACTTGTTTTAAAGCTATACATTTCTTCTTTACAACCATATAAAGATAATTTAAATTTGAATTTTAAAACTCAAGATAATTAACCCAAAGTAGGATACTCGAAACTGCCAATTTTTCAAACTTCACTCAATCTCAATTCTCTTAGATTTTAATACTCCAAATTTATTTTCATGACTATAAAATAATGAAATATAACTTATACTTCAATTATAATTGAAGAAAACACAACCCAAAAGATTTAAAGTCACAAATCTGGACATTTATTGAACAAATGAAACAATTAGTGAATTAAAACAGAACTTAAAAAAGATCGTGGACCAAAATTGAATTATGTATAAAATAAGTGGCAAATATGTAATTTCCTGTATATATATATATATAATACATATACAAAAATGCTTTACAGCTAACCAGTTGGTAAAATAATATGGCGCTAACCAATTATTTAGGTCCACTACACAATGTGATCTTATAATTTGAACCGTTCATTTTTTATATTTTCATTCAAAGAACAACTTTACAAAAAATTAACCAAATAAAAAATTATTTATTTATTTAATTGTTATCACAATCATTTTAACATTTTATTGAAAAAGTGTGTTCGTCCTTTTTTTTAGCATAATTAGCTTAATAATAGTTTGATTAAATGATTTAGTTTATTTTTTGCAAGATTGATCATTAATGAACAGTTTAAATTATAAAATCACATTGTATAATGTGTCCAAAAGATTGGTTAGCTTTAGAACGCTTCTATATATATATATTATAGATTTATAGAATGAGGCTAAAGGGCCAACAACATAAATTCTGAGTCTGGTTATATGTTATTGGTTTTTTCATTTATTTTTAAGCGACGTTGTAATTGCTCCACAGTCACAGTGATGGCGTTGTCCTATATACTTATCGATCCACACATGAAATAAGTAGGGTCCACTTTTAAGTTAGGCGTTTGAAGGCTTGTTGGCCTAAATCACTAAAACTATTAATTGGTTATATTTGACAATTACGGAAATAAACAAATATTCAAACATTCATAAGGAGAGTTCGGATGCTCAATTGGAAACTGAGTCAGGTAATGTATTATGATATGGATGGTAATGCATTAAGGTACAAATGACAATGCATCAATATACGAATGGTAATGCATCAAGGTACAAATGATAACGTGTCAATGTGCCTACTAATGATGAATACCGAAGATACGAATGCTGAATGTTGAATTAATGCTTCAAGTACAAATGACAATGCATCAATGTACAAATCACAATGCATCAAAGTATGAATGAGAATGCATTGATGGTACGAGTAAGAATGCATTAAAGTGCGAAGGACAATGTACCAAGATACGAATCACAATAGATCAAAGTAAAAAATTGAAAAGTTTGTAAAATAAAATTGAGTGTTGAGTGTACTAATTAAATTCTTGAATGCATTTAGAAAGTTTTGTTCGGGTAGGGGTTACTAATTAAGCCCAAGGCCATCCGCCAATGGCTCATTTTGGTTGTTGTTGGGCTTCTGGACCCATTGTGTACAACATTAGAAAGAAGAAAAAATTGAGTGAAACTAATCCTCAATTGTTAATGGAGTCTATGCAAAATCAAATCCCCATTCTAATATTACATAGAGAGGAGCTTATGAAGACCCCAATGCTAACCCTTTACAGTTTTGTTTGTTTGTTTGTTTTGTAATTTCTCACAAGGCATATATACGTCACTACTCACTCCTAAAAGCCAAAACAGACTTAGTTTTCGTGTTTTCTGGGCTTAAAGCCCTCCTTTCTACCAAAAAAGAAAAAGAAAAAAGAAAGCCAAAACAGACCAATATGAAAAATAACATATGGTATATTTCATCTTTCTTTGAAAATAAAGCACATACTACAAAAGAATCACCCCAAGTGAAAAAAACAAGGGGTTATAAAACTCTGGTTGACATAAAATAGAGATTATTATGCTACTCATAATAATCTTCTAAGAGCATATCACACTTGATATGGAAACAAGCAACCCTAAATTAATTTAACCAATTCTAAAACAGCAGTACACTGAGAGCTCAATCCATTTGGTTAACTCCAAAAAATGCATGCATAATTTTGTCCAACAAGGCTTGGGTTTGAGGTTATACAGAAGGGTACATAGTGAGTGATAGAGTACATTGATCACTTGGTGTTTAAAAACCAAGTTATAATAGTGGCTTTTTTTTTTTTTTATAAAAAGTGGCCCCCAAAGGTAACAACAGTGAGGGAAGCATGAAAAAGTAGGAAGCTAGAGTAGAGAGAGCAAAAGGGTGAGTGCTTAGCAGGCTCGCCCTTTCACTATGTCCAAGCTCATCTCACTTGGATCTGTTGCTTGCAATTCAAATGAAATGCCGTCCAATTCTCTTTTGAACCTGTCCTTGGAACTAGCATACACCATCTTCATCCTCACCTTTGATGTATCCGGTGACCTATGTATCCCACAAAACATGTACACATATGTAGTTGTTTAGTGTTCAATTGGAGATGGAGGAAATGGAAAAGGGAAAAAAAATGCAAAAATGACTAAATGAGTGAGACAATTTGACATATTATATTGATAAACTGTCAATCTGAATCATTAGTTATGTAAAATTATGTTTGAATCTGCAATCTTTATTAAGTATGACAACATAGGATGTCATATTTAGCAAGAAAATATCGTTCAATATATACATATATATATACATAACTACATTGCATGATTGATAATTTGAAATCATTAATTATGCATGAGTAAAGATTATTTGAGATTTGTAATGCTTAAGATCCACTTTTGTGTGATGTGTTTGTATTACACCCAAAGCAAAAATAACTCTTGCACGAGATACTATCGGAGACTTATATACGAACATGAAAAAATTTCTCATGAGTAAGGAGGGCTCATACATTTTAGAAAAATAGTTTTAATTAAGCATAAATTGTGACTATAACTTGTTTATTTCTCTAAAGGCAACTGATGATGATGAGTGTAGTGTAGTTTGTGAGTTTGTGTGAAATGAATGAAGGAATGGATTACCATGCAATGAAGAAAATCTTGCTTTTCTGGCAGTTCTCTGCGGTAGTGAAATCAAAATCGTAGACAGCATAGCGACACTCATCAGCAGGAAAACTGGAGGTGAAATCCTCATAACTCTGATTGGGTTCCCCGAGCTTATCAACCACAATTTGTTGTTGCTCAATTTTGTACAGAATGAATCGATAGCTCCTCTTTGCTTTTAGCTCCGAGAACCTCAGCTTGCAATCATCGTGCACAGCCATTCCAGAAGCTGCATTGGCCTGCACTCCCATATACACATACCATCATAACACATAATACAAACATAAATCAATGTGAATTATGTCATAAATATTGTATCATTTACAAATTAATTAGATGTTAACATGGGCAAATGCTTGCTTATTTGCTTCGATATGCGGTTTAAATTGCCAGTCTAATAACGTAACATGCCAGACCTCGTAAGGACAAACTTATAATTGTACCTATGATCAATATAAGCCATCATAAATTGGTGATTTATATGAAAAGAAGAGAAGGCATGTTTGCATACCATTTTGTCTCCAATGAGAAAGGGCTTCTGAAATGTGAGAAAAAGAGAGAGAAGGGAATTGGGGGCCTAAGAGAATGGAAGTGGGGGCAAGAAGCACAATGAGAGCCTATGGGAGTAAAAAAGAGAAAATAGATCCTTGTTTTTGGGGAGTGCGAGAGGTGGAGGCTAAGATAATGGAGGAGAGAATTTGAAGGACAAATTTTGCTTCTCTGCCGATTAATGTCCACAATTCACTCTGTTGCTTCCACGTTGCAAGCTTTGTTATGGCTTCTTAATTGGGAATATCCATATTCATCAATTTTCCTGTTTTGGGTCTAAAGTATGTTGTTTAATTGATAATCCATTTTTGTGATACCAACAAAAATGTCATCCACTCCACATTATGAAGAGTCTAATAACATTTTTTACCAAAAAAATGTACGTCATCCCTGAAATGATTTCAGCCAGTGAATTCGATCCAATGAATTGTAAACTAACAATGACCATTTTTATTGGTTTATTCAAGAAAGGGGAGGACAACACTCGAAGTCTTGAATGTTGGGGGGTCACGTCTTTCGGCCCCTATAGGTTTCATTGATATTGTCCACAACTTAATCACCTAGATCTAACATGAATGAAGGCAAGCCTAATGAAATCATCTAGGACTAGAGTTTTATATCAAAAGGCATTGGTGCAACTTAGGGAAACATCTGATGTAGAATAAATGACAGAATGGTTCATGCAACAACTTGACCGCCAGAATGCCAAGAAAAGAAACAAGCTTCAGCCCAACCCAGTGTCAGAAATAGGCCCATGATATACCGATTCGAAGGGAACGACGAGACAAATTAGTGTTTTTGAATAAGTTTCCTAAATTGCACTTTATTTCCATTTTTATTTCCATTTTGAATTTCGAACGTTTAGGGTTCTGAACGTATTTAAACAACTTTTTTGGCTGTTTGTAACATTCATTATTATTATTTTCAATCAGAAAACCTTGAAATTTCTCTCATTTCTCTGGTGGTTTCATATTCTTTCTTAGGGTTAACGCTGGTTTTCCCTAATCACTTTTTAATTGCGTATTGCGCTGTGTCAACATCGATTCCACTAAATACACCCAATGATAGACAATCGATCATTTATTTGCCGGACAATTGTATTTGATCCACAATTCTTAACATCAATTGCTTACCATAAATGTTGGATAAATTGCTATCATTAGAGTTAGAAGTCTTAACTTGACCCATTCTTAGAACTATGATAATTGGTTTGTAATATATTCTCAGAAAATGAGTAGATACTAGAATCTAGATGCATGTGTTTAGATTAGGTTGTCTGATATAATTATGCCATGTTCTAGTGATTGCAGTTGCATAAGAAAAAAAATTCTTATAATAAATTTTATAATGTAAACTAACTGAATAAAATTTGTAATTTATTTATGTGCTTTACATAGAATTTGCATTGCTAAAAGTTTTTATGTAATCTGTATAGCTTTTCAATGTAAAATACATAGCTAGTCCTGCTTATAGAGACTTTCCCAGTACTTATCTTCCCATTTTTCCACTTGTCTAATTAAATTGATATTGTTCCTGTAAAAGTTTCCAAGAGCTTGTGGTTTAAAGGGAGGAGGCATGGTACAGGGCTTTGCCACTGATGGACTCTTAATTAAAGACTCAGTCATGAACTTCTTCTCTGACTCATCTGCAGGGCAAGCCACACTCTCCGAGCACAAATGTGTTGCCCCTTCAGGTATTCTTGGCTCAAATCTTAAGAGCTTAGCATATTCCTTTAACACATGAAACATGTAGTCATACACAAGGTCCATCTTTAGCTCTTGCTGAATGAAGTTGCTTGTTGCTTTCCCAATTGCTTGTGCCTGTGCCAAAATCTCTAACTATTATGAATCATATATGGAACCCCTTGGGGTTTGGCTCAAAGGGGTTTCGGTTCCAACCCCATCACTTGATTTCAAACTGTAACCCTTTCGAGCCTTGAGCCAAACTAATGGGGTTTCGGAGTTTGGGTTTGGTCTGCAAATTGTGCCAATGGTTAACTTAGAGGGACTCACCTTTTGTTTATGGTTGTTGCCCCAATGTACTGCAAACTTGATGGATTTACATTTGTTGTCATTCCTTATAGGCCAGTAATGGTGCACTGGTATTAGGCTTCTTGTGAAGAAATCATAATAGTGTGGTTTTACCAGCAATGTTACTGAATCACAGGCTAGAATGTATTTCTCACTAACAGACCATGCCCAGCCCTCAATATAGATCTTGTACCTATATAAATCAGGAGCAAATAAAATGAAAAAACTCAAAATTTAATTACCAAAAACAAGAACATTTTATTTACACTACCTGTGTGTGCATTGGCTTGCTACATCTGATTGCTTGTAGCCTTGCTGAGATTCAAGGATCCAATCCTGCAATTATACGGAATTCCTTACTTTGATTTATCGGCAAAAGGATCGGGTTTTGGATCAAAAGCTAATTTGTTAATCGCATGCCATTTGCTCAAATCAATATACAAAGTTCACTCACCCTGTTTTCAATAAGGAAAAGTACTAGAGTACATGAAAGTATTACATATGTGTATATGTTACCTGGATGAATAGGCGAGCATTCCAGTCCTGTGTGTCTGAGACATTGCATTTAAGGAGGTCTCTCCTTGTTTCAGCTACAAAGGGGTTTCCTTTCCAGTATGCATATGGTTCCCTTTCCATCCATTTGCTCCTGTCATTGCCTTTCTTGAGATCTTTCAACAAACTTTGCCATGGCTTTATGTTTATCTCAGCCCTTCAAAATGCATGTAGCTCATGAGTAATGAGTCAAAATACTTAAAAGGGTAATGTTTTTTTTTTTTTTTTGTAAGATATGACATTTTTTTTTTGTACGTAGATTATCAATCTGAATCAGACATTCAAATAAGAAATATACCTATCAACGGTTAAGTCTGATAACATAACATGTTAAACAGATTGATAAGAAAAATTTACCTAATAAATCTAATGTATACAAATTCCCCAAGAAATCTAATGTATAAAAATTTCCCCAAGAATTTTTCTCTAATGTAGTTCACCAATCAATTCATTCAACAACCCCATTAAGTTGTCCTACATGGATGGAGCTTAGTAGTTGGTACACTATCATTTTCATACCAGAAGAGAAAGACAAAGAAGCTAAGACTAATTCCAAGTTTCCAACTTACCAGCCCCAGAAAGACCAATCAGGGAACACAATATCCTTTGTCCATCTGTCACCACAGTATCGGAACAGTGGTGGTACCTGAGTCGAGTTGGGTCCCTGATAGTCGCGTGATCGGATGACTGGCCGGTCATCACAGTCAAACATGAGCTCCAAGTCAGGTACTCTGCCAGGGTACCTCCTAAGAAGCTGCAAAATGCCCCATATGGTAAACACATCCCTTGTCTGTATGGACTTCTTGTACTTGTCAATATAAGCCTTGCCCTTCACAATCACTAGCCGGAAATGCGCTGTCCTCTTTGCTCCCTCCACCATGTCCCTTGTGATTCCTCTGGTTTTCCATGGCCTTAGATCTTCATGAATAAACCGGAAATAGTCCGGGCATGTGGCGTTTGATGATGGGTCAAGGTCATCACTGCTAAAGGTTGCAGGGTAGTTTTTTGGACATGTTTGGGTTTGGTTGCCAATGCCAATGGTACAGTTGAGTGGGAATTCAACTATTTTGGGGGATATCTGATGCTTGTTGGAAAATATTATGGTTTGGTTTGTATAATTATCAGTCTGAAAATTGGACTGCATGACAAAATGAAAAACACAAAACAAATTGAATACATAAAGCTGCAAATTATACACTCCCAAACAAAGTAAGGCTTTACATATGGTAAGTAGAATATATATGAATTGATGCTTACAAGGTGAAACCAAGAAGAATATAAAATGGCTGCTGTAATGATAAGCAAGACCAAGAAGAAGATGGTATTGGTGGCAGCTGCAGCTCCCTTTATCAATAAGGATCGCCAATTCATCGTCGTCCTCTGACCCGGAAAAGGTCTTTCCAAACGAGATCCACGGAACATTGAAGTACTAAATTTTGTGCAGCTCTTTCTTCCTTGGAGTACTGGACATGCACATAGTCTATAGTTGTCTGCTAGCTAGCTGCTTAATTTGGTTAAAGTATTCAAGCAGAGCTAGCTAGCTATCAGAAAGTCATTGAAACTTCCTTAGTTGAAGACTTAATTTGAGAAAGAATTAAACATTTAAAGTCAAGTATCAATCTAGGACAAGAAAATAGAAAAGTCAAAGAAACCAGTTGATCACGAATCAATTTGTTTATTGTTGCAGGGAGCATATAAGCATATTATTATATGGTAGTTGGGCTTCTCTACAGGCCACAACTGTGGCTAGATAGAGCCAAAAGATATTTATAGATAAGGCATTCACTATATCTCATCAAAACCTTTTGAAATTGTTAATCTAAAGTAATGCAAATTTGCTCACAAGTGATGGGCATTACCACTTTATTTATAGAATGACATATATTCTTTAAATTAACTCTAGTTAACAATTTTGAATTAATAAATTTTAATATAATAATGAGGTGAGAGAAAATCTCTTTATCCCTAAACCCAAAACTTACCTGTCTTTTTCAATTCTCACGCTCTCTCTCTTTTATTTTATTATTTTTTTTTAGTAAACCTTTTCTTTTATTTCTTGTTTGATACCCTATGTCTTTTCAACTTTCATCTTTTTCAGTAAAAACAAGTTTGGTGGTCTACCTTGTTCCTTGCTAGTTTATTTCAAATATTAATTCATTTTTTTGCCAAAATTAATTAATTTGATTAACATATCAATAAATATGTGATCATAAATTTGATAGGCAAGTACAAGCACTCAACCAACAACTGAAGGATCATCTCGTCAGTTAAATTTTTCAGGCTCAATTTGATGCAGTGTTTGAAGAGAAGAGTTATAAATGTCATTTACACATGATTTCCGATATGTTAACTTTAGCATAGTTGTGTTGCATTGCAACAACAATGTTTTTGGGTTGTAGTATTATGTGTTTTGTAAAATTATGATCTATTGGGCTTCATGTAAGAAGCCTATGGAGACCTCATGTAGTTTTTTCATTCAAAATTAAGAATTTAAAGCAGATTAAAACAATTTTTTGTGTTATAATTTTGAATGAATAATTAGCTTAAAATAAATTTTAGAATAATAAGTACAAAATTGAGGTTTTCGATTGTTTTAGATTAAAAATGAGGTCTTCAATTGTTACATGCTTGAAAGAGGTCTTCAATTGGAATAATGAGTATAAAAAGTTTTGGAAATTTCTTTCAAATGTGTGACAAAAGATAGTGCAGGGTGAATAAATAAAAAAAAAGGTGTAATAGGGTAATGTGATGAAAGAGTGCAGTGTAAAGAAAAAATTGCATACAAAAGTAAAAGAGAAGAACAAAAAAACAAGAAGCAAGCGTGAGAATTGAAAAAGGCAGGTAAGTTTTGGAAGAAAATGATTTTCTCTCACCTCATTATTATATTAAAATTTATTAATTTAAAATTATTAACTAGAGTTAGTTTAGAGGACACATGTCACCTTATAAATAAAGTGGTGATGCTCACCACTTTTAGAGGTGGTGGGCAAATTTGCACTCAATTTAAAGAATATGTGAGGATGAAAGCTTAATAATATTTGGAAAACTTAAATGACGTTTCTTCTTAATCTTTGAATCTTAATACACTAATTTGGACAAGAAAACACCTATTTTGAAATTTGAAAACAAAATAAAAAAAGAGATACTTAATTTTCAAAGTCAAACATAAATGACAATTAATTTCTAAAAAAATAAATGATAAAACCTTGAAATAAGACATTAATACACACTAATTTGTAAAACACGAAAAACACAGAAAATTTTAAAATTTGAAAACGAAAATCATGAATGAAAAATCTTAATATTCAACTTCATAAATTAATTACAAATAATTACAAAATTTTTTCATGATAATACCTTGAAATAAGGCATTAATTAACAAAATTAAAATTTACCTTTTTTCAACTCAAAGGATAAAAGAGGCAATCAAAAAATAAAATTTCTCCACAAAATGGATAATTCTATGACAATTTATAAATGGATAATATTAAATTGGGCTTCCCGAAATAGATGTATGTCTAATTAATTCAAAACATTATACGCTTAGGAGTTAGGAGTCAACCAAAATATATCTAAATACTTGTAAATAAAATATTTAGAAATAATTTTTTATTTTTTGAAAAAGATTTCAAAATATATTCAAAGGCAAATTAGAAAATTGAAGAAAACACTGTAGAATTTAACAAAGGGCAGTGGGAGATTGGGCACGCGGGAGGAAATCTGGCCCTTGCGACCGGCTAGGGGCCAAACCGACATAATATAGTGCTGTCTTTTAGAAAACCAATCCTTTTTTGTTTCTTTACTGACGTTTAACTATTGAGCATTACTGCAGTTGTTTTGTTGGGTAGTCGAGTTTGAAATATCATAGAATTACTCATCATAATGCATCCAAATTGAATCCTCCTCCCTCAACTCAAAAACTATTAAGCACTACTCAAATTTCTAAATCGAAAAAAAAAAAGAAAAAAAGTTAGAAGTGTTTAATTAACTCAAATTTGGATTAGTTTTCTAAATTTTCCAACTTTAGTAATCGGGGTGAAAGTTTAGAGTGTCCAGGTGGTGACGCATCCAAGTTTGCTGCTATAACTGTTAGTCCTTAAAAACTGCAGAGTTGCTGCTATCTTTATACACTTTATGGTTGAAGCATTGGAATGGTTGCAATATTCTGTTCATGCTGTACTATTGATCTGGCTGTTAATGTCAGATCAATAGGTTCTTTGCCACAAGGGAAATATGTTTTCTTGAATAATTTTGAAATACTTTGATGTTGTTGCAGAGAATGGTTAATGGGGGAAAAGTAAACAATTGGATTTGCATAAATTTTTCCAAGAATGTGCAAGACAGCGTGGCCCTTGAATTCTGTTATGAACTTGCTAAAATGTGCCACATTTTGGGCATGGTATGGGGCTTTATTATTCCCTACAGTTTTGTTGGCTTTAATTATGTTGTGCATCTTTATATTTGAAATTCCCTGATTGTTGAATTGTTGCTTTTATTTAGGAATTTAATGCAGAACCAGTACTTCCACCACTCAGTGTTCTACCTGATCAGGTGAAGAGGGCATTGTTGTTATTTTGCCAGATAATAATGGCTCTCTATATGGTATGTATTTGAGTTCAGTGAACCCCATTATCTCATTCTTCATTTTGTTTCTCTAGAAAAAGATCTAGATTCATGTATTCCATGATTTCCCATCCAGGTGATTTGAAACGGACTTGTGAGACGCGTCTTGGTCTAGTATCCCAATGCTGTTTGACCGAACATGTATTTAGAATGAGTAAACAATATTTGGCAAATGTGTCTTTGAAGATAAATGTGAAGGTTGGGGGAAGGAACACAGTGCTTTTTGATGCACTGTCAGGGCGTATTCCGTTACTCAGTGACCAGCCTACTATAATCTTTGGTGCTGATGTTACCCATCCTCATCCAGGGGATGACACAAGCCCATCAATTGCAGCTGTATGCTAACAAATATATGTCAATGCGCCTTAGCTAGTATATATGTATCTTGGTTTTTGACTGAATTCATGTAGAGTGAGGCTTTAATTGTTTCAATGTTGTATATAATGCAGGTTGTTGCTTCTCAAGACTGGCCTCAAAGTACCAAGTATGCTGGGTTGGTTTGTGCTCAAGCCCATCGCCAGGAGCTCATCCAAGAGCTGTTCAAAACAGAGCAGGATCCTCTCTCTCTCTCTCTCTCTCTCTCTCTCTCTCTCTCTCTCTCTCTCTCTCTCTCGTCCCCCTGTGTGTGCGTTTGTGACTATGTTTGGATAATTATGACTCTAATGATATGTTGATGTTATGTGTGCATATATAAGAGTTCAGTAATCATATTTGTAATTTTTTTTTGACTACGGATGTTTTTGACATATAGAATTCAATTATATTAGTCTGTCTTTTGCAAATGCAGGGAACTGCTTATTTTGTTTTACAGGCATATTTTTGCTCCTTTGCCCTTGTCTGTGTCCTATGTACTCCTTGATGAAAAACGTAATCTACAAACCCAAGTCAGTTAGATTTGATACAGCTATTAGAACAGTAATTTGTTAAGTGGTTCTAACAGCCTTAGCTTGTGTGGCAATCCATGTGACCTCCTTTAGCTCTTTATCATGTGACACATGGCTTTGTAATCTGCTTCCATCATACTCCTGTCTTCCTGTCTTCCTGTCTTATGGTGTGTGTATATTTTGTTTTGCTGGCATGGAGTTAGCGAGGGGCAGTTCTACCAAGTTCTACAATATGAAGTTGATGCAATTCGTAAGGTAAATCTACATTGTTGGATTAATCTTCAGTTGGCTATTGTTATATCTCTGTGTTTTATGTTGTAATTGATTAACGTTTGTCTTCCTTCTTTTATCTTTTTTCTTCAGGCCTATGCTTCAATTTGGCCAGGTTATCAACCTCCTGTGACGTTTGTTGTGGTTCAGAAACATCATCATACAAGGTTGTTTGCCAGCCATCATGATTGCAGTACATTTGACAGGAGTGGGAATATATTACCTGGTAGTTAATGTTTTTAAGTATGGTATTTTCTGGTTATGTATTTCAGCTTTCATACACATGATATAAAACTCTCCCTCCGTTATTCTTCAGGTACAGTTGTGGACTCCAAAATCTGTCATCCAACTGAGTTTGACTTCTACATGTGCAGCCATGCAGGAATTCAGGAAACAATCTTTTCCTTGTGTGTGTGTGTCGGTTTTTGTTTGTGATGCAGAAAGTTTTATGAACCTGAAGCGAAATGTTATAACAGGGTAAGTATATAGTTCTCTGCTGCTTAATTTGGTTGAAGTATTCGATTTCGAGCAGAGCTACTAAGTACTAGGCTAGCTAGTAGCTACCAGAAAGTCATATGTATGATACTTAGTTGAAGATTCATAGTGATACTGCTTTTTCCACAGATTATATTGTTGATTGAGTTGAGAAAGAATTACATATCAAAAGTCAAGTATCAATCCAATGCTAGAAAATAGAAAAGCCAAAGAAACCAGTTGATAATCAGTCTATTTGTTTAATGTTGCAGGGTGCATATAAGCATAATTGTATGGTAATTGGTCTTCTCTACAGGCCAGAACTGTGGTTAGATAGAGCCAAACTCATCAAAACCAGTAAAATATATAATGATTAGGAATTAATACAAGATTCGTAAATTGTGACAGCTGCTCAAACTCTAGAAACTCTGATTCCTACTTGAACTGTAAATTATGGGGGAGAATGTGAACTCTCTATACTGTTTATTAAATAAATAAATAAATAAATAATTAATTAATTATTTACGCAATTGTTTCAGGCTTTCAGCCACCTAAATATTGTTTTTGCTCATTTATATAAGCAGGAACCTTGTTCAGGCAATATAGCTTATGTTGTTCTATTTTCTAGTAGGACAATTTTTCAGTAGTACTCTCCAAATTTGAGATATGTCGCCTTTTGATTTTTTCTTAATTAGAAGATACTTTTCTCCCTTTTTTTTTTTTTTTTTAAACAAAAAATCTAAAAAACACGTGTCTTTTCTTGAAAAAACCAGTGCTAGAGATATCATTCGTGGTCCACACTCCCAAATATCTATTTAATTTACACGTTCTAGTTTTAAGTGAGATGGCTGAATCTCCCACCTCTATCCTAGAAACCCTAAGCTGCTGGTTTGAGAGTCAGCCGCCACCCACCCTTCATTCTCCCTCCCCTCCCCTCCCCTCCTCTCCCCCTTCCTCTCCCCTCGCCACCTATTCTCCTTCCTCTTGCCACCCTCTTCCCTTCCCCTCGCTGCACCACCTTCCCCCTGCCATCCCCCCTGCCCTCCCCCGAAACAAACCCCATAACCAACCCCACCCACCCCCTCCACAACCATCCCGACCCACCATTTCCTTCTCACCCATCCCGACCTGACCCGACCACCCTTTTCCTCACTCATCCTGACCCACACCCCTCTTCACCTAGCCATACCTAGGGGTGGGCATTAATACCGGGATACCGAACCCATACCGATTCCATCTCGTCCCATCTCGGTTATGTCTCGTATCGTTTAGATCCCGTAATTTTCGAGATGATCCCATACCGATCCCGAATACAATAGGATGGGAACGGTACCAACATTTCAATCTCATCCCGTCCCGTCCCGTATATAATTAATTTTATTATTTTATACCATTCCCTTTCTTTTCCCCCATAAAACTTGACAGGCTGAGCCCACTTTCAACTATTTCTCTGTTTGTTTTTTTTTTTCTCTTTGTTCTGTCATCTTCTTCCCCCCCCCTTTTTTTTCTCTCAACTCTCTTCTCCCCTCCCCATGCAATTTCAAAATTTTTTTCTTCTTTGTTATGTCTTCCCCCTCCTAGATTCTCTCAAATTCTCTTTTCTCTCAACTATCTTCCCCTCCTCCTAGGCTCCTAGTGCTTCTCCCTCTCTCTTCCCAGGTGCTGCGCAGAACCCAGCCACTAAGCCACCCATCTGTGTGCGCGTCATAGCCACGGCCAGATTCCGACGAGCTTCCTCGGCCTTGAATCCGGCGACCCAGGCCACTGGCGAGCTTCCCTCGCCGATGCAGGACCTCCCACAACCTCACAGTCACGAGAACAGCTTGGAGAAGCTCCCCCACCGCTGGCCTTCCACGATCCCGAACCTGTCCCGTACCCATCCCATACCACATTGTTTGGTTTTGATCGATACCATGGTCATCCCATCCCAATCTCATCTCGAATACAAATTATGGTATTGGGAAAAGGATAAAGTCAGTCCCATCCCCCCCTGTCCCGTGCCCACCCCTAGCCATACTCATCTCTCCCTTTGAGTGCTGCTTCTCCCATTTTTGTGGTGATTTTTTTTTTTTTTCAAATTTTCTTGTGTTTTGTTCCACCCTCTTAGTGGTGGTTTGATTGGAGCCTCATCACTCCAATTTTATTGTCTTTTGTTCCACCCTTCTTTTGTGGTGGTTTGATTTGAAGTTTTCATCTCTCTTTTTGAGATCGATCCCGTTTGTGGAGTTTGTTTCACCATTTGGTGGTGACTTTCGCTTCACCCTTTTTGTGGTGACTTTTGCTTGAGCTATATGCTCAGACCTGGAGATCTCTACTCCCCTTGTTTTCGTTTTCAATTTATCATCGCCAAGCATCAGACATTTACTGCCTTCGTCTGTTCCCGCCTCCCGGCCTATCATCTTCGTCTTTTGGTAATGATGGTTGGATCGTGGTTGTCGTCATATCACTGGAAGATATGCGCTTCGGCTCAGGTGTTCGCACCTCCATCTTCCTCGGTTACGGTTACTCTTTATTTTCTAGAGTCTTTCTGACTCCTTTGGTGGATGTGGTTCTTGCTCGGTGCTGACATGATGAGATATTGGGGATTCTGTGGGTTCTACTCACTTTCACCTCACGGTGTTTCTCGGCTTCCAACCATTGGCAGAATGGCTCTCATGACCCACCTCTTTAGCCTAGGGTTTGATTTTTCTGTTTAGATGGGCTTTACTGTTTGGGTCACTTATTATCTATTTTTTATGTTTTTGGCTTATGGGCTCCTACTTTGTATTCTCAATGAGGCTCTTTTAATGTAATTCTTATTTCGACAAAAAAAGAAAAAAAAAAAAAGTTTTAAGTGAGGTGGATGCTTTATGCTTCAATTAGAGTGAATATGATTGTTTTTTAAGAATGTTGTATTAATTTCTTGTATTAGCACCTTAATATATTATTCATATGTAACACGTAATAAAAGGACATTTCTTTCATGTTGATTGTGGTAGACGTGAGGAATAGTGTTGTAAGTGGACCACATGAATTTTATTTGTTTTGTTGGGCCATTTCAGTCTTGTGAGTTGTGAGTCCATGGCCGCTCCTTGGTGCCTGCAAAAGGCAATGGGCGTTACCCCTTACTATGGGTGTGAAAGTGTCTAATTAATTAAGATGTTAATAATCCTCTAAAATGATTAATGCATCTAGTTGTACCAATATTTCTAGCTTATGAATGCTGTATTTAAATCATTTTATAACTACCAGATTAATATTATTAACAATTAATGGCACATTAAAGTATGTTTAGACAAAATGTCTTAATTAATTTGCACACATATAGATTAGAAATGAAGAAAAAGCAAGTGAAAGTGGGGAACTTTTTCTTCCATGATCGATCATGAGAAAAAAAATATAAATTAAGAAAAGCATGCAAAAGGCCAACATTTTGAAGTAGAGGCCAGCAATTAACGTTGACAATTAATTAAGGGCATCACCATGCACAATATCTCTAGCTGTATATATAAATATTTAGTCTCAAGATCGTCCCTTGCTCCCTTCAATTCATCACCTACTTCTCAAACCCCAAGTTTTGAAACTTGATTTCTTCATCTTTTTCTCTTAATTTGAAGTTCATTTTTCGATTCATCACTAGTATTACTCCTAATTCAAATGGCGCAGGTACTGCCAACCTTTATATGTTGTTCTTGCTCTTAATTACTATTTATATTTCTGCATACGTATATGTTGGATAATGTTCTTTAATTTGCCAAACTATAGGAACATAACCATCTTAAGTTGACCCAATTGTGAATCTGGATCAATTCACAGTCTGACAATTATAGAATACTGTTATGTTGTGTTGTGAGACTGTTTAGGAAAACATTTTTCACATTTCTTATTAATCATGGGCTGTGGTGATTTTTGTAGAAAGTTGTGGTGAAGATCATGACTATGGATGATGAGAAGACAAAGCAGAAAGCCATAGAGGCCGTTGCTGACCTATACGGTATGTATTTTCCCAACCCTCTTTTCATATATATATATATATATGTATATCGATCAATGCATGCACCTACTATTACTTGGAGCAAGCAAATTAAGACCCTTAATTTATTTTGAATTTTGTTAACTTTTTGTTTATAAATACGCATTCAGTTAATTACTTTGAAGAGAGCACTTCTAAAACGAACATTCAGAATTCAAATACTGAAAGAGCATTTGATCAATATATTTGTATCCGAATTCTGAACATCGGTTTTAGAAGTTTTGCCTTTACCTTATTTTTATATCTCAAGAAGCCATAAAAGATTAATTAGCTTTCTTGGAAACTTGATAAACATCATTATTAATTGTAGTACTTGTCCCAGTTGTACACGATCTACTAATTTCAGAGCTTGCAATAAGTGGTGTATATGTTTGACATATTCATGAACATGCAGGGGTTGATTCAATTGCAGCTGATTTGAAGGAGCATAAGCTGACGGTGGTAGGAGAGATGGACACCGTTGCAATAGCCAAAAAGCTCAAGAAGATTGGCAAAATAGATATTGTATCGGTTGGTCCAGCTAAAGAAGAAAAGAAAGAGGACAAGAAAGATGAAAAGAAATAATTAATAATATGATCATATATGGCCTTTGTTATGATGACCTATGCATAGACATAATTAATCATCTATTTTTTAAAATGTAATGATTCAGACTCGTGTATATTCTTGTGATTCTATAATCAATATATAGTCTAGCTGATAACCATTCCTAATTTAGTTAGCAAGGAGCCATTCCTCTTTATCAATAAATTGTAGACTGACACGTCTATATAAATGTTTCATTAGTGGATAAAAAAGAAAACTAAATGACCCATTCTGTGATTTTTGACAGGGAGAATTGGAGAAATGACTCGGCCAAACATTTTTCTATTTAGAGAGCCAAAATGCCCTTCCTCAAAGTGGAGAGTAGCTTAATTAGAGTATTTTCCAAGGCTATGACAATTGATGGGCAAAAGTGTTAAACTTTATTTGCGGTGTCATGTCCTCCAACCAATGAGATAAACTTAATTATATTCAAATATGGTCTAAAAATAAACCAGAGTATATTAGACTCAATATCAGATATAGCAAATTAGGCCGCACGCATTATCTAATAAATATTTGAGTTGATAGTTTGCTTTTCCTCAAAGTGAAGACAGTAAAATTAGGCCACACACGTTTTAAGACAATAAAATGATAGTTACTATAAACCATTTGCCCCATATATTGAAGTGACAAACGGTTGAAATAGCGAAATACTTTGTTAAATTATCACATGGATACTAAAATACAATTTTACCATACTCATTTGTCATAGGCAGCTATTGGAGATAAAAGAGTCAATTGAAGCTACTTAATTTGTTATATGATGCGCTAGATGTAAGAGTACACTTATTATATAAAGGGGTATAGATAATTTTTTTCTCCGTATGAAGTATTAATTATATTAATATCTGACATATGATCATTTATTTGGTTTCTTAGTGAACATGTAAAACACAAATAAATCCAGGTTCATCATACTTACGGTTAAAAAATATATAAAAGAAATAATTACAAAAATATTTCCTCAACTATCACTGATTTTAGTAATTGTATGTGGCCTACCCCAATTAAAAGAGTCGTAGAATTTGCTCCTTGCACTATAGTTTAATTCTCCACTAGAAAATGAAAAAAAAAACCTATGATTGATATATATATATATTACACTTCACCCCCACTAACTATTTTTCATGGCATTTTACCCTACAAATTATTCTTCGTCCAACACAAAGCCTAATTCTATCAAAGCAGTTACAAATCCTGGCACCTATATATGTGGCACATCACGTGACATTTTCTTAAGGTATTTGGTCTTCATCTTTTTTAGGGCATTTCAGTCCTAATAAAAATTTTCTCAACATGGATGATCATGTTTGTGACACCGCACAAATTTTACCTTTTTTTTTTTTAGGCCATGCACAAATTTTACCTTTGATCCATATTTTTTTAGAAGTTTTTTTGTCTTCACCAGCAACTTGATTTTGTACGCACCAAATTCCTACCGAAACTCAGTTACATACTTACATCAACGTCGACTTTCCGTAGGTTGAATTTTGTACTTAACAATTTTAATCTAAAGGCTAAAAGTCAGTTACATCAACCTCAGACTTTTTGGCATATCTGTTGACACCACATTAATATTATTTTCTTTGCATCATTTGCTTTTAAGTTATCGTTCAAATTAACCGTGCATATATGTAAAAGTATATCAACATGTTATATACAACAAAATTAGGTTACTTTTGCTCTGCCAATCAATTAGGTACTGTTTGGTTCATTAGAATCTCGACCCAAACAAAATAAGAAAACAAAATTGGGCAAGTAGACAAGCATTAGGAATTAATGTGATATCAATTACATGCACTAACAAAAAAGGATCTCCAATGATACATAATGCTCTAGTCAAGATTGCAAATTACAACACAATTATTAGATGAGAATATAAAAGCTTAATTAGTGCATATTGGCAGCATGCATGATTAATTGTTGATGTTCTAGAGAGCTAATAAGCTAGACAAATAAATAAGAAATCTAATAAATTAAGATTCTTTTATTTAGTGCCAAAGTAGCATCCTGATCATTTTGCACAATGAAGCACTTTACAAATCAAAGAATTAGGAGGATTTTAAAAAGTCATAATAAGCAAAAAAACAAAAAACTAAATAATTAAAAACAAAAAAAGAAACAAAAGTCACAAACTGGATTTTACAAGTCCATTTTCTTTTCAAAATTTCCTATTTGTCCCCAAATAAAAAGAAACAAAAGATATAATTATTTTTCTTCAGTGTTTTATTTTGATTTTGATTTTTCAGTTTTTTTTTCTTATTAAAGGCAAAATAGAAGTTTTGGAATTAGACAAAAAAATAGTTTGGAAAAAATAATTTAGGGGCATAGTTAGCAAATGGTGTGGGCACATATATATATAGAATTTCTCAAAATATAATTATGAGGAATATTGTATTAGAGTATGGGATATTACACCAATTAGCTATTAACCTAGTAGTATTTATTGGAAGAGACTCCAAGTTCAATTTCCTCTCCTAAAAAGAAAAAAAAGAATATTGATTAAGATAAATGGTTTTAAAGTCCATTTTGTAGCTTTTAATGATAAATTTACTCACATTAAAAGTTATAATGGCAAATAGCTCCACTTTTTGACAAATAAACATATGTTATAACAGGCCCCGTGTTTTCAGTGTCGAGTGCTCGGCACCCTTCCGAGCACTCAGTGAACAGTGTCAAGCACTCAATGAACAATATCGAGTGCTCAACTCATTAAAATAGACCGCCGGTTACCATGTTTTTGCAGGTGAGCAGTTGTATCATGGAGTTTTTTTGTTTTGTACTTATTATGACTTATTGGTTATGGCATTATTGGGTGGGCATGGAGGTTTTGCTGGTAGGCTTTGTGTTTGTGGGCGTGGGTTTAGCATATGGGCTATATGATGAGTGGGTTGGGCTGGGTAGTTGGAAACCTCGTAGGTGGATTGAGAGGATTACTTGTAATTTTATTTTGAGTGTTATTCTTACCCACCAATCTTATTTTTCCACTCATTTTTTTTTTAAAAAAATTAACTAAATTTATCTCTTTTATGAAATTACTGAAAAGGACATATTTAAGTAAAATAAAAAAAGAACTCAAGGTTTCATGGCAGCCATGGCAGTCCATCTTGCATGGCAATTGATCAGTCCGGCACTATATATTGATAGATCATGCATCCACCTTATAGGAGCATTGCATTTAAAAAAAAAATAAAAAATCATATTTGTAATGTAATAATAATAAATCCCTTAACAAATTCATGACTAACTAAAAAAAGCATAGACATCAAACAAATCCATGAAGCAATTATCACTTGGTTTAAAAAATAATAATAATAATAATTATGAAGATCCTTCAATAGTTCCGCAAGTGAAAATTGTAGATGAGCTGATGTAATTGCAGCAACCATGGATGTCTTCCTTTTTCCTTTACAAAATTAGAGGCAGGAGGGGGATCCCGGAATATGATGTGGAAGGAAAAGAGACAAGGGTAATTTAGGAAAAAAAGAGGGTGAAATAATTAAATTAATATTTTTTAAAAATTTAGAATGTAGTGAAAAAATATAGTGGGTGAGAAAATATGAATGTTGGGTGGGAATAGCACCCCTCTTTTCTTTTTCTTTCTTATTTTTCAAATGTTGGATAGACTGTGAAGTCTATAACCCAGTCCAGCCAACACATATACATCCATCCGAATACCTCTAATCAAAGTCATTTTTAACTCGTGAACATCTTCTAGAGTTTTAATGATTGAAAATTATCGTGTGTAATCATAATACATTATGCAATATGGTACGGTGTTATCAAATATATGTAATGTAATATAAGTATACGATGAGTTTATAAATTTACAACGTTTACAGTTTTACATATTATGATTTTAATGAATTTGTTAATTATTCTATTAAATGGTGTTATGGTCACTGTAATAATTTATTCTAATAATTAATTTAGTGATCGATCATTAATATCAATTAAAGGAAAGAAATATGAAATATGGTATGTACGTACTTTAACTAAGTTTTTTTAATACTAGTTAAAACAAAATATATTAGATATATGGCATGCATGGACTTCAATTGTCCATATGCAGCTGGCTAGTCAGCATGCGCAATACATGGTACAGACCAATGGACCCCAAAGCCTGTTTGGCTGCGGCAAGAAGTCCATTCAAAGTCTGAGTAACCTTATTTGCACCTCTATACAATACACACAGTCACACAGATGGTATTGTGAATCAAAATGATATAGTTTTCTTTTGACTTAGATTAGTCCACATCCAAAAAGTAATGGAATATGTAACCAAGCCTGAGGTCAGTTAATGAGTCAGTCACGCAGTTCACGATTATATACATTGAACTTATAAGCACAATAAAATAAAAACAAAGAATCACATTTCCCTTAAAATTACTTTAATGGTACATACTGTTGGTCAAAATATTAGAGCTTAATTGTTACATTTCCAACAAAAAATGAAATAAAATTATGTACAATTAATGGGCTCTTATTGTGTCATCATATCTTGTATGTGACAGTATGACGCATTGTATAGTGCACTAATTAATCTTTGGAAAAATATTAATTCATTACAATTACCTAACTATGGAAAATGAAAAGAATTGTATATTAAATTATTAATTGACACCAAAAGCATGTGTTTAGAATCTTGTAAATTATGTGTGAGACTCAAAAGGAGTGGCTGTCGGAAACTAAATTAATGATATGATTATGATTAGAATAATTGAAGCGGTTAGGTTAATTATGAATTTATGATAGGATAGTATATATATATATGCATAAACACACGAAGCAAAAGCAGTGCATATATGCACATCGGTATTTAGCATGACATCAACATCCTTGGTATCCCCCAATAGTTTTTTTTTTTTTTTTAAATATCCCCCAATAGTTAATGAAGTTAGAAGAACTAAACTTCAAAAGGCCATGGTGGGTTCCTTGTCCTTCATCTTCTCAAAGTACAGCTAACAAACCATAAAGAATTGTCAGAATTAATTAAGCATGAAAAAGAAAGGGCTGCTGCTGTAATGTATTATTCAATTAGTTCTTACGTGATTGATTTAATCACATATATATGACAGGGTTATAGCTGACCCACGGATATCTTTGGACCACTCGGTCTCTAAACTTGCCCCCTGCCTCCTACTAATTAATCACTAATTAAATCAAATGGAAAAAAATTAACGAAACTAGTTCAATATATAAGAATAGTACATATAGTCCATATGCTTCATACCCTTTCTTAATAAGTTGATTAATTATTTGGGCTCCATGTCATAAATTGTCGGTTTATCCTACTATTTCCTTCCAAAAATTTAAGTTGTTAGCTAGGATGTGCGCTAATAATTGTCTTATATATTCTAAGTTTCTAACACTCTATTATAAACTTGTATTGAGAGGAACTCAAGATCTCTTACTTTGATACCATAATAAAGTTTGGGGAAAAGATTTTGGGCCCTAATAGGGCACAAGACTTATATGTCATAATCTGATGTGGCAAAAATATTTTATACACATCATTATATATTAATTTGCTACATCAAAATTATATGATTATTGTTAAAAAACTATTTTACCTAACTCAAATTTAGTAGCTAAAATTACTATTTAATTAATATAAATATGTATTGTATTTTCTCCTTGATTTAACATCTTCTTCAAAGACCTGGATCATCTCCAATACTTTTTCTTCTTCTTTTCTCTTCGATTTGATCTGAATCATCCAACTTAATCTAACAATTATTTTTAGGAGAAATAGAGAAACCTTCGACTAGTTTATTAAATGATTTTATTGGGAAACAATTATTTCTTCATAACTCAATCTTCTTGACGTCTCCAAAGAATTTGACGTCTACAAATTTCATCTGCGTCTTCCTTCTTATAAGCATCAAGAACAATGAATGGGTATACTCCAATCCATGAAGACATAACAGGTGGCCGGCTCTATTGCTCCAATTTATTTTTTTTTCTTTTGAATGGGAAAGTAAAAGAAAATTGGATCATTAGGTNATCTCATGATTTCAGCTATACTTCATTAATTGTTTTTCTATTAGAAGGAAGAAGCAGATGAATTGATCACTTGTACAAAAGTGACACTTTTCAGCTATACTGCAAAACATTGATAATTGTAACTTATGATTGATGTAGCCATGAGCCATGAGCCATGAGCCATAAGCCATAAGCCTCCGTCTGAAGAAGATGAAGTACGTATTAAAAAAGTACTTTTTTTTTTAAAAAAGTTTATTTATGGCCATTAATTGGATCTAGTTTAATGAACGTTGGACAGCTGAGATTAGAAGTAGAAGATAGAATATCTAATTCTATTTAGGTTTTTAAAAAAATTTAAAAAGAGATTAAAATAGTCTTTATAAAAGTTTATGTGGCGATGACATGTAATTATAGCACAAATTATTAGGGCACTCTAACACTTCCCTAAAGTTTGTTAGCTTATCACTCTCAAAAGCTTAAGCTATTGAGACAAAAAAAGAGTTTGAAATGTTAAGATGTGGGCCAATTTTATATTCTAACAACGATATATGACTTAGCATTAGTTTACAAGGGTGAACTGGCCACCATGTTTTGGAACATAAATATATATAAGCTCATTTAGACAGCTCTAGCTAAGCGACCACTGAAAATATTCCAATTTTCTTTCCTCATCTATTATACATGGGTAAGGTGCATCCTCAAGCTCCCCAAGTTCTCTCTATCTCTGATCCCTACATGACTACTAGTTCTCCAAAGAGAGAAACATACACCATTTGGATGAAATCACTTGTTTGTCACACAAATGGTTGCACTGTCTACAATTCCAATGGTGAGATTGTTTATCGAGTGGACAACTACAACAAAAAGTGTAGCAATGAAGTCCATCTCATGGATCTCCAAGGCAAACTTCTTTATACCATCCGCAAAAAGGTAATCTCATATATATGACACAAACTAAATTAATATGAGTACCGGTATTGTTTGGTATATATTCTTTTTAGAAATATTTTTTGTTATAGTCTAACATATATTTATGGATGAAATAAGAAAGAAAATTTTTGAGAACTAATTTTGAGTAGGATACCAAACGGGGTCTTAATTTCAATTCCAAACATGAATTTGAGTTTATGGTATTGCTTTGATGCGCAGAAATTACAAGCTTTTGAACGATGGGATGGGTATAAATGGAGTGGCTCTTCTATTGTAAACAAGGAGAAGCCATGGTTTCAAGTTAGAAGATATAGCAGAATGCTTATGGGAAGCTTGGCTTGTCAAATTACAGTAGATGAGTGTGACAAGTATTGGATAGTGAGGTTGGCTGCAGGAAAGAGTACTGGAGGATTTAGAATAGTAGACGTTGGAAGAGATGTTATTGCAGAGGTAAGCCTTGATTACTCTCTTAATTTGCTTATTAATAAGGATCAAGTTGATCAACCATGTGTTTGATTAATTAAGTACTAATAATGCTAGTCACCAAATTAATTTGCACACTAAATGGTTTGTAAGTACACATGTTAGTATATGATTTAATTAAGTAAAAAATACAGATGACCCGATTATTTGGTGAAATAATTTGGTAGTAATTAAATTCGTTTTTAATTAATGATTGTGGTTTTGGGTTTGTGCAGGCAAAGCAGAAGCAATCATCTTCTGGGGTAGTTTTGGGGAATGATGTATTAACTTTGGAGGTGGAGGCTGATATGGATCATTCCCTTATAATGGCTATAGTAACTGTGTATGGATTACTTTGTCGCAAAATGTAAAAAATATATAGTACTCCCTGGCTGAGAGCAATGGCTAGCTATCGATCTCCAAATTAAGCATGTAAAGGACTGGCTTCTGAATGAATTATGTTATGTTTTTTACCCCTTTAAATGCCCTTGTAATTAATTAATGAAAGTTTTGACACTGGTATTACATATTAGATTTAGTACGTTTCAGCTAGCAGATTAACTATTGGTGAGATTCAATTAATGTTGGAGCTAGAGATGGACATGTGGTTCTTGACAAGAACATAACAAGGCTAGGGTAGTGAATTAAAAGGATTTTGTGACAGGCCAGCTAGTGATGGACACATGATTTACATGTGGGATGGCATGGGTTGAAAAACTAATCTTAACCCTAAATTTGAAATACAAATAATAGAATTTAAAAGAAACTGATATGAGAAAAAAGACAGAAGAAGAAGATCAAGAAGAATAGAACTAGAAAAAGTATAATGCATATATGGATGGGACTTTGCGCTATAATCCAGCTATAGGTCTGTTCTTGCTTGTTGCTAATGAAAGCTCGACATTAATTATTTTTCTATAGGTGACACGATCATCTACTTCACTGCTCACGTTTTCTTTTTTATTACAGGGGAGGGAGAGGGTTCGAATCCGGGTGTGTAAAGGGGAGTTATTGTCCTCGGCTAACTAGACCAATCTTATTTCACTCACTACTTACGTTTTCAACAAAGATTCGAATTCTATACGAATAATACTCGATTCTTTATATTATTTTTTCTTTGGTTAAATATAAAAATGATCCATAAACTTTACACTGATTTTCATTTTGATTTACTAACTATAAAAAAATGTCAATTTGGTCAACGAATTTTACAAGTTGTACCAATGCAGTACAAAAGTTAACTTCTATTTGAAAATTAACGGAATTGATCACATGAAAATATAATGAACGAAATAAAATGCTCCTGAAAATGTGGTCATTTGGTGTGAACATGACCAGTTTCCATTAAAGTTTTTTATAAAAATTAACATTTGTACTGTTTTGGTACAACTTGAAAAGTTTATAGACCAAATTGACATTTTTTATAGTTAATGAACCAAATTAAAATTTACTGTAAAATTAATAAACCACTTTTGTATTTAACTATTTCTTCTTACACATTAATCATAATTTGATACATATGTATTGATCGACTTATAGAGAAAAAAGATTTAATGATCATTAAAAGAAAAAAGAGAATTAACGTACACATGTCAATTTGTTATCAACTTGTTATTGGCTACCTAGCTACTTGGCTCTAACTAACCAAGTCTTTTTCTTTCTACCTACTATTGCTAATTAAACATAATTTCATGAGGCCGGAAAGACTGATAAAGACATGCTAGCAAGTTTGCTTACTAGCTTTACTAGCTAGAATTTCAAGCGCAATAAATAATTAAGCTGGAATTTCCTGCTTGGTGTGCTTCCTAGAAATACCCAAAAGTTCAGGCGTGCTTCACATGCATGTAGGTGGTGTTTCACACATTAATTTTTGTCAATTGTTTTAATTATAAGCATTTAATAATATATATTTTTATATTAATCAATCGTCGTTTATAAAATTTAAATTTACAACCTCTAATAAAGAAAAACTGAATGTCATCGATCCAACAGATCAAATAGTCATTAACAATTTTAATATTCCTTAAATTTACTTTGTGCTTTTATTTTTCATTTTTAATGGTGGCACCATATAGTAGGAATCAAATCTCCACACCCTCCCAATTTTTGTCATAATATATAATGTGGTATATCTGTCATATATTTTCTTGGTGATATTAATTTATCTGTCGAATCTCCACACCCTATCCAAGATAATTAATATTACTGAATCAAGACAGACCATAGATCAAAATCTTCGATATGCTAATCAATGATATATTTTGATCGATTCTGATGACTCGTGGATATATTTATATACTATACTGCTAGCTGGCACATATGTGCATGGACTGATTCATATCGATGGATTGATATGCACATATCACTGCACATGAAATGATAGAGAAATATAATTGGGAAGCATTAATATTTTTTCTGTTCTTCTTGGATATGCTAGCTAACTAATTAACTATATACTTTATAATTCACATGTAGTCTCAATATGCTATTACATATAATATATAGAGAAAAAAACTGAAAAAATTGGAACATTTTACTAAGAACCAATTTACAATAAGTGAAAAATTTAAGATCTTACAACTCACATGTAGAATTTCTCAAGACAACTTTGAGATCTTATAACGTACTCACGTGATTTAGCTTATAATTTTGAAAATTTCTTAAGATCTTATAATTCACGTGCGTGAAAATACATAGATATTTAGCCTAACACATATATTGTCTGTTTTGAGCTTATAAAGAAATTAGAGCATCTAACTTAATTATTTGACAAGAAATAAAGAGACCTAAGCTAGACTATATAAATTGTCAGACAAGACTTTACTTCCCGATCGACCTTGATATTACTTCTCAACAAAAAACTAATACATGTAGATCTTTTATAACGTAAATTCCCATGTGCTAACTATAAAACAATTACATGATCGATCACAGAATCATTAATTTTTCTTTATTTGGGCAAGCCAAGTGCAAGCAAACACATACTTACCTTTTCCCGGCCTTTTTTTTTTTTTTTTTTTTTTTTTTTTTTTTTTTTTTTTTTTTTTTTTTTTTTTTTTCACTTTTTGGGTAACAACACAGAAATGTTCTTTCCATGTCTGTCTTAGGTCAGCCCTTTACTTCTTTAATCCAATCCAGCTAAGCTACTAATTTTTCTTTCTTTTCTATTCAATGTTAATGTCGTCTCCACGTTGTTGGCAGAAACAGTAGATATGTAATTAATGGGACAACTGACGAGCCCTAAAAAGAGAAAACCGCGTGATACCCTCCATATATAAACTTTATACAAAATTATCATCAAAATCATACCTAGAGAATAGAGATAAAAACTAGAATATAGAACCCATAATTAATTAATTAATTTTCGAATCATAATATTATATATATACTAATTAATGGGCCGTTTATTGTTGGTAAGAGGATTAAGAAAGTGATATACCAAAATGCGACAAGCTAGTCCTAGTTAGCTGGACATGTGTGCATGTCATCATGATCAATTAATAATTTGATGTTAAAACCCGCTTTAATTTGTAATATTATTCTAATACATGTCTACGTTTTCATATATTAATTAATACTCCTGAAAGCCTAGAAGAAGTCAAAATAAGTGGAAGCATAACTTCAGTACGTACTTCACTATAAATATATATACTCGATCGAACCTCTTAATTAAAATGTTTGTCAACCCTCTTTTGTAAGTTACTTATATATTTACCATATACAATTAAATTATAATTATCTCCTTATATGCACATGCATATATGTGCATACATTAAACGTGACCAAACTAATATTTAAACCACATTATTCTTAACTATATATCAATTAAGTCTTCCCATTTTATTTTTTTTTAAAAAGGTCTTTTTCCATTTTTCGGTGAGTATATATTACAAACTTGATTGAATACTACTCTCATACCAATTAATTAGTATCTCTTCCATAAACTAAAATTAAGCTTCTCTCATCTCTCTATATATACTCTCCCAAATGGCCAAGGTTCATCCTCTGATCACATCTAAACCCATTGATGATGGTTCTTCTTCTGCTTCCAGTAATACTTCTTGTAGTTTTAATAAT
The DNA here is from genome assembly GCA_003254865.1 of Dryas drummondii. Lineage (NCBI taxonomy): Eukaryota > Viridiplantae > Streptophyta > Magnoliopsida > Rosales > Rosaceae > Dryas > Dryas drummondii. Next base: position 1,115,672 of record QANW01001771.1, read on the forward strand.
AATAATTACATGACAACAAAGAGAGAAACATTCACTGTGTGGATGAAATCGCTTGTGATGCAAGGAAATGGATGCACTGCGTTTGACGAAAATGGCAAGATTGTGTATCGCATAGACAACTACAACAACAAGCACAGCAGCGAAGTCTACCTCATGGATCTCCACGGCAAAACCCTCTTCACTCTATCTCACCAGAAGATGTGCCTTTTCCCAACTTGGGAGGGCTACAAGTCCAATACTAATAAGCCAATGTTTCGAGTGAGAAAAAGTCACAAATCAATTCTTGGGAATAATGGGTCTTGTTTGTATAAAGTAAGCATGCGATCTGGCGATGACATGATGAGTTGGTACAGGTTAGAGGGTTTGGGAGGCAAATTAAAATCAGCATTGAGAATAATAGACAGTGAAGGAAGAGTTGTAGCCGAAGCAAAGCGAAAGCAGACATCCTCAGGAGTAGTGTTGGGAGATGATGTGCTGAGTTTGGTGGTGAAGCCTCATGTTGATCATTCATTTATCATGGCTCTTGTCACTGTTTATGGCTTGATCAAACGTCAAATATGAAGGATCAGATCTGTCTCTCAGATATATAGACACACATATAGTACATATATATAGTTAGCAAATAGTTGTGCAAATAGCACAGGGGATAACTCTCTATATGACCAGTGAAATCAACTGAGTTTTTTTTGTGAGAATTATTTTAGCCCATTTGTAGTGTATCGCAGAGTGATATATCAATCGATGTGGTCATATTTTTTGTGGGAATTGAACCCATTTTTCAGTGAGACATTTGTAATAGTACATGATCATGTAAAGCGGATCGAATGTCTATCTTTATATATATGTGCCACTTAATTATATCAATTCGAACTCAATATTCATGTTCACTTGGATTCATCTCTTTCTCTCTTTGTAATGAGAGCATTTTTATCTCACCACGCCTCCTAAACTGAGTCAAACACGTATATTAAAAATATTAGTTGATCGATATGAAACATGTATGATTAATTTTTCATACGTACCATGTTAAAAGTCTGAAATTTATTTAAATATATACTAATTAATTAGTAATAAGTGTAGAGGCCTAAGTGATTGAATACCCTTATATAGTGAGAATTTCTCAACAGAATATAGACATATCTTAATTAGCCGTTCATATACATATGTATGATTTAACGGTTGATAGGGAAGCATCAAGCTTTTTTTTTTTTTTTTTTTCAATTTTTTGTAGAATGATGTACTTTATTTAGATAGCATCCATAGGGAAGCATCAAGGTAAGTCCTTAACTTAGATCCATAGTAGAATGCCATTCCATGCCGTATATAATATGGAATTATTAATTTTTAATGAGGTTCACAAATGAGGACTAGTTTCTCAGCCATTAGATCAAATATATGGACAGTTTAGATAATTTTCCCATGGGGGTGAGTTGCATTTCAATAGATGGATCAAACCATAAAGCTTTATGAAGTACGTAGCTAATAAAATAAGTAATTAATTCATAACCGTTAAATGTTTTCGATAGCCAGAATTAAAACATCCTCATTTAACTAGTTAAATGCATGGATCTAAGCCGGCCAGTACTCATACCCAACCCTAATCCATATAGTTTAATCCTAAAGCATTGATCTTCATCTCTCTTCTCACTCATGCTCCATGGGAGGAAGTAATTAATTAACCATATGATTAGATGAAATTGGACCTTAATTATATATGATGTGACGCATATATTATATATATATATACATGTATATATAGTTCCAATGAATTATAATTATAGCTTTGAAGTCAACATAAAAGGGGTGGCGGTGATGATAATTTAAAGAAATAATATCATACATTTTTTAAGTTTGTTGCCTAGCTTCCTTGTGACATCAACTTTTTTCATAAAATTAAGAAAAATTAGTTGAAGGAAACCCTTCCAAGACATATTAATGAAAATTCCCCTTTATCTTCCACGCGCATGTATACTTGAGAGTTGAGTGTGTATAGTATCTTCCTGCAAATAAGTCAAACAAGTATAATTAATATTAGTAATTTGTGTACCCTATAGACCTCGCCCCTATGCATATCTTGGACGCGCAAGATCTGACAAATAAATTAATATAAATATAAAAACTCGGGAATTAATCTCATTTTAATTATTATTTTTCTGGTATTATATTTCTTTCTCCAAATTATTTCTGATTTTATGAAAATTGTTCATTCTTCATTCAATTAATATATATCTAGGGAGACAGATGGCCGGGTCCAGACTTAAAGTAATAGTTTGTTTTTTTGGTAGAGATGCTTAAAGTATAATTTCTGCTATATATATATATATTTTCTAAGTTGTGGTATTATAATTTCCCTCAACACCCAAGTAATTTGGAATGCTTAAATCTATATATAATAAAGTATATCTTATCTCAATACAGAAAATTTATACATAAAAAAGATGCAGGGTCCATGCTCCATTGGTTTTCGTTAACATTGTTTATCGTTTAAACAATTTTGAAGAATTGCACTGAAAATTATCAAAGCGTGATGAACTTTTTTTTTTCTTTTTTCCTTTTTATATGAAGGAGAATGATTCGAATCTAAACATTTTCAACAAATGAAAGAAATAAACTATTATAATAATTAGTTAATGAAAGTATATTTAGCTTGACATGTTATATTGTTAAGTTATGTTGGTGTTTCTAATTAGTTTCGTAAGAAAAAGTTATGGAGGGGGATAAAAGTACAAGCAAACACACTTTAATTCCCTTTTCATTTTCTTTTGACTAGCTAGGGGTGACAACGTTTATGTTCTTTCCATGTTTCTCATATTTTTAACGTTTTATACAGGTGTATGCATGTATGCATGTATAAGGCATAGGATTCGTTAATTGTCGTCCCTACATTGGCAGACACAGCCATGCGCAATGTGACAAGTCCTGACGATCTATCTAGCCCAGCCCTAACTACAGAGAACCGACTGACATGCCCTCATCATATATCCAATATAATACTATCCATGATTAAATTTATGATCAAATTAATGAATCATATCATAACTAGCGATAAGAACTGAGTGTACAAACGTTATTCATATATAGAAATTAACCATAATTAATCTTCGAAACACAATATATTATATATATATATACATGGTTTATATCTTGGTATGTAAGAGATCGATCAGCATTAAGAAATTGATCATGTATACATGCACATGCCTTGTTAGCTAACTAGACATATATATATATGATTACTCGCTCATCATAAAATGAGAAATTTTATGCTCACCTAACGATTTAGCAATTACAACACGAAGAATTTAATAATCGGAACCATGAATTTTTTAAGTTCCTTTTTAAGAGTTGTTTCTTTAAAAAATCAGTAAAATCCGTAATTGTGTATAATTCAGTAACTACAGAACGAAAAATTTAATGATCGGTACCATCAATTTCTTAAGTTTCTTCTTAAGAGTTGTTGTTTTAAAAAATCAGTAAAATCTGTAATTGTGTGTCTCCCGCAACTTCCAGATGAGATAATGTTAAAATCTCCTTAGTACGTACTCCTGTGAGAGCCTAGAATAAGTCAAAAAATGTCGAAGATAACTTCAACAGTTCAATACATATATAATGCACAAACACACAGACACCCATATGTTAGAATATAAAATTAATCAATATTCTTGGGCCACATGTATCCTAGCAGCTTAAACATAATTGTAGGAACAGTGGAAAAGTTATGTTTATCAACACATGCATATATGTACCTCGGAGCCTGATATACAAGTTATATGCACATACATGTGTCATATGCGTATAAAATTGCATATTACAACAGTATTAAACGTGGAGTACTTCTGGATGACTAAGCCAATATTTAAACCATATAGTTTATTTGGCCTGAGGGTTTATATATAAATGACCAGCTAACTTGATTGAAGTACCCCTCAGACAATTAACCATCTCTATCTTCCTCCAGAAACCAAAAAGTTCTCTCATCTCTCTCTGCCTCTCCCAATTAAATGGCCAAGGTTCATCCTCTCACAGTCACACCCATTAATGAAGAAGCTGCTTGTTCCAGTAGTACTAGTACTACTACTTACATGACTTCAAAGAGAGAAACATTCACTGTATGGATGAAATCGCTTGTGATGCAAGGAAATGGATGCACTGCGTTTGATGAAAATGGTGAGATTGTGTATCGCATAGACAACTACGACAACAAGCGTAGCAACGAAGTTTATCTCATGGATCTCCGGGGCAAAACCCTTTTCACTCTATCCCACCAGAAGCTTTGCATTTCCCAAACTTGGGAGGGCTACAAATCCAATATCAATGGTTCTAATAAGCCTAAGCCAATGTTTCGAGTGAGAAAAAGTTGCAGATCCATTCTTAGGAATAAAGGGTCTTCTTCCTACAAAGTGAGCATGCGATCTGCAGATCATAACATGATGAGTTTCTACAGGTTAGAAGCTTTGAGTGGTAAATCATCAGCATTCAAAATAATAGACAGTGAAGGAAGAGTTGTAGCAGATGCAAAACGAAAGCAGTCATCTTCAGGAGTGGTATTGGGAGATGATGTGCTGAGTTTGGTGGTGGAGGCTCATGTTGATCACTCCTTTATCATGGCTGTTGTCACTGTTTATGGGCTAATCAGACATCAAATATAGCCTTTGACATGACTCAGAGCTGTGTGTCAGATAGTATATATATACAGATACATACATATATAGCTTCTTGCAAATAGGTTTTTAATCTTGACCCATTTTGTGCTGAGCAGTGATGTTGCTCAAGGGGGTTTTTGCTTAATTTCTTTTTCATTTTTTTTTTTTTTTGTGGGAACTAGTTTAACCCATTAATTAATGGAGAGTATACTGATCTTTGTGCCTCAGACTTTTTGTGGGAATTCAACTCATTCTGTGGGTTATTTGTAACATCCTGTTAGAAGTTAATTTGAAAACCTATTCTTTTCAAGAAGAAGCATCAATTTTACTCTTAATTAGAACAGGTGTTTGTCAGAAGACCTTTGAAATCCCAGACTTGGGATTAGTTCCTAGAAGTGTCCTTCACTAGTATAAGTAGATGCTGTTAGGAATTGTGCGGATCGAATACAATTGTTTCATATTGTATAACTAATTGTGTATTGTTGTGTATATTATCTCTAAGTAGCAATCTTGTAGTGAAAAGAGTAACAGTTGTAGTTCAAGAGTCAAAAAAGGCTATCAGTATTCTGCAGAAGCAGCAGCCCTGCAGTAACTGAAAGCATCATCAGTTCCTGCTGTAATTTTCCCTCATGCAAGCCATTTGATCCAAATTCCTTTTTGATAGGAGTATTGTTAGCTTTGCCTTCTTGCTTCTGCCTGATACAATCACAACATCAGTGGTGGTGGGGGTGACAGTGATATTGTTGATCCACAGCCACAACATGACAATTAGTGCCCTGCACTACTGCTCTAGTGCCTGACAGTGATATTGTAAATTAAGATCCTTTCTCTCTTGTTAAACGTTTTTCTTTTTTTGATACAGTTAACTTCTATGTCTTTCTTGATCTTGACTTGGGGCCACAGTGCTTGTACAAATGTTTTGCTGCAGACAAGCATACATGGATGGATGGGACAAAATAGTGTGTAGTAGGTTTTGGCAATTACAGATGGAGACCTTCTATGGTGCGGCGGCTGCATAATATACACACAGATCCAAGAGTCCACAATCTACACCCTTTGATAGGAAAGTTGAACCCATTTGGATCCAAGGGTCACCAGTATGTTTGCTGCTATACATGTCCACACCATAGCACCAGCGTTACAGAAGTCCAAGAAGGCAGAAGCAATAAGAACTTGTATGACTGTCTCATTCAGTATATGCATCTGAAGAAGTTTTTCAGAATAGGTAACTAGACTCCATCTAGAATCAAAACTGAAGTTTAAAGGCCAGAATCTTGATTTGCCAGGTTCAAATTCGCCCACCTCTTAGTTGCCTTATTTGACCGGCACCTCTTAGTTGCCTAGCAAATAACAATAGTACTACTAGAGAGACATCAAAAGATTTTCCAAATTTTAGTCACCAATTACTGTGACAGATAATATTACAGTATCTTAATTGTTAAAAAAAAAAAAAATTAAGTTTTTGGTCAAATGGAAGTTCATTAGAAAAGGGGGGAAGGCCCCCAGCCCCAAGATACAACCAAAGCAACTAAGAGAAAAGGACGAAAACAGGGAGAGACTGGCCTAGCAAGCAATAGTGCTTCTGGCTTATGGAAACTCCCATACAAAAGAGGAAACAAGAAGTAAAGATAAGACAGGGAGAGACCGGCCTAGTAAGCAGTAGTGCTTCTAGCATATGGAATCTCCAAAAATAAATAAGTTTGCAGTATCTTATCACACCAGAGTTGTGATCCAAAATTTTAGAATTTGTTTTGATATCTATATAACTTTACTCAGAAAATTAAGAAGGAACAAGACTGAATTGATTTTGTAGTCCTCCGAGTTCCAACTTACAGTTGCCTCTAATGAAGATTAATGAAGATTTTCTGAACCCTGACCATAATTTAGGCTAATACCGGCCAAAGGAATATGACATACAATTTAGATTGAAGCAACCATAATTTGACTTGTGGTGGTGTCCTTCAAGAAGCCACATCCAAGAAAAAGGGTACTTAGAATAGAATCATAGATATTGGCCACACATCACAAGAGAATTTTAATTGACAGATACATATGCAACAGCAGAATGTAGTTGATCTGTTGATCTCAAGCATTATATCAAACATTCATATACAAACGTAAAAATCTAGTCCTGGTGACCAAGGAAAGAGCTGCTACATTGAAAAGATAAAAAAAATAAAAAAAATATATATTAGTGATTTAAACTATCATATATAGTATGACAACATTGACAAGCTCTACCAAAAAATTACAGAAAAACATGGACAGCACGCTGAATCACGTGTATTACATTGGACATGTGAACTATGTAAAATTGAATTAAAGCCAATGGGGCAGACACACAACATAAAACAAGTGAGGGGAAAATAACTATATGACCTGTGTACATATTAATTTATTCACTGCAATAGACCGTCTGATCTGGATTTTTGGTGTGGACATACATACCCAGTTGTTTCAACTATACATGGTAATATAGGTATCACTTTCCAGCATCTCAGGAAACAGTTATCTCTTGGAATTTTTGAGGTTGCGTACGGTCATTACAAGCTGCTGTCTTTCACCTTCTACCTCTGCAAATTTAAGACTTATCTCTGAATATCTCTCCTGCATCTCCTTTAGTTCACTTTCCATTGTGTTGTTCCTCTCCTTCAGTGATGTCAATTCTTTTAATAAGTCATCATGGTAGCCATCTCTATTATCAACAGTGGAGGGTCTCAGTTCTTGCTCAGATGAGATTTCATCACTACTGTGGAACCCAAACAAAACAAACGTAATTGTTTCAGTAACTTGTTACTTAAGAAACAAATGACTCAGTGACATTGAACATCTGTTTCTCCAAATCATACCTCTTGATAAAAGACATTTCATTCCCATTTTCTTTGGGCAATGATGCTGTGTGGCCCAAGTATTCAGATGCACCCCTCACTTCTTCAAGCATATTATTTTTTGAAGTAATATTAGTGGTATCCATCTGTATCACAAGATGATTGCACCAATAATTACAGATACAATTTGATAGCATTTAAAGGCAAAGACAAGAATTTCAGCCTAGACATTATCCAACTCACCATTTTGGAACACTAAATTATAATAAACTGGAATAATAATTATGCCTTAACAATTAAAACCCAAATTATAAGCTAATAAAAAACAAAACAAATAAACCTAATTTCTACGCTGGAGACTAGGCATAGTTTCTTGTATCCATCATCATCGATTTTATGAGCATAAGCATTGTTGCAGATGTATTACATAATATAAAAGGTTACTGACCTTTTGAAATGCACTTTTCTGATTGATTTCTTCCACCCTGCTCTCTAACTCCTCAATTAAGTTCTGAAGATCCTTTTCCTTCTCCAAAAATGAAGCAGTTGAGGTTTCCAAGGCGGCTTCCTTTAACTTTATTTGTCCCTGTAAAAATTAAAATAAAGGATATTATCAGCGCATGCATTAATAAACTGTAACTGAAATATGATTTGAATAGTGCACTGGAAGATAGTTTACAGGTGTTAATGCCCTAAAAGACTATTCATCTTGTACAGGTTTTAAATCCCCAAAGACTATCCTCTGTCCTTGTTGCAATGATATAACTATTCATGATTACTTGGCTTAAGCTTCATAAATTAAATTCTTTATTAAAAACATTTCAATATACTGCTAGGAATTTAAAATTTACCTCAAGTAATTTTATTCTCTCCCTCAGACTTGCAACTTCTTTTGAGCCACGAGGAACTGGCATAGACTTGTTGTTTCTCTGAGTAGTTTTAGTTCCTTCAGAAACTAGTGCACGTCCATTGCTATCCTTGAGCTTCTTTTCAATGGTAGTGACTGCATCCTCCTTTTTTAGCTCAGCCTTTAGCTGGAATACCTGCTTCCTAAGTTTTTCTTTCTCCACCTCATCCTCAAATAAAGAATGTTTCAAGTCATCATACTGAGCTTTAAGCTCTTCTAACTCTGATTGTAGAAGTCCAACTGTTGCCTCTTTTTTATCCTTGAGATGCCTCATTCTATTCAACTTCTCCAATGACCTCTCTGCTTCCTTCTTCATCATAGCAATTGTACTCACCAGCTCATTTCTTTCCACATTTCCTCTTTGTATCAGCATCTCAGTTTCCTCAATTGATTTCTTCATTTGTTCCAAATCACCTCTCAAATTTTTGTTTTGCTCTGCTTGCTCAGAAAGGCTATTATTCTCTGTTGTAAGCCTTGCAATCTCGGCTTTGAGTTGTACAATCACCTGGGAGAAATTCCACTCAACTTCTTCCTCGTGCTTCTGTTGATGCTCAAGCTGCTTGGACTTATTTTCGATTTCCAATAACATCTGCTCTATCTGTCTGGTTTTCTCATCTATTTGATTGGAAAGCTTCTGCAAGTTTGCCTCATAATCATCCCTAACCGCCTGGAGCTCTTCATTAGTTTTCTGGAGCATTTCTTCTAGTTGACTCTTCTGCACAGACAGTTCGCTCGCTTCTGTCATTGCTTTCAAAGCTACCTTCTCATTTGCATCAAATGTTGAAGCCATTTGCACAGAGAGCCTTCTGAATTCTTCCTGAAGCCTCTCAGCTGTATTAGCATTCTTCCATCTAGTTTTTCGTAGTGCCTCCTCTGCTCGGATGGCTCTTTGCTCCTGCTCAACTTTGGCATTTGTTACAGATTCTAAATCAGCTTCAAATACTAGTACTCGTTTCTCTAGTTCTTCCTCCAAGCTTTTGATATGGGATTCAAGTTCCTTTATGGTAGCCAACGAATTAGAAAAATCTTCGCCCTGCTTCTTCAGTTCTGTTTCCAAATCCTCAATTTGGGATTCAAGCTCATTTATGCTAACAGTAGGAGATGAGCATTCATACTGCATCTTAAGCTGTTCTTGCAATTCGCTTTGCTCCAATTTATATGATATGTCATGGTTTTCCTGTTTTAATATCTCATAGTCAAGTGCAAGCTGCTCCATTTGCATCTCTAGCTCATCTTTATCTCTCCTATAGATTTCTATTTCACTATAGAGGTCTGAAATCTGTTTCTCCAGTAGGTGTGTTTCCTTGGCAGTGCTGTGCTCCTTAACAAGATCCTCCAGTTCCTTCTGCTCCTCATCCTCACTTGTCCCACCTTTTGAGATGGTTGCCCTCAACCCTCCAGCATCCTCAGTGGATTCTGACCTATTGGAAAGATTGGCTGTTTCACTATTCTTCTGCTCCAATAGTTCCTCCAGGTCTCGTACAGCAAGAATCAACTCAGCATTTGATTCTTGCGTCTTCTGGAGCTGCAACCGAAGATTGAAATTCAGGTCCTTCTCACAACTCAGTTCTTGTCTGATTTCATCAACAAGAGCCTGCAGATCCACACCTTCTAACTGGAACCTGTTTTTAATTTTGGCATCATCCATCCGTTTCAGAAAGGCTTTAAGCTTCCCACATTCTGCCTTGAAAGAATCTCGTTCCTCTTTCAAGCTAGTGATTTCTTTTGAAAGATCCTGCCCCCTTTTGCTCTCCTTTACGACCTGCTTCCTTAGTGTTTGTAATTCTAGCTCTGATACATCTGCCTGTCTAGCTAAAACAACAAGCTCAGCCTTTAGCTTTTCAATTTCATCATCTGAAGCTCGTTGAGACATTTCTCTTGGAAGGTTGTCATGAGAACTCTTTGTTGAACCATCAGTACTTACTTCATGTTCAGAACCTGCAGACCACTCCCATTGTGATCTCTGATGCTCGTCATAGGTTGTTGTAGAGGCATATATGGCAGGTCTATGCTGTATTGAGGTGTGATTCAGTGATGATAGACAGTTGGAAGGGTCGTGACCTGTGTTAATGTTTCCCAGTCCAAGTTCTCGTGAAATATCAAGTCCAGAGCTGCTGTCAGAACTTGACAATGTAATGTCAGATGCAATAGATGCCCTACGGTTGAAATCAGCATTGTGGGTAGTCTTATTTATTGTCTCATCCTGTGAGGTCTTATTTATTGTCTCATCCTGTGAGGTCTTATTTATTGTCTCATCCTGTGAATCAACAAGAAAAGTTTCATAAGAATAGAAAGAAGATTTTTGCTTTAAACTTGAAATATTACCCCACCCTCCACCCGTCTCAACAGAAAGAAGAAACTATTTTGGTAACTAAAAATAGATCTTTTGCAACAAAAAAAAATGGGGAATTTGAATTTTTAATGAGATATAAAAAGAATTTGAATTCAAATGCATTCTTTGAATGGATGGGATGAATTATGAAACTTACAATCAAAATGCTTTCCTCTGTATCATTAATGCTCAAGTGGTTCTTCAAGCTTCTATCCTCGGATTTAATTTTTGCATCTTCACAACCTTCTACCTCCCTTCAACATTCGTACAACAAGGCCAACCTCAGAAATCAGAGTTCATAAAAGCGAACTTTGCAAACTCCAAAAATTAAACAAAATAAATATGACATTGGTTTATACCTCTGATCAGCATTTGCCTGCAACCTTTGAATTGAAACCTATTCAAAAAAAAAAAAAAGCAAGAGTTCAATAAGACACAGCAATCAAATTGTAGTCTTTATATTATTATCATTTTGGAAAGCACAGTTCTCAAACAATTTAAAATTTGACAAAAGTGGGACAGTACTAACATGCATAACTGCATTAGAATTTGAATTCTTAAGTGGAAGGGAGACACAGGAAGCTTTAGTGGCCTCAGCATAATCAGCAAAATCAACAGAAACCTCCCCAAGAACACTAGTTTTGGATGATCCCTACACCACACCACAAAACTAAATCAAATACTCACACACAGAATCAATATTCAGTAGACAAAATCAAACAAATCAATGCTTAATATTTTTTGTAACAATTCTTACAGTTGAAACAACAAAGTGGTAGACTTTCTCATTGATCTTCCCCGTTTTCAGTTCACGGACAAATTTAACTGTTTCATAGACCGGATTTTCCCATCGACAGCTCCCATCTCGCACCATAGCTTTGTCCAATTTCACACTCGGCTTTCCAACATCCCCAGGAACCACAGATACCATCAATGCATCCACACCAGACTGTGTCACCTGAAATCACAAATCCACACACTCTCTTATATATATATATATATATATATATACATAATTCTCCAAAAACCTCAATCACATTCACAGTTTCACACATTTCTATTCTTCCATTTCCCTCCACTTGGTTGCTAGGAAAAGTAAGGAAACTTTTGTCTCTCAGTACAATGCCAATTGGGTATTCAATAATCAACTTCTCAAAGACTCATTAAGCCAAAAATATAAATAATAATAATAAAAGCATCCTTCGTTTTCATTTTCCTGAAACTTTCTCAGCAACCAAACAAAACCCAATTGAGAAAAACAATAAAAAAGCTTGAATTACACAGCAAATGAGTTGAAAACAACCTGAGTCGCATGGAACTGCAACTTGAAGACGGCTTTGATCTTGTTCTTGTCGCTTCTCCATCTCGCCGACTTGAACATTTTACACTACCCAACACCCAAAGTAAGCCTCGCCTGAACCCTCACCGGAGCTCCGGTACAACCCGCCGGAACATCACCATTCCTCCGGTGACCAATCCAAACTAAGAATATTAAGAATCAAGCACTGCAATTTGAGCTCATTGGCTTGAAAACAGAGTATGTGAAACAGAGAGTAGCCAGTTTGAGTCGGTGGATCAATGCGAGTTTGAGACTCGGTGAATGGATTTCAGAGAAGCTTGGACTGTGAATTCTCGGGAATGTGGTCAAGAATGTGTACAGAAGACAAAAACAAGCAGATCTGAAGAGCTTTCTCTTCTCTCTTTGTTTACAGCCTTTTAGAAAGAGATGACACTTGTATTTGTTTTTTCAAAAGAATTGGGACAAATTTATGTTGTAAAAAATTGAAGGAGAAGCTTCTGTGATATCATTTATTAAGATATTAAAAATAAATTTAATTGGGAAAATATTTTTATAATGGTTTCTGTGTTGGGTCAAGGGAACAGTAAGTTTCATTTTTCAATTTGACATACATGCCCTTGTGCTTGTAAGGTATTGTTTCTTCATGAGGCATGTTATTCTGTCAATTCATATTTTTTGGTAAATTCCAATTTCCAACAAAGCACACTTGAAGCTTTTGTTGAGATATTTAAATTGTATAAATTTTCTCATGTGTATTAATTATTCTAGCTGGTTTGTTGTCAAAATTGCTATAGAATTTTTAAGATAGTCACATTAGTAGGACTGTAGGAGCATGTTTTGTTCTTTAAATTCTTAATGATGATCAAAGATTTGAGATCTTCATGTGCATCTCTTACCAACTTCCATAAAGATGAATATACATTTTTAAGGTGGGCAAACAAATTACTCAATCTGGTTTTGCTATTATGACTTCACTTCTAATTTATTTTTTTAGAAAAAATAATAATTAATTACACTTTTATAAAATTCATTTTACTCTGTTAATTTGAAAAAATAAAAAATAAAGATGAAAGTCGAACTCTTACCATAGTTATTGAAGTGAAATTTTTTACTGTGGGGTTAGGATCTCTGTTCCTCCCTTTTAAATTTTGGAAATGGCAATATGGTATATTAACCTTGTATTTTTCTTTTATGGGAGTATGTTAAATGATTTTAATGTCATTATCATTCTAATGGACTCTTCTGTCTGATGAGGCCCCCACAGAAGGTCAAATAGTTCATCCAAGAATGCACACATTCTTGTCCCAGTAATTTAATTTCTTCCAAAATTGAACAACTAGGCAGGGGGCCCTTTGACACTTGCTTCCACAAATGCTCATCCCAAGCAACAGGGATTTCAGATTCCCAACCTCTATGCTCTGGTTCTGGTATTGGAGGGCATGCATGCATGCATGTCCATATCAATGTGAAACATGCACTTTCAGGACATTGAAATATTGATGTATTTCATTTTCCTGAAATATTACTTCACAGAAAACAAACACCACCCCTAACTTATAGCAGAAGAGTACTACAAGACATGATTTTGCGCTGATGGGTTTGTTGGGTTTCCCCACAAGAATGTGAAGAGATTGTGATGTAAGGATTTGGTTGGCTTTTCCAGATTTAAAAGTGTTAGAATAGTCATTCTATCGTGGTCTTGTAAATGGGTATGTAAGGTATCCAAGAGGAGGTAGCCCAAAAGGAAGCACCAACAGCTAGTCAGCTCTCTGAGACTAATTTAATGCATGTTTCTTTGATTATTATATATAAAGCATAGGAAAATGACATTTAACCAAATAGAACTGTTCATTAGTCTAAAAGCAAGAATTTATTAAGGATTTTTATAGAGAGAGAATAAGTGCCAAGTGAAATAGGCTTCAATTATAGTTTTCTTTTGTATTTTCTGAATATTTAATAATAAAGCTTCCAATATCACATCATTGGCTTGGCAGTACATAAAATGCTCACATTCACAAAGTTGGCATTAAGACATTTGACCACATTGTATAACCTATATATATATGGTCGATTTTTTTACCTAAAAATGAAAAAAGAATATAAAACTATATATTATTTTTTCATCAAAAATATATATAAATTTGTATTGGGAAAAAAAAAATACTACAGATGACCCATCATATAGGCCATGGACCATAGTATTAATTGGTGTACTATATAATAATGCCAAAATCACATTGATTAAGGGTAAAAACTGATCCAAATACTGCAAAGAGTGAAAATGCGCCTACTATATCAACTATCAAGTCTACCATTTATTTGGCTATTATATATCTTAGATGAAACATATCAGTGTAAGACTGTTTCTGCAATATTAACTTAATTAATAGTCAGAAAGTAGTTACTTAAAGAGGATGGAAGCCTTATTGTGTTTTTTATGATGAAAATTTGAGAGAAAAACAAAGGAATATGAATTAGCAGTACGTCAATAAATCCATTTTAAAACACTTAAACACCATAAAAATTAAAAAGAAGATCTGCACATATGAAGGCATAATTGATAATGCAGATCACTTCCAACCACGTGCAATAAAAAATAATTAAAAGCCCTGTTTGATTGATACTTTTTCAATGTTTGTTGGTTTTATATAATTTTTAATTTTTAATTTGGTTGTTTGGGCATGACCAAGTTGGAAGCAGGTAGCCACTTACCAGAGATAGTATATTGTTAAACGATTTAAATCCCAGTATAAATAACGGAACTTTCAAAAATATTTAAATTAACCATTTAAAATTATAAGATTCATATGAAATTTGATAAAAGAATTTGGTAGGCTTGGTAGCTAGTTGGATTGTTCTCATGTCTTTTACTACACGAATCGCATTAAGAGAACTCATAGGCATGCCTATAGGCTATAGCACACATTTATATATGTAAAATTAAGTGCATGCAGTATATAATATGGCACTGCATGTTAGGTGGGAAGTAAATCTTTGAAATTGAATTAGTTAGGGAACACACACCAGTGCAAAGATTGATTTCCCAAGAAGCGTTTATTCCAAGGTATCTAGCAATTGAATTCAATAACCATAAATTTTCAATGTATCAATAAATAACCATAAATTTCAGCCAATCAATGGAATAAGCAATGTTATAACACAGATAGGAATCAAACGTTATGGAGTCAAGATCTAGTAGACATATTACACCTACCAAATTTAGAGGTTTTTGATCTGATGTATAACATAAACCTAACCGGTTATTTTCCTAATAATCTGAACAGAAGCAGTCTCATGAAAAAATTGAATGTTGCAAACAAAAATTTCTCTGATCAAGTACTTGCTTTAATTGGAGACCTTCATTCCTTAAATTTGTTGGATGTCTCCTACTGTTATTTTTATCTCCATCTTCCATCTTCGGCAACCTTGCCTAGCTAAGTTACCTTGACCTTTCTTTTTTTCAAGACAAAGATCATAATAACTTCTACCCTTCAAGAAACAACAATATTTTCAGTGGCCAAGTTTCTTGGGTTGGAAAGCTAACTCTGTTATCCCTTCAGTTAAAATAAATATTCAGTTACTCTTCCACTGTCTTCTCTCCTTCTCTCTTCTTTCAGACATTTCTTCAAACAATTTGCCCTTGCAACTCCACCCACATCCATGGGTTCAAGGAGTCAACTAATTTCCTCAAGCCTAAGATTTATGGATTCATGGGGTCAATTAACCCATTGACCTCATTGTAGATCCGTCAGTGGTTACACAACCCTTAAGAGTGGCTTAGTAGTAAAAGATAAGCCGTAAATTTAAACGTTTTAAGTTTAACTTTGCATATATGTTGTTTGTTGATGATTAGGCATTTACTTTGTTAGAAACACATATTTGTATGTTTAGGATGTCGTACATGAACATGAATGAAATTAGAATGTCAAAACAAACATAGCTTAAGATTGAAAGAGATCGATGTGATTAACAATATTATTAATAAATATGATATGTATATTTTATTTTATTTACGAATAAATATAACCGTAGTATATAATAAAAGGAACGGTAAAATGAAAGATATATAGAAGGAGAATGAGGTAGAGTAGTGTAGGTAGTTGGAAGAAGGGAATGTTGGTGTAGTATACTTTTAAGGTGGTACGTGGAGGAGAAAGGAGAGGTGAAGCTTGATTAGGTGATGAGGGGCGGTTGCTGCAGTCACTGTTGTGTTGTAGATTACTTGGCTTTAAAGGTGGCTCATGTGAAGGGTGTGAGGTGAACTCAACCACAGTAGTCAATAACTAGTCCACCAGATCGATGAGATGATCACCAGAGGGCAGAGGTCCAAACTCACAATGCGTGCGTCTGCAGGCACTACCAGACTCACTGCCATGCATACATACATACCACATTTCTTATTCCAAGTGTAACATGCATGTAATTTACAATTGGAATGGCACTATCTTAATGTGTATCTATGAGAGTTCCTGAGTCACAATTTCAAAATCCCAAATAGTTTCCTCTTCTTTTCTTTTTTTTTTGGTAGGAAGTTTCCCCTTCTTTAACTTCAACTGCCATCCTAACTGCCCTTTAATGTGGTCCATACTCAACCCAACGTCGACCCCAATTAATAGACCTAAATGTTTGTTTTGTTTTTGGCTCGCTATTTTCTGGTTGTGTGCTCCTCTTTTTAAATTTCCACGGATGATGTTGGATTATCAATTTGTACCGCAATCAGGAGAACGTAATTCAAACTAATATATAATGAAATAAGAATTCATATGATCACTAGTTCAAATCAACGCGCATGATGTCAAATTGATTTGCAAGAGATATAAATGTGATATATATTAATTAGTACGTTTCGAATAACTTGTTGTAGTTTAAAGGTTGTTTAACATGCTATCAGAGTTCAACTTTCAAAAGCTTTTGGACTCAAAACTCCAATTCATCCCCTATTTATTTCTCACAAGATGAGGTTGCACATATACTCAGGGGGTGCCAGAAAATTTTTACTAAAGGGACCAAGAATCTAAATGCATGTTATAATTACGAGCGCCATAAATTATACAAATTTTCCTAAAATTTCAAAAGTAATAGAAGTATTTTCTTCAATATTTCTAAAATATGCATATAGATTATATAGTACGTTGCATGTGGGTTGGGGGGCGAAGGACACCTCAGACCCACATGTTGCTATGCCTATACATACATATACTGTTTGCATTTATTTGTTTCTTCACATGTAAAAATGAGTTGCACATAATAAAAAAAAAGTGTGGATCGAGTCTAATATGGTAACAGAACTCTATTTTCAAAACCTCCAACACCCACATAGTAATTCTCTACTTATTTCTTGTAGGATAAGATGCATCAATACTATTTGCATCTATCTGCGCATCTTCTTGATCACCCAAAAACACCGTCCAGGTAGGTATCTATCTGCATCTTCTCATGTATATAAAGCTGCATGTGAAGGAGACGTGGGATATAAAGGCTGAATTAGACCACATGCATATGCTAGGACCCAAAAGACAAACAATGTAATGTGTTCTATGGCCTAAGTTAGTGTGGCCAACAGTATATGCCATGATAAAAACTCACAGAGTCATTACAAGGTTGAGAACAGGGGGTCCATGACTTGAATGCAACTGGTCATATATTGCGCCACTTCTACCAAGCATCACTTTAAATTTTCACTGCACTAGCATCCATCATAGTTTTCGGTGGCAAAGCATCTGGCTACTACACGTGTACATGGCACTATGTATTAATTAGTTTCATCCTTTTGGTGCCCCTCTAATACTTCTTGTGAAATGTATTTAATTTTTAGAGCCCTACATTAAATGTAAAAGTATTAAAAAGGATGTTGCTACGTGCATTGGGCATTCATTTTCACCTAAGAAAGAAAGAATAAATTTCAAAGAAATTTATGGGTGCTTGAGGAGATTTTCAAAGCTCTACTAAGATTTTTCAGGAAAAATAAAGTTTATCAATTACTGCTTGGACTTGAATACCCTTGTCAGATTCATTATGATAAAGAAATAGGCTTTGGTGGTAAGCGAAGAACAAGTTGGGAGAAAGGCTCCATCTACAGAAAATAGAAGTGATGAGAAGTCATGAGAATCATAAAGATAGGTAGGTTAATGTTCTAGCTCTTATATAATTATTAGATAGTTTAGATGTTTATATTGTTAAACTATGAATTTAGATCACACATTTTAATACAATTAAGATTTAATTTAGCTAATAAATAGTCCAAAATTTACAATTTGACAATATAAATATTTTAAGTTTATCCGATTATTTGGAAAGAGAAGATTTTCATATATATATTGATGGTTAGGATAATGCTACATGCAGAGGTGGAGATGGTAATCATCACTTGCTAGATGGTCACTTTTTAGCCTTTCCTCCTTTATATTCATGAGAGGGACCCTTAATCCACTTGTTGGTTGGGATCTTCACTTTAAGTTTTACCAAATATATATGTTACATAATTGGTTCACATCCTAAGTACGTTTATGTCCATCAAATTACAAAGTACGTGGAAGCCTTTTGGGATCATTATTAAGCTATCATCTTCATAATCTAATATAATAAACTTATTTTCAATTTAGAGTATGCATAATGAATGAAATTAATGGACAATTTTCAAAACTAGCTCAAATATGGGGCTTTTAAAAACATTTAGTTTAAATTTCTCTCGAATAGTATGTGCTTGAACTATTTTGTGTAGTATTGATCGAAGTCCGTCGAGTAGTGTTAGATGGCCAGTGGTTCGAGCAGTGTATATATATATATATATATTAATATTTTTAACTAAAAAATGACTAAAAATCATTAGAATTGAAGCAAAACTGGTCTACTTCTCAAAACTTTCCAAAATTAATTAGACCCATTTAAACTTTTAAGTTTCTCATATTGTTGTGCCAAACTGAAGTATAAGACAATAATGAAGTTGGAAAATGAATGAGATGGGCCTAGTTTTAGTCGTACTTATTTGATGAATGTAATGCAATCATATAGACCAGGATCCTCTCAAAGCTGAAATGCGACCAAAATAATGGAACCAGCTGCTCTCTTCACTACATATTTTCTCTCTTTCCTTTTCCCTTCATTCTAAGTTAATGTAGCACAAGTACTCAAATGACAATGCACTTCCCATCAACTTTTGTCTTAATTAATTAGGTAAACGGTAAACCTAATTCAACAACTCGCATACTTGATCATATACTAATGATATTCCCAAAACTACAATCATTAAACTTTTTGGGCCTCTAAAAGTTATTATTATCATCATAAGCTAATTATTATAGAAAGAAAAAATTACAGATTTAGTCTATTTATTTTATAGTTAGTTCAATTTTGGTCTACGATCTTTTTAAAGTTTTGTTTTGGTCCACTAATTGTTTTACTTATTCAATGAAGGTTCAGATTTTTTTTCTTAAATTTGACATGTCTTTTAACCTATCAAATCTCACTCAAATTCAGCAAACATATATTTGTTTTAAAGTTATATACATCTTCTCTTTACAATTATTTAAAGATCATTCAAATTGGAGTTTTAAAACTTAAGATAATTGACCCCAAAGTAGGGTATTCGAAATTTTCAATTTTTTTCAAAAAAATTTCAGATTTTTCAAACTTCACCCAATCTCAATTCTCTTAAATTCTAATACTCCAAATTGGTTCCTATGACTAAGAAATAATGAAATATAACTTATATTTCAATTATAATTGAAGAAAACACAACTCAAATGATTTAAAGTAACAAATCTGAACCTTTATTAAACAAATAAAACAATTAATGGATTAAAACAGAACTTAAAAAAATCGTGGATCAAAATTGAACTAAGTATAAAATAAATAGACCAATTATGTAATTTCCTCTTATAGAAATATATAACTTATTAAAAAACATATGAAAGTTCCTTCTTTTTATATAAAAGAAAATAGTGTGCAACAGTTGAACTCTGATTTTAGATGTAAGGATAAGTAATATACTCTACTCCTGAAACTACAAACCTTCTCCAACGTTTCCTTTTACAATACATATAAAATTAACCAATAGTTAGCTCATATTTTAGTAAAACAGTGCTAAACCAACCAACTTTTTAACATCAACATGATATTGATATTAATTTTAACCCTTCTCAACATAAAGTGTCTTTGGGGTTTAAGATATAAATTTAGCTAGCTTCTTCCATATCTTTTAGAGTCACGTGAAGAAGTTTTTCTTTAGATTATCACTTTATCTTTCTATCATGTGACACCATCATATATTCATAAAAGTCCACAGTGTGATTCTGTGAATACCCATTGACTAGCTAGCTTGTAGAAATAAAAAGAAGTCATAAAAGACAATGTAATCTTTTTTCTTGGTTCATTTTTACTTAATATTATATATTCTTATCATGTTATAATTGTCATAAATATTGGTGTTGGACAAGGACCAGGGTGAATCCCAACAAAGGAGAGAGGAAATGATGAAGGGCTCTGTGCACACACATGAGAATTGAGAGACAATAGAAGGTGCCCCATGTGAAGGTGGTATCCACAAAAACATGAAAGATTGAAAGATTGAAACATAACCTCCTACAAGTTTACTAGACATAATTAAAGGGTTCCAACATATTTTCCAAGAAAGTCCTTGGCACCCATGATTTGTTTGGCCCATTTGCTCCCCTGGAAGCACCTAATCTCTCTCTCTCTCTCTCCAACAAAAATCTCAGTGAGAATAGATGCAAAGAGAGCCAAGGATGAAAAATAAAAAATGAAAGTAAAAATAAAAATAATGAAATCACGTGCTAAGACAGCCAAAAAGTGTACAGGTATCACGTGATGAAAGATATCTCAAGCGGGGGTAGGAAAAAAGGTGGTGGGCCTTTTGACTGGGCCTACTAAGTACAAACTCATGAAATTTTTTTTTTTTATTTGGAGAATTAATAAGCGCATGAATCCAATTTAGAAGCAGAATCTGACTTTAGGTAGTAGGAACATCTTGGGGAAAGAAAATTAAAGAAGGTCAGGAACACGTTATGTTTGGTTGCTGGGAAAACCAAGAGGGAAAAGTTGGGATGATCTAAACTCTAAAGAATCTAAACTGATGGATTATACAGGATGAAGGTGGTTGGGCCTATATAACACAAACTGTCCGGCCCAAGTTAGCAGGAGATAGACAATACAAAACTGTGGACCAAGGTTGGAGGACCGGCTAATTTTAGGAAAATTCTAAAAGGATCCCACCGTTTGCTTTGACATGAGAGGTTTTAAAAAGTAAACAATAGTTGAGTATAACGGGTTTAGAAAGCAAACAGTGGAGTTCTTTCAGAATTTCCCTTAATCTTAATGTGACGTGACTTATAAGGGGGCATTTGTGTGATATAACTTGTCCCATGTTTTTGAATGGGCTCACCCTTTCAAATGTTGCCCATTTTTCTAAAATCAATATATGTAATTTGTTCTTAGGTTTCTTAGAGGTAGTTTGTCTAACATATATATTGGATTGAAAGTACAAAAATATCCTCTAATTCTCTTAATAGACTAAGTTTGAACTATTAAAACTATTTGGCAAGAGAACATTAGCATAAGGTTTGTATGAGTAGTTTAGTTTACGGTGTTGCATATTTCATTGAAAACCACTTGATATCTGGTCTTGGATGAGCTTTAAAACTTAAAAAGAATAGTCAATTAAATTTCTGTCATTATTTTCTGGTCCTATTAGATTTGGCCATTCCGTTTGCAATTACTGAAAAACTTTGGAGTATTACAAATAAAGATCAAACCAAAGTTGTAAGCAAGACCAATTTGATGCATGGTTATTAGAAAACTACAGAATGTTTGTAGCTGAAGCACCCCAGCAATTTCTTTGGTGTATATCCAGTGGCATAAAACTTTGCAGCTGTCTCCTCCACCTTGAGGGACTCTTCTCTTTGTTTGGCTTCAATCAATGCTCTCTTTTCTTCTCCTGCCTTGTGAATTTCAGCCACTTTGTTTTTCATTTTCTCAGCATATTCTGCCTTCTTTTTCTCAAAATTTTCCTGCCATTAATTCCACAGGTTAATCAAAACACATTTTTGAATTAATATGTGAAATGGGTTCTAATTTAACAGGTGGTGCTAAACAACTATAGTGTGAGAATGAGAGATCTATATCTGAGCTTTGGTAAGATGAATTTAATTATATGATCACCATGACAAACACAGGTCTGATCAGCTTATTCATTAATGTCTCAAGTATTGGAAATTTTCACCATATCTTTTTAGGGACTTAGATTCATCTAACTCTCAAGTAAGTTGGTACAAAATACATTGTCAGATAGATGGCATGAAAGCACAATGTGATGGTGATACCAACTCAACACATGATGCAGTTACTAGTCTCAGTATCCATATCATATATATAGCATAGATTTAAGAATAACTAGGTTCCAAAATATTTGAGAGCAAAAAAAGGCATGCTACATGGAACAAATTACAGAGCAAATATAACACAAGATAATGGCTACTTGAGAAATGTAACATGGTTTTTTACCTCAATTTTTCTAAGCTGTGCCTCTACAGAGGTTTTCTTATTGTTTTCCCATAATTCCACTGCAGACATCCTCTTATATGCCCTGTTCAAGAGTTGAAAATGTTAGATTAATTGCTTAATCAGCAAGAGATGATGATTATTGTGAAGGAACAAAATTATTATGGAGTTTCATCCATGGCAATGCTTCAAATACTTTTCATGTTTAATCAAGTGCAAATTGTGCAATGACCCCATACTTGTTTTCTGCTTTTGTCTTTTCACTTTCTTCCCATGCTTTAATTAAGGCCAACCTTTTCTCTGTCTCAATTTGTGCAAACACTGCATCTGAAGAAACAAATCAGAAGATGGTGATTTATTTATCTTATAATGAAGTGACCAAAAATAGTTTATAATCGAGAGATCCAAAGGAGCTAAAACATTAGTCATTCACATACCTCTGTCGATTGAACCGTCTATACTTTTCTTTACAGCAGGATCTGCAATGTCTGATATGATCAATGATCAGACATGATGAATTAAACATATGCCAACAAAATATTATGAATTATGGAAATGGATCAGCTAACATCTTATTGAATGAAATATTTTTTTAGTTTATTTAAAGAAAGAAAAGAAAAAAATAAAAAAATAAAAAAAAAACACCTAATTAGCTTGCTGTTGAAAACTCAATTATATAAACGCAGAATGCTCTACATGTGTTTGATGGTAATACTCATTTTCCATGTCGTATATGATATTGTACACAAAATCACTCTCTCACATTCTAGATGGTCGATCAATTATTGTGAGAGGATTGTTGTATACAACATTCAATTCGAAATAAGCCAATTCCATCTTCAAAACGAAAAGGATCAGTATTGGGCTAAACAAATGCATGCAGTTCCCATGGTTTCTCTCCTCAACCTTGCAACCTCTGTTTTTTTTAGTAAGAGTAGTTGCAGGGTCCTTTTTACATGACAACAAACAATCAAACATGCATGATAAAGCTCCAAATGTATATATCCTCAAAGGCTCTGACTCTTGCAGAGAGAAAGAGAGACCTGGTTTCTATTGGTTCTTTCCTTTTTTATTTTTACTTCATAGCTAAGATAATAAGGAGGTTCATTTCTGTATGTGTGTGACTTGTACCTTCTTTCTCTTGATCTTCAGTCACATAGTTTTGATCAGTTCCTTTCTTTTCAACTGTGGGCACAATAAAGAGAGGTTCAAGCTCAGCTTTCTTGGGTTCCTCCTCTCCCATAACGTAGTCTCTTTTAAACTTATTCACAGTGTGATCGATTATACCCGAATTTAGTGCAAACCTAATGATTACAAACAAGAGCTCTGATCTGACTCAAATCACTCTCGAAAATTTCTGTTGTTTGTTGTAAGAGAAATGTTGCTGGAATTTGGAACACCTAGAAAGGTGATGGTGGTAGTAAGTAGATAAAAAAATATGTACAAGGTAGTTGGGTCCAACAAGGAAGGCTTTGTGATGATGATCGATGTTTCAAATTATGTTACTAATATATTAATCAATCAGTCATTTTGACCCTTCTAAGTCTTGGTGCGATATTTACTAGTTGCTAGCTACTACTTAGGAAATATGAAGAAATTATTTTTTAGAAAAATAAAATGGAAATAGGAAGAAATATTGCCTTTTGGGTTGAGATATTTATGGTTAGGTTTTAATCTACTATCCTAATGTGTCATATTTGGCATTTGATTATTTTATGGGTTTGAATGACTAACTTTAAGAGCAATTACAGAGTTCTTATTTCTGCAAATTCAGTTCTCAATCTTGTCAAAGTTGTAATTTTTGCAAGGTTTGTTATTTCTGTAATATCTTCTCTTTTCCTCATCAAGAGGTGGCACACTAATTAATATGCATGATATTTTAGCATTGTAAATTAACATTTAAAGGATTAAAGGCTCAAAAAACCGAGACTAGGCAATTGAGAAGACCATAGCATAGAAAAGCCTCTCTCTCATCCACTTTGAGCTCAATAAACAGGCTGGAAGAGCGTCAGTCGGTGCACCTTTCGCTACCAAAGTCTTCGTCTTTGCCCATTTTGCACTTCTCTTCTGCATACGACTTTCCACTGGTTCCATTCCTGACGACTTCTCCGAATGAATGAAGGGAGAAGTCAGTGAGAAAGGCAAAAAATAAAAAACATTCGGATATTAGATTAATATTTTAATCTTTATCTTCTCAGTCGGTACTTTTTTCGTTGAAGGGGGCAAGGAATAAAATTTCGGGTTTCGAGGAAATTTCGATGGAAATTTCGATGGAAATTTCGACGGAAATTTCGAAGATTTTTAAATTTCGACAAAAATTCGACGGAAACGATGGAAATTATTATCAAAATACGGAAATTTTGAATGAAACTTCACAATATGTTTATTTAACATATTATCTACTACATTGATAAAAAACATTTAAAAAAAACCAAATTATATGGTAGGTTTCATGTGATATGTGATGAATATAATGCGCGCTGAAGGCAAATACTGTTAAAAAATGCTTCACTAATTAATAATTACATAAATTTGATTAAACAAACACCTCAGAGGTTGTGTAATTTATTTCCAGTTTTTTATAAATGAAAAGAACTTATCACAGCTTTGGATTATTGTTGTTGTGCTTATTTGAAGTTATTCAATTATTACTTTCTTTGGGAATTTCAAGGACGAAATTCTTATAAGAGAGATAGATTGTGAGACCCCGTATTTTTTCAAGTTTTATTTTAAAAATTTATTTGAGAAATAAAATATTTTGAGTTAATTTTATAATTTTTGTTTTAAATTAGTTTGACCCGTTTTTTGACTTTTCGAACTATTGGACTTTTGACTTCGATTTGTGACTAGTTGGAAAGGTCTCGAACACACGAACACATGAACGTAAACTGTGCATCGATCGAAGCTATAGTTTAAGATATATGAGCATTTAAAACGAGGGATATTTTTATAAATTTATAAACATGAGTTTTAAAAACTCAAAATTAAATTTGTTATGTTAATTTCTCTCTCCCTCCTTAGATCATTCACGTATACTAATAGACTTAATAGTTCATATCCTTAAGTAACTTTAATGCATTTTTGAAAATTTTTCTCTAAAATAAACTATAGGCCTCACAAAACATGTGTCACTTGGCTCACACAGTCACACCGAAACCAATTACACTTGCCCATCCTCACTGTCCATTCCAATCAAACTAATCAATCAAGGCTGTACGAAGCCCTAGCTTCTCAGCCCCATCGACAACAACACCAGCTCGTTTGACGGAGTCAAAGAGCGGCAAGACCCTGAGGCGGTGGTGGACCGGTCTGGAGAGCTCTTGGGCGAGGTCGATCTCGACGGCGGTGACGCCGATCTCTCTGAGGCGGAGGCCCAGCTTGTCGCCGACGCGAGAGGCGACCTTGGCGTCCCAGAAGATTTGGGAGCGAGGGAAGCGGTTGAGCTTGGCTCGGTACTGGGCTACGAACTATTGCTCCGAGGAGGACGCCATGGCTATGATTGAGGAGCTGCTGGGTTCGTCACCTGGGCTATGATTTCCCCTGCCGCGCCCGTTAGACTAGGTATTTGAGATTTTGAGCTCGGGTCACTGGCTCGAAATTTCGGCGAAATTTCGAATATTTCGCCGAAATTTCGAATATTTCGCCGAAATTTTCCGAAATTTAGTCGAATCCGTGTTAAAATTTCGGAACCCCTAAAAAACGAAATTTTCGGCGAAATTTCGCCGAAAACTTCGAAATTTAAACCCTTGGAAGGGGGTTTAAAGGCTCAAAAACAAAAAACTAACTGCAAATAAAACAACAATCAAACTAATTGGAACGGAGGTACTTTTGACTTTTTGAGTAATACTACTACTACAGTACTACTCGATTACACTTCAAAATTTTTTTGAAAAAAACTTAGATTAAAAAAAGTAAAAGACTATTTTCCCAAGCTCTACATGTTGCACAAAACAAGTGACTCTCATAATGTCACACAAGCCGTATCTATATATAGTTTTGTAACTGTCACTACGTCCTGGCACAAAAAGAAAAGGCCAGCCCATTGTTAATATGACCCACGATTTAAGGAACTAAGGTTAAATATAAAAATAGTTCATAAATTTTATGATGAATTCGCTTGGTCTATTAATTATAAAAAGTGTCAATTTAGTCTATGATTTTTTCAAATTGTACTAAAACAGTACAAACGTTAACTTTTAACGAAAAATTGTCATGTGCACAACAAACGACCATATTTTTATGAGCATTTCAGTCTGTTCATCACATTTTCATGTGACCAATTCCGTTAATTTTCGGATAAAAATTAACGTTTGTACTGTTTTGGTAATACTTGAAAATCGTTGATCAAATTGACACTTTTTATAATTAGTATACTAAATTGAGAATCAGTGTAAAATTCGTAGATCATTTTTGTATTTAACAGGGTTAAATATAAAAATGGTCAATGAACTTTACAATTTTTAAATAGAGTTCCAAACGTAGTTTTTCATATATTTAAAAATGGGTTAAATACAAAAATAGCCTATGAACTTTACAATGAATCTCAATTTGGTCCATTAACTATAAAAAGTGTCAATTTAGTCCACAAACTTTTCAAGTTGTATCAAAACAGTACAAATATTAACTTTCATCGAAAATTTTAAAGAAAACTGATTATATGCATAACAATACCACATTTTCAAGGGTATTTCAGTCTGTTCATCACATTTTTATGTGAACAATTCCGTTAATTTTTATATAGAAATTAACATTTTTACTGCTTTGGTACAACTTGAAAAATTTGTATACCAAATTGATACTTTTTATAATTAATGGACCAAATTGAAAATTAGTGTAAAGTTCATAGACTATTTTTGTATTTAACCCTTTAAAAATTGTTTTTAAATTTTAAAAATGTGTTTAGTAGACTATTTTTGAAAATGAATATACAAAAAAAACTTCAAAAACAACCCTTTTTCTAAAAATGATTAAACATTGTTTTTCAAAGCATGTTTTCATCACCAGTCAGTAGTCACCACCAACTCTGCTTCATCTCCCTCCATGTAGTTGGCCAAGATACACAGCACAAACCCACACTACCAGAGGGGCAAGCAAAACCAATTTCTGTTTGGTTGCTGAGAAAGCCATAAAAAACTTGCCAGTTGCCACCCATGGTTGTTCTGCTTCGTTTGGCTGAGGATTAATGAGAAATTTTCATCACCTGTGTGTTCGATTCAGTGGATTACATAAATCATGAATTTACTTGCTACATACCAAATAGATATTTAAATTACAAACATTATTCCTCAAAATTCATATATTCAAAATAAATCATAGTTTCTTAAAATATTTTTTTAATTAGATACTAAACGGGCCTAAATGCTTCTTCTTACTTATATATCGCTACTTTATTGGTTTCTTGTTTGTAATGAAGGCTTAAATTATGCATTTGAACAAAGAGAATTGAAAAAAAAAAAAAAAGTGATGATAAGCTGACCAATAAAAACACACAAAGAAAGGATTAAAAGATTTAACATTTCCTGAAAAGCATGTCGGTATGTTCCAATTAATTAAGCAGATTGCATGCAAATGGATAAAGCATGTCGGTATGTCCCAAACTCCCAATTGATTACGTAACTTTAATAAGGAAAAGATCTGCATTCTCTAATTTAAAAATTAATAATTTTATACTAATCAATCAAAATAAAATTACGTGTTTTTTATGATTATAACACTGATTTGAAACATTTTGTCTTTATTCTAAAAGCTTCACTAGTTCTCTGTATATTTTATGTTGTTTTCACTCTTAACTTTATATACCTTGGCGGTGGTTAATTAATATTATCTAGAACAAATTAGTAATAAATATTAGAACAATACTTTCCCTATTTCTACAAATTCTTGTTCGGTAATATAAACTCATGATCAAAATTATTTATATTTTAGATAACATATTAAAAATTATTTTTGTTAAAAATCAATTTAATTAGAAATTATTTTATTATATAACTGTTATCGAATAAATAGACAATGTATATTTAAATAATAATTTTAAGTCTATTGACTTTAAATATCAAACTTTAATAAATTTTTAGTTTATGTACTAAAATTTAATAGCATTTTAATTTAGATACTAGTTGAAAAGTTAAACAAACTAATAAAGTAAAAGATATTAGAATTCATAAAAATTACATCATATGCCACTACAATAAAAAAAAATTTAAAAATTCCCAACTAACCACCGGCCGACCACCGGCCACCGCCATCCGACCAACCACCGACCAACGCCGTTCAACAATACAAAAATAACTTGGCATAAAAGGGATTTGAACCCCTCTCATGCAAGAGAAAGAGACACCTCTTACCACTACACTACATAATAATTTCAATAAAAATATTACTTTGACCTCTATTTATCCAATATTGTAATACAATTTAAAAAAACAAAAAATTTAATTCAGTCATAAGTCACAAGTTAAACTGTGACTGTCTCACAATTTGTTGTGACTGTCATGATAAGTTGAAAGAGATACCTTCCCCAATTGCACTAGTAATTATTTTGTATAAAAAATATTGCTTTGACCTTTATTTATACAACATTATAGTACAATTTTTTCAAAAACATTCAATCAAGTCACAACTTAACCGTGACTGTCTCATAATTTAGTTATGATTGTTCTGTAGTCACAACTAAATCTGAAGTTGTGATTGTCACAATTTGAAAAAGATAAACCATAAACTCCAGCATGCAAACTATAGAAAGTACACCTAAACCACCCCCAAAACTCATATAATAAAATTTGAAGTTGTGACTAATATTAAGAAAAAGATAAGTTTAACATAAAATACATAAATGTTTAACATAAAAGCTCACGTAAAATAGAGAATAGGTTCAGAGTATCCCCTACATAACCAGCAAATATATTTCAAATTCCCAAAGAACAAATACAGAGTTAAAAGGCTTAAAGCAACCTTGCTTACCAAGATCAGAATTCTTATTTACTACCCATTTTGAGTTTTATTACTTGTTTTACTGAAAAAACTCTGAGTTGGTCATTGAGCAATGAATTAATTTAAAAAAATGACAAACCCATGAACAATACATGGAAACCCATAATCAACATCAATGCAAAAGTATCGGTAAACCTATTCTACCAAAAAGGGGGGGGGGGGAAAGGAAACAAAAGCCCAAATGATTCATTGGTTCTAACTTTATTACTCTCAAAGAAAAAATTACAAAGGTAGCAAAATGAAAATCATAATTTAGAAGACATTAAAAGAACACACACTTGTCATAAGAATGGAAAAGTAGTCACAATGAAAACTGAACATACATGCAAATACAAAGTCGCAATTTGACATCAAAATTCAAAACCTTTGTGGCACTCACTATAATGCACTAAGTCTTTTTTGTATAAAGTAATTGCTTTGAACCTAATTTATATAATATTGTGTATATATATATATATTAAAATAATTGATCCAGTCAGTCACAACTAATTAAATCTAAGTTGTGACTGTCATAATTTAGTTGTAACTGTTCGCACAACGACCAAACAATAATTTTTTAACAATTATTAATTATACTAAACCCAATAAACAGGCCAAGGGCAAAATCAAAATATAAACCCACTAGAAATGGGCTAGGCTGGAAATAAGATTTGGTATCTAATCTAAAATGTTTTTAAGAAAGTTAGTAGCCACTAAAAAAAATAGTCATGTGTTGATATTCCAAAATTTTTAAAAAATTAGGTAGTTAATTCTAATTTTTTCAATAATTTTTTGACCAAATTATTAATTTATTAAATAATAATTACATAACCAAATAATTTTTTATTGAATTTATGATTATGATCAAAACATTAACGATTATGACCAAATAATTACATAACCAAATAATTATGATTCTGATCATACACTATCGCATAAGAATTTTCAGGAGAAGAGTTGAAGAAGCTCCTCCAACCAGGGATTAAAGAAAGTATTGTCCTAAATATTAACCGACCACTAAAAGCTTAGGACTTGGAGAGTTGAATCTACCTACTTTGACCAGAAATCACATGCCTTCATCACACAAAAGTGTGCACATTCACCTCCTTAGACTTTAGAGGTAATTAACATGATCATCATATTAGGAATCTTAACGCGACTAGAGTCTAATACTCTTATCTAGAAATGTAGAACATCGATCAGTGATAAATCCACCGTCTAAACTTATTTTATTTCATTAATATCATTCCACCAAATCAAAAAGTTATTTATCAGAAGAAAGAATAAAAAACCGTACGAAACAACTTTAATTACTGACACAAGCATGTCACCAAAAAAGTATCATTCAACATTTCTAGAATGAATTCCTTCCATTGTATAATTTGTATGGTATATATCATTGAATTATTTCAATTTACTTTTTATGTAACTTTCTTGGAAAGAAAAGGAAACTATGTATTACCATTATTATTCATGATATTTTATCCTCTTACACTTTTGAAGAAATCATTCGCAAAGTAAGAATGCATGTACGTAAAGTTAATATAAAAAAACATTAATGTTAGAGAAATTATATAAAAATGTAGAGAATTTTTTCAGTAACTAAACCGTCACGTTGCGTAATCAATATATATTATAGAATGAATAAATGTTATTAATATTATATTTTACAAAAATAAAATATATATAAGCAAAATGAAAACTATCAATTTTTGTTTCTGTTAAAAGCTTTTAATTTTTTTTTTCTTCAAAATTTTAGAAATATAACACTTGATTGGTGTTTAAACTTATTGAACAGTAGGGATGTGCATTTCTATGAAGAGCCGACTAAATTGGTCGAACCAGACCAACCAGATTGGTTTGGTCAGGTTGTTATGTAGTTTTGAAAAAATCAATCTAACTCTTGAATCAATCCAATCTATATGGTTCAAAAATCGTATATGAACTCTTAGACTAAGGCCTTGCTTGAGAGTGCTTATGTGAGGGTGGAGCAAAAAAAAAAAAAAAAATTGGAGGGGCCAATAATTCATATGTATTTACTGGGGGTGCCATTATATAAATTTCTTTCCTAAAATTTTCAGAAAAACCATAAACATTTTTTAATTTAAGTGCTTTTGTAAATGTATTTGAAAATGCTTCCTGAGGAAGCACTTACTAGGCAGACCTGTCAATGGATCGGATTTTGATCCAAATCTGATTCGAACCCTATGTGATTAATAGAAGATAGATTTGGTGATTCAATCATACAATATGATTGCAATATTAATCTTATTGCAATATGAATCCGATAACCCGTTAAGTTAACGAAATAAATATGAATTTTAGTCTGATTCTATAATAATCCGATTCGATTTAATATAATATATAAATTATTTTTCTATATTTATTATCAATATTTTATATGTATATGCAATAGTAATTTGATTTTTTATACACTGAATTACTTAACATGAATAAACTTTTTTCGGATCAGATATCCGATAATTTAACGGATTAGATATGGATTTAGTTATTAAGAATGTGTCAAGGATTAGATTGGATTGAGTTAATTATCTTATCGGATCAGATCGGATTCAAGTCAAACTGCTCCATATCTGATCCATTGACAGGTCTATTACCAGGTGCTTCATCAGGTAGCGTTTTTAAGTACTTTTATAACCCAAAAACGATTTTTTTTTGTTTTTTGTTTTGGTCAAATGCAAGCAAAAGTGTATGTTTAAAAACGCTTTTAAGCTTTCTAAAAATATTACCAAGCAAGCCCTAATAGTAAATCGAACAGACCTCATAACGCATACGTGGATTGCCAAAGCCTTATCGACAAAGCTAACATCACATTTGTCAATATTTATTTACTTTCTAACTTATCCAATATCTAATATAAATAAGTTGCTACAGAAACCCTACTTTCTAATTTTTCATCAACATCACTTCTCTTAGAATCTGACTTCTCTCTCTGTTTCGCAGATTTGATGGTCTCCACCTCTGGGCTCTTAGAGATTAGATCGTCACTTGACAACCTCGACCTCTCTCAACTCACAAACAGATCGCGCTCCAATGATCCACCTCTCTACTGAAATCGACCTCTATCGAATTGATTTCTCAGTGGACGAACTTTATTCGGTAGATGCTATTTATTGTCGGTTGGAAAGTCACTTATTGACAGAGTCGATACAGTGGGATACCTAGTTGAAAAACCAATCACACTAAATTGTGCCTACCCTTCTCGAGGCCTACTCAAAGGTATAATATTTCACATACACTATACTTATTTACCTACTTTATCCATTATCTAATATAGTTGCTACATAAATCCTACTTTCTAATTTTTCATCAGTCGATTCAGTCTCTACCTCTAGGCTCTCAGAGATTAGATCATCATTTAACAACTTCGACCTCTCTCAGCTCATATATAGATCGCGCTCCAGTGCATTTTGCACCTTCCGTCTCTGACGAAATCGGCCTCCATCAAACCGATCTCATTGGTGGACCGACTTCATTCAGTAGATGCCATATATGGTTAGCATCAGTGTTGAAAAATCACTTACTTACCAACAAAGCCGGTATAGTGAGGGAAATCGACCGCACTAAACTATGCCCACTCCTATCGAGGACTACTCAATGGTTATATCTCTAAAAATTGAGTTAAATTTCTTTAAAATGCACATATTTTAATTATTTTAAAACATTCTTAAAAAAAATATCAAATATTGGCACTCCTTAAAAAAAAAAAGTTTTGAGAACTAAATAAAATCGTAAATATCAGAGCCTAATACAAAAATAAAATAAAATATATCCGACAGAGATCCAGAATCCCAGAAAATGCAGAGTCGGTTTTAAATCAGTAATTTTATGAAAGGAAAGGTGTTGCCTTTACACATGCTGTATGACATCCGTTACACAAGCAGAACATGGAGCCAAAACCTCCCCGAAAACCAAGTGTCCCTTGCTTACTTCATTCCAAGGCACTGTTTGGTTGTTTGAAGTTAAAACATTGGGTCCAACGCCCATGGTAATATGGTATCTTCCACTTTCTTCTCTGGCTATATATATTTGCTCGCCATCCCACATTTGGATTCAGCAAATCATCCTCCTTTTTGGCACCAAATTTAGTTGGGGAGTAAGCATTAGGTTCAATTATGGATGTGTTTATTCCAGAAGAGTATGTTGTGAGGCGGAGGATGGAAAGATTGAATGCAAAAGCTGGGAATGGGAAAGGGAAAAGCAGCTCAAACATGGTGTCCGGATCTGGGACAAGAATTGAGAAGGAGAAGAAAGCAATGCGTCTGGATTCGGATTTTATGGTCACTACCAGTACCGGACTCACCGATAGTATTGTGTTTAGCTGCAGCTTCTCAGCCTAAATATATACATAATTAATTAGGTTCCTATGGTACTCTATAGATGTACCGTGTACGTATATATACATATATATATATATATATATAGTGTTTTAGAGGGCCCTTCTAATAAGGGATCCCTCATTTAGTGTTAAATGAGGGATCACCTTGTGGGGCCCACACGGGTCGTTCTGTATTAATCCGAACCGTCCATTTTTTACATCTCTATTGATAGATCAACCTTGCAAAAAATCAGCCAAATCGGAAATCGTTTGTCCGTTCGATTAAGCGGTCAAAGTTTAGGTGTTTATAAAGGCATTTATTGTTTGTTTATTTGTTTTAAACTTTGACCGCTTAAACGAACGGGTAAACGATTTCTGATTTGGCTGATTTTTTATATGAATAATCTATCAATAGAAATGTAAAAAATGAACGGTTCGGATTAATACAAAACGACCCGTGTGGGCCCCACAAGGTGATCCCTCATTTAACACTAAATGAGGGATCCCTTATTGGAAGGGTCCTGTATAGTTTTAATATGTAATATGTCTTAATTAATTACCTAGCCAGCTATAAGAAACTGGTAGACACTTGAGACTCTACTTCTATGCATGTATTTGACATATATATGTATGCCTATACGGCAGTCTGCATCTCGTGTTCTCTATTCTTAATATATGAAGGGATTTGGGAAATTTCCTCACAAATTAACTAGGAATATATCTCTTAGACTTTGTTTGTTTTGTATGAAAATTAGATTGGATATGAGTATGAGATTCCAATCTTATGTTTGGGAGAAAATTCTAATTGTGCTTCCCAAACTACTATACTAGTATCAATTTGTTCCCCAAACTTTCAATTTGGAAAATTAAGGTATTTAACGTTTCATGTAACAAAAAAAAAAGGTACTTGACTTTTTAATTTTTTCAATTGAGGTAATTTCGTAAATTTTCTTGCTTTCCATTCAAAGCTCCGTTTATACAAAATCAAATGCTCATCATGAAGTGTCCTTATTGAGATAAAATTGTAGTTACATGCCCATCATTTGTATTAATTTACCGAATAAATTGACAAAATTACCTTATTTGGCAAAATTAAAAAACTTAGACATCTTAATTAATTGGAAGTCTAAGAGCAAATTGATACAAGTGCAATAGTCTGAGGAACAAAATGACAGTTTTCTCTATGTTTGGTATGTTGTATAACTCAAAATCGGAAAACTTATTTCTTATAATAGTATGTAACACAATCACATGGTATAATTAAGCCACTTATATCATAACATGTGTATATTTATCTACTCATATTATAACATGTGGCATTGTTAATTACAATTATACATAATAATTAGTGCAATAAGCATTTTTCAATCTAAAACTCATGTAACCCCTTGTTATTCTTAGCATTTCCAACTATTAGACTAAGAATAATTTATCATTATTTTTTTAAAAAAACAGGCACAAAATAACATTTTCAAAGAACTTATTTCAAGACCAAATATGGAGAAATTATTTTATATAACCATAATATTATGTGGTAATGCAATCAATTTACGTGTTATAATGTGAGCGGATGTTATTAATATTATACCCTAAGGACCTGTTTGGTTCACGTTTTGGAAGTCTGAGAATGAGAAATCAATTTTATTCCCATGTTTGGTAAGTACAGGGAAGAAAAATTAATCATGACCCAAGGTTATTAGGGTGAAAATGAAGCACTTGTTGGAGCAATGAAATTGATTTCCCCCTCTTGGAAAAATATTTATTGCTTCTTTTTGGACAAAACTAACTCTACTATTATTTCAAAATAAATAATAGATTATGGTACAATTGGAAAACTGACCAAACCCAGTATTTATTGCTTCTAATTCCTAGTTTACTTTCTCAAACTTACCAAATACAGAAAATGAAATTTCACATTTTTTTCCCCTAAACCCTAAAAAATCAATTCTCATAACCAAATGGGCCCTAAAAGCATAAACTCATTGTTCACCTATTTTATAACACATAAATTGAGTACGTCACACAATTTTCTCAAATGTACTAGCTTCAAATTGGACTTTTTTTTTTCCCGGCATATATCAATTAGAGAGGATATATAAAGCTTTGGGTTCTTTTGAAACTAGCAAACATACGTTATGTTGACCAGAAAAAGGAGCAAACGTGTACGCGAGTTATGCCTTCTTTAAAAAAAAAAATAATAATAATAAATAAATATGTGATAAAGTCATACAACTAGCAAAAGTTTCATACAATAATACGACTATCAAGGGTTCAAGAAAGGATATTATTCTTAATTAACACGGACGAGTCAGCAAAATGGGCCTAAATCTGCTCCAGCGGCAGCTAAAGTTTCCATCTAAAATTCATCAAGAGTTCAAGACTATGATACCTTCAATTTTTTTGTAAGAACTGCTAAATTCTCCGTTCAGGATTTACGATTTATGTTTTGATTTCTAGGTTCTAAGTTTCTAACCACGATTCTACATTCTAAAGTAAAGAAATCTCGTTGGACCAAAATATAAAAAATAAAAACACACAAAAAAACACCCAAAGTGAATAGCCACACTCACATAAATGAGTTGAACGAGCAGCCCTTATAATCACTTGATTGAATGAACAGGGCGGCAATGCGTGAGAAATTTTTCTACTTAACTTTAACATTACATAACATACTGATGTGTGGTGATATTAATTTAGAGGGCTGCTATTTGCACACTTTTTTTTTTTCTTTTTGCACACATTTTTTTTTCTTTTTTTCTCCTACACACCCTACACACTTACTTCAAATTCAAAACCTCTCAACACACACCCAACCCATTACTAAAATACCCTCATTTCATTACACACCCTCCCTTCTTTCCCTCTCTTTTTTCTCTTGTTCACACCCCCCTTCCCCTGTTTTTTTTTTTT
>QANW01001771.1:1152539-1349433 GCA_003254865.1 Dryas drummondii
GAACGAGAGAAAAATTAGAGGGAAAGAAGGGAGGGGTGTATTGTCTTTTTTTTTTTTTTAATAGGGGTGTGCAAATAGTAGCTCCCTTAATTTATTCAAACTATAACATGCATGTGTATAGTAAGTAATAATTAAAGAAAATTTTAAATTTGGTCCACTCATTATTCACTTTGTCCCACATTAGTCCACAAATTTTTTTTAAGTGCCATATTCATCCATAAACTAGCTGACGTGTGTCACTATGATTCAATCCGCAAAATACCTCAAACAGACATCAATTTTGTCAAGTGTACGTACCAACATCAAAACGAATAATAAGTAGACCAAATGTAAAATTTACTCATAATTAATATCAAAAGGAAAATATTATTTAACCCAACACTTTTTCTCAATTAATTTTTCTTAACTTACATGAAATTTATATATTGAACTCTATAAGAAAAAAAAAACTAAAAAAATAAAAAGATAAACCAAGTCAAATGTTGGGACAATTAGCATTTTTCATATCGAAAACACAAAACCCAAAACAATATATTTAAAAATTGTACACATATTATAATATATTTCAATGAATTGATAATACACATCATCAATTCACATAGTGTTTTGATCGCGGCTGGGTAGGTTTGATGTTGGCCAGTGTAGATCAATAGTTCCCCAACTAATTAAGACCCATCTAAGACTCCTTAATATTTCAAAACTCAATATATATAATATATATAACGAAATGTCATGTGTGTTGTTGTCAAGTTAATTAAATAATAAATCTTGAAAAAGTTCAGCATTTTGTTTGGAAGCTAATGCATAATGCTTTAGCAGCAAATTATAACCTTATAAAAGATCATAAATTCTTCTCTCTGATATATTTGTCATAGATATCCTGAAACTTTGGAGCATTTATTCTTGTTATGTGATTGGGTGGAGCCTGTTTGGTTTTATTGTTTGGGGTATAAAGTTGATAAAGCTGCTGTTTCTTTTTTGGATTCCTGGCTGTTGGATGTATGTCAGGCTTGGAAAAATGATGATGCTTCATTGATGGCCAGAATTGGTTTCATTTTGTGGCGCGGTGTAAATCTTTTTTTCAAAAGCTAATTCATGATCCTGTAGTGGTCTGTTTTAATGCTTTGAAAGCCTTTACTGAGTTTATGGAATCTCTTCCTTCCCAGGTTCCTAAATCTATGAAGCAGGTTTCCAATCCTATAACTGATGCTGAGATGTGATCACCTGCTTATGGAAATGTGGTTAAAGTGAATACTGATGGCTCTTGGCTTAAAGACTTTCATATTGCAGGGATTGGAGTGATTATTAGAAATCATGTTTGTCAAGTTCTAAGGGGTGTTGCTAAGCCTTGTTTTGCTGTGTCTGCTGAATTGGTGGAGGCTCTGACAATTAAGGAGGGACTTCTTTGTGCCAAGAATTGTGGTTTTGCTGAGTTGCTGGTGGAATCTGACTCTAAGTCTGTCATTATGGCTTTGACTCACTCTACTCTACCTATTTCTTGGCATATTGCTCCTGTGGTTCATGACATTAAACTGTTGCAGCAAGGTTTTATTTCTGTTAGATGGTCATGGATCTCTAGAAAAGCCAATCAGGCTGCTCATGAGTTAGCTCAGCTGGCTCGAAGGGGAATGTGTCCTGAGGACTGGGTTTCTAAACCCCATTCTCCTTGCTTGGTGTGCTGTTAACAAATGGACTACCATTGGATTAATTTTTGTATATGTTTTTCTGCATTATGTTGCTCTATTTCATTGTTTTGATGCTCTTTGTTTTAGTTTGGTACTGTTTGCTTAATTGGTTTGTATTTTCTGCCTTTGTGGCTTCTTAATGGAATGGTTTGCAATTGGTAAAAAAAATAATAATAAATCTTGAAAAAATAACAGTAACATGCAAACAACTATATGGATCATTAAGACCTTAGCCAAGAGATATATATATATATATCTGACTAATTCTTCTTTTTTCAGTAAATCTAAATAATTCCTTTGAAAAATAATAACATATCTTACCTAATTCAACTCCTGGCCAGACATCCCCAATTCAAATGTAACCACATACAATAATATATAGATAACGAAATTGTCAACTCAATTTTGAGTTAACAAAATGCATTACTTTTAGCATATACTTTTAAAGATCATATACACTTATATATATATATATAAGGATTTTCTCGATCTTAAAGAAGATGTCTCCAAATTTCAAAATTTGCGGATGCGGATAGGGCACTGACATGGCGCCAACATGGTACCAACACGGTCGAGATGTGTTGTAACCAGTTCAAGTGCTGCAGCTAGTTCATGCCGGCATCATATTGGCACCATGTCGTCACTTTATTTGCATCCGTAAATTTTGAAATTTGTAGATATCCTCACTAGAAAAAGACTATATATATATTTATATGTATTTACATATACACTCTTAGGATCTCGTAGAAAAAAACACTTCTCTAATATGGACGTATATGTGTCGATGTTTGTCATTATGCCCTAAGTGTACACAATTTTAAGAGGGTGATAGAGAGAGCAACTGCGATGATCCCAATGTCTCCACAGGTGTGATGATGGTGTCTAGAGGAGAATCAGGACCAACAAGACAAGACTGCGAAACCAAGCTGACAAGAAAATCAAAGATGTCAGTGGCCACCACAGCAGAGGCCACGTCCTCTTTGTGCAGCGTCCTCCTCTTCCCTTGCAGTGTGGTGATCCTCCAAGACCTCTGAGTCAGCTCCTCTATGAACAGCTCACATGCCTTAGAGAATACAATCGGAGCCTCCCCAGATATCATCTTCACCTCCTCCCCTGACTTCTTCATGATCTTCTTGATCCTCGCCAATGGCAGCGAGTGGGGCCCGCTCCTCCCCGACACCCCTCCACGCATCATTAGTCCTGAATACTTCCCCGCTTGTCTCATTTTTTTCCAAGTCCGAAAAAAGAAAAAGAAAGGCAGGTTCGAACTCTGACCTTGATTGTATGTCGACTTAGGTCTTTCACTTTAAGTAAATGCGAAAAGATTGAGATCGATCCAAAGTGTGAAGGGAATGATGTTATGGGGTATGGAGGTTGTGTACTTATAGGATTGTATGGTGTAGGGGGGCCGGCAGGGCCAGGCCTGCTGCTTAATTAGCCGGCTTATTAAATCTAATTAACAAGTATTAATTTAGTAATTATTATAGGATGACTTCCATTAAAAAATTAGGTACCTTCATTGTTTTCAAAGCATATTATAATTTTTAATTAGATGGTCAAGCTCTGTGGGACGTCATCTTAAACATGCATGCAATGGCGTCCACAGTAACAAGTGTAACAAAGATCCTTGGCGACAAATTTGTGTATTGTGGCATGGCATGCAATAATGTTCATATTCAAATAGATTTATTATTTCATTGTTGTAGTACGTATTTTATTCAGCGTGGTATTGATTTTTATATGTTTGGATTTTGAAGCCTCAGTTCGAGATATGGTCTAGTTTCATTGAATTAATAGATAATTTTGGTTCAGACCATTGCCTCTAGCTAGCTAGCTAGCTCATAGCTAATATATAAATACATGCATGTGGGTTTTGTTGGGATATGGTTTGTATGTTAGTAATTTAAGCAATGAAAGCCAAGCAATAATGCCCAATTATGATTGAATATTGGGTTTTGAAGTCTTAATTCGAAAAACGTTGGATTGAGATCGATTTGGTCTAGTGCGTACTTTCATTTTGAATAAATAATTGTGGGTTTGGACTACTACCTCTGATACATGTAGGTTTGTTGAGATATGGTCTATGTTAATTTATTGAGTATACAATGAAGCTCAATTTTTTATTTTTTGGCCACGACAATAAAGCTCAATTTTAACTGATAGTGTAGCTGTGTAGAGATATATTCCTATTGCGATTATTTATTCAATTAATTAACCATACTTCATTCGTAGGAGTTAAGCTTACTTTCATCCCTCATCAATATTTTTCATCATCAATGGCATGAGAATATATATATATATGGGTTAATTACGATTTATCCCCCAACTATTGGAAGGGTTCGTACTTTGCCCCTCAAACTAATATTTTTTACAATTAACCCTATATAATATGTTCCGTCAAACATAAGACCCCCCAACCCATGAAAAAAATAGTATTCTCTATTAGTTTTGCACACGTGACACGTGGTTAGAGGAAGGCCACTATGTAAAAATAATGGTCCAATTGAATTTTTTTAACCGAAGGGGGTTATGTGTTTGACGGAACATAATCTTAGGGGTAAAGTCTCAAAAAATTTAGTTTGATAGATAAAGAGCATGTGAACCCCCAATGGGGGAAATTTGTAATTAATTCTAAATATATGTATTAATCTATACATATGTATATATTAATCAAAGAGACATATTATTAAGTTAATCAAGAAGGTACATGCATCTGATCAGTCAAAAGCTGAGAATATATGATCGAAGTCAAACTCGAAGCTCACCCACCGACCAACTAACAACATCAAAACAACTAAATATTGAGCTAAAAGATGAGCATCCACAATACATTTACGAGGAATAAAACAACAACTAGAATAAAAAAAGAACGACCAATTAACTCCTTTTGCCTCTGAAACAGATGAACAATTGTATGAGCATCAGATCCCAAAGTAATATAACTAAACCCATTGCCCAAAGTGAATTCCACCCCATGATGGATTACCAAAATCTCTACTTGCTGTAGAGGAGAGACGCCAACAAGAGCAACTGCCACCACAACCTCCCCCATCCAATATCTAAGAGGATGAGTTCTCATGGATCGAGTACGTAATTTTTGTAATTTTAATCTTAACTATGTATAATTCAAAGTGTGTGATCAATATTAAAGAAAAAAGCGAATGCCGATTCAAAGGAATGGACAAAATACTAGCCACTTCCTCAGTGGAGAAAGCAGCCGCAAGAAGGTCCACATTCCAACTGCCAGATGGGGTAATATATTAGCTCCGAAACCTTAGTATCTGAAGGAAGCAAAAAGCAGGAGAAGAAATCCTGAACAGACTTGGTAAATTATGCACTCCTTTATTATTTAACAGAGTTTATTCTCGCAACTCACATATATCACATATACATACTAATCTATATCTTGTGCTTGCACAATAGTTTTGTCAATTAAGACACTGGGTTTAGTCAAAGCATGGGAGCAAAGCGAGAAAACAAAAGTGGAGAACAAGTAAGCCTCAAATCTCTCTGTGTTAATTTTCCTGCATGACATTTCTCCAAAGCTTCATAGTGAGGGATCACAGAATATATCAAAACCTTTTCTGCTTTTGCTACACATATTTCAATTAACTGCATTTTTAAGCCTAAAGTCTCTTTCTCTTGCAAGTCCAACTTCCAAAATTTGTACTACTTTCTTTTTAATCAAATTTTGTAGTTTCACATATCGTCTCAGCAATGAGCAAAACTTAGTGCATTGATTGTATAGTAGCGTATAGCTTGATAATAAGTAGTTTAAATTGTTGAGGTCTAATTATTATCTAACAATTGAAAATGTTCAATAGGGCAAATTTAAAGTTATCTAACGTCAAAGCTTGGGAGCTCAGCAAGCAAGCATATATTGAGGCGCGACAAAGGAAGTATGAGGTAATTAATAGCTTCACTACTTTTAATATGGAAAAGGCTTATTCACACTATTATCTCGTAAGATATATTTTTTTTCACTTTGTCTCTTGAAATTTAAATCCTCTTAGTTTGCCACATGAACTTCACACAGTTATTGCAAAAGACTCTATGCCGTCAACTCTGTCAATTTTTCCGTTAAAATAGCTGACGTGACACCTATATGATATGAGTGTGACCCTTTTTTAGTTATGTAAGATCCATGTGAACAAAAAAATAATAAAAAATAATTTTAAA
Source organism: Dryas drummondii (assembly GCA_003254865.1). Lineage (NCBI taxonomy): Eukaryota > Viridiplantae > Streptophyta > Magnoliopsida > Rosales > Rosaceae > Dryas > Dryas drummondii. Next base: position 1,158,404 of record QANW01001771.1, read on the forward strand.
CTAAAAAATAATAAGATCCATGTCAATTTTTTATAATTTTTTTTGTCCACACGGATCTTACATAACTAGAAAATGGTATCACTCATGCCGTGCCACATCAGCTTTTTTAACAGAAAAATTGACAGAGTTGACAGCATAGGGTCTTTTGCAATAACTTTGTGAAGTTCATGTGGAAAACTGAGAGTATTTAATTTTCAAGGGATAAAGTGAAAAAAAGTGTATCTTACAGAGTAATTGTGTGAATAAGCCTACAAAAAATTAGGTGACATCAATTAGACCAAATGGTCATTTTCATTAAATTCTTTAAACTTTAACAGTCAAATACTATAATAGGCCAGATGACATTAAATATTTAATTACTTGTTACAAATAAATGAGATTTAGATGAATCCATATATAAACTAATCATAAAACATCAGTTGGAATTCAAAATTTTGGAATGTAGGTTTTTGGAACATTTAGGTAGGAAGGGCCATTATTTTTGCTAATTTATGAAAATAAAGATCTCTTATTTTTGTTTTGGCAGCAAAAACTACAAAGGAAGAAGGCAGAGGTATAGAAGATGCAAAACAAACTAGCAGAAATTCATAAATCAACAGAAGAGAAGAGGGCGATGGTCGAAGCCACTAAAAGGGAAGAAAGTGCTAAGGTAGAGGAGGAGGCTGAGAAATTCCGTGAGACTGGGTATCAGTGTTTTCAGACGCAAAAACATGACGCGAGGCGTTTTAGTCGTAGAAGGCGAGGCGTAAGCCTCAACGCGTTAAGGCGTAAGCTTTTCAGTATATATTTTTTATAATAAAAAAATTATAAATATATATATAAACATATATAAATAGATAAATATATATATATAAGTATATATATAGAACATAAGACCCAAATATATATATAAGCAAGGGTATTGTTGTCTTTTCAGCACATGTAAAAAAATTAATATTTTAAAATATTTTTGAATTAAAAAATAAATAAAAACAGTATGAGGACTGTTTAGGCGGTAAGACCAAAGCCTGATGGCCCAAACATATATAAATAGCTCCAGGAAGATTTTATTCATTCCAAAAAGAGACCAAAGCCTGATGGCCATCAGGCCCATCACCATAACTCCTTTGCCTTGCACGATCTTACTCGGTTGGAAGAGTGGGTTCTTCTCCAACCAATCTTCTCCAAAACAGAGGTGCAAAAAACCTAGAACAGAGGTTGAAAAAAATCCCGCAGAGTTGGTCGCGAGGCGACGCCTTCAGCGCTTTGCCGTCGAGAGGCGTACGCCTTTAACGCCTTGCCGTCGCCTTTCAGTCGTTTTTCACAGTCCGGCGACGTCGTGCGCAATCAGCTGCCGCCTCGCCATGACTCGCGCCTTGAGGCGCGCCTGAAGCTCGCCTTTGAAAACACTGCTGGGTATACACCCAAGAAGATCCTAACATGTTTTAACTGTTGATCGATCAAATCTTAATTGAGTTAATCCATTAATTTTAATTTGTTCAATCATTAGTTTTTAATTTTTAATTTCTACTAGTTTTTTAATTTTAATATAGAACGTACATGTTGCTAAACATATTCAGAATTAATTTTGAGTATCAATCGGTCATATAGAGATCGAGTAAAGGAATTAACACCACGTATGGTTGTTGCTTTGCTTTAATATAACTTACTAATCAACCAAAATTAACGTCAATTTAAATGTGCATACTCAGTTATCTAAATAGATCGTATCTCTATCAGAGATGTTACACATGATAGTCTCTTAAATTTCTTTGTGATTCGATCGTCATACGCAAATTAAACCAACATGAGATGATTGATGCACATGTGACATGTGTAATACGAGTCTTACAAAATTTTTAAAATCTAAGTGGCCAAAGCCCATTGCCGATGCGTAAAGACTTTGACTGGGGACATATGACAGTAATTAATGAGACACACCGGGATGAATCTTGTACATTGGAGGAAAATGTGGGTCTTTTTACATATTCACATAAAGAAATATCTATCAGCATCTTTTTTCGTATTAATATCATATATTAATAAAGAGTTTGACTCCCAGGTTCAAAGAATTTTCTATTAAACCATTTGCTAGGACCCTTTACTGCAATTTTGTGCAAGCATTGAGAGTATGAACTATGAGCTATGAACAATAGATGTCATGTACGGAGATAATGAAGTTAAAAAAAAAATGTTTATGAACAAATTAATGACACTTAGAAATATATATAGAGAGCAATTAAAAAGGAAAATTTTGTTATGATGATATTGAAGAGATAAAAACTCGAGTTGCTAGCGTACTTGATGCGCATAGAACTAGTGTAAGACCCTTACCAGAAGCTCCCTTGTTACAACTTACAACTAGGATGATGTGTTTTGAAAAAAATACATGATGTATGTGTCATGGTATAGACCGGTAGTTTTTAAATGAGGCATTCGTCGAGTAACTTAATTTAAACTGATTTCAAATTTATTTATCAAATGATGTGATTGTGTTTTATTTATTTATTGATTTGGAAGAATGAGAGTTGAAATTTGAACATCTTCCAACAATAAAAAGAGATGATTGGTATGTTTTATTATTTAAATTTGAGCCAACTCTAAATATGATTTTATTTATAATAAAGTAAGATATACTAAAACACATTATTAGATGAATAATGACTGCACCATTAAATTTGTCTTATCAATCAGACCTAGAGATGTGGTGTAGTTTATTTTTGTTTATGGGCCTTGGGCCCTGTCCTTCACAAAAACAAAAAAACAAAAAAAAAATTATCATTTGTAATGTAAATTTAACAGTTACGAATACCTACAAAACAGTATTATCGGTTGATTTCCTTTATGCACCCTTCGGTTTATAATATATATACAGTAGAATTTATTTATTTTTTATACGAGGGAGGAGAGATTCCAACTCTAATCCTTTTTTAACAAAAAAAAAAAATATATCACTGAACCAAAATTAGTCATATATAGTTAAAATTAAAAATCAAACAAAAAATAACAGAGAAAAAACAAGCATATCCTCCAGATTCTTTCTTTATTTGGCCCATTATTTAAGAGGAGAAAGATTACCAACCATTGTGAAGCGCACACAAAGAGAATGAATTATTTTGTGATGAATTTAAATTGTGGGTTAATAACATATGTCCTAAATATAGCAAATTAGCAATCATACATATGAACAAGCTAAAACTTATATGGATCCCATTTCTGAAAGACTGAGTCAAGCAATCTGCCATTGAGTTTTGAAGCCTAAAATTAGAAGAGCAAATTTCTGTATGCTCCCAAAAGCAATGGAACTTTCTTCACGTGTCCTCAACACACCTTGCAATTTTCCTTCTCCACTCATTGATCCATTTGATTTTAGGCCTTTAATCCACATTTGGCAACTACAATTAGAAAAGGTGATAAGTGAGAGACAAATAATTAGGTTCAATCTCAAAAATTCCAAGCAATAAGAAATTGAACTTAATTACAAGGTCTCTTGCTGTACGCTCATCAACATTCTTGTTCCTTTTTCTAATTCCGTATTAAACCCTTCATCGATCTTCTCTGTTGATCGAGCTCTTGGGACAACAAGAAAAATGGCGTTCAGTGGGACCCAACTAAAATGCAAGGCTTGTGATAAGACTGTTCATTTCATCGACCAATTATCTGCTGATGGTGTTTCTTATCACAAGACCTGCTTTAAATGCAGTCACTGCAATGGACAACTGTCGGTAGGTTACCTGCATGAATACATTATATTATTTTCATCATTTTTGTCTCAAATCCTCAATTTAAACCTTGAGAAAGACTTGCCTATTATGGGAATAGGAAGTGGTGGCATCCCTCCCTCTCATCTTTGTCTCTGTCTCTCTAGCCTCTCCCTCGCTCTTCTTTCTCTTTCTCGCATTTATGTCTATGTCTCTTTCTTGGGAAGGATGTCACGTCCCCTATCACGGAGACATACAAGTTTTATTTTTAAAGCATTGATCATGTAGATGATTACTGTAGTTTGGACTAAGTTTCATTTTCGTCCTTATACTTTTAATTTTGTCAATGCTGGTCTTCTACTTTACAAGCTACAATTCAATGACAAGTTAAATTTTTTTGTCCATTAAGTTGTTAAGTGCCAGTTTGGCGTTGCTTAAGTGCTAGTTTGCTATTGCTGTAAAGTCAAACTACTGTGAGACAAAATTGCTGTGAAGTAAAGAAACTCCCTACTTGCATCTTTTGACTCCCTTAAAATTGGCCCTAAATTCATTGTAATTTTGATACTGTACTTTACAATTTGTTGTGATTGGTCATGTACTTTATAACCTGTTGCAATTTTGTTCATGATTTTAAAAATGGATTTGACGACTTAATCGACAAAAATGCTAATTGTTTTTTAATTGAAACGGTTTGTAACTACAACATAAAAAATTGGTAAAATTGAAAGTATAGGAACAAAATGAAACTTGACATTTTGTTTACATATGCAATTTAAATTAACAATCTAATAATATAATATGTCACTCTTGGACAAGAAAATCGCTGGACATTGAGGTAGCTGTGTGACTGTTACTGTTTGTGTGGTTACAGATGAGCAGCTACTCCTCCATGGACGGAGTTCTATACTGCAAGCCTCATTTCGAACAACTCTTCAAGGAGACTGGAAGTTTTTCTAAGAAATTTCAGACATGTAAGATCCCTTTTTGCATTGCATTTAATATTCTTAGTATACAAATTTTTTTGTTTATGTTTTCCCAGTTTTGAGCTAATATCTTGTTTTATCATGTTTGATCAGCTGGAAAACCAACAACTGAACTGGTACATATCTTATCCCTGAATTCATTATCATCTGCTTAATTTTCTTTTTTTGGCTCTGGTAATAATTCATATCAATATGTTGGTTCAAAATTTATGCGCATTAATTCCCCTTATATACGCACAGACTAGGACCCCTAGCAAACTCTCATCCATGTTCTCTGGAACTCAAGACAAATGTGCTGTCTGCACCAAAACTGTGTATCCACTGGAGAAGGTTTGAATCCCATTTATCCCTTTTGCCCATTTCTCTCACTATTTATGTCTGTGCTGGAAGACTCTCAATATTAAATCCCATCTACACATCCATGCCTGCACATATTAACATGCTGCAAAGTTACTACACTGCACTTTTTCATATAACAATACCCTGAAATATTCTCTTACCAAAATGTCTAGTCTCACATGTTATGCATCTAAACTATAAATCTGAACCATTAATCAGTCGAAATAATGTAGCAATATTAACCTAACAATACCATTGTAATTTGGTGTACCATGTAATCCTTGTATTGTATGGCAATACATGAGATTTGGTATTGGGAAAGATTGATATATTCTCAAATAATCTAGTCTGGCATGATCCGAAGTGTTGATTAGTTGAAATTATGTGCGAATGTGTGGTTCTGATTTATAGTCTAGTAATATATCATGTCAGATATAAAAAAGGACATTGCAATGCACCATGTCATGCATGAGCCTTGTTATTGGGATAGACTGAGATTTAATGGTGAGAAATGTTGGTGACAGGTTACCCTGGAGGGAGAGTTTTACCACAAGAATTGCTTTAGGTGTAATCATGGGGGTTGCTTCTTGTCACCCTCAAACTGTGCAGCTTTGGATGGAATTCTCTACTGCAAGCACCACTTTGCTCAGTTGTTCAAGGAGAAGGGTAGCTACAACCATCTCACCAAGACTGCTTCCCTGAGGAAACAGGGAAGTGGATCGTCACCAGCAGCAGCAGCGGCGGAGCAGGAACTCGATCAGCTGGCAGCAGAAGAAGAACCAAAACCAGAAGCAGAGGAACCAAAACCAGAAGCAGAACCTGCACAGGAGTCACAAAACGAAACCCAGACACACGATCAATCGTGAAAACGCGCACTGCAGGGCGATGTAACGAGGAATTAAGTTGTTGTTGTTGTTCGAGTTTGAGTGCTTCAGGTAGTCGATCTGTGTCATATGTCATTCTCATTTCCATCATCAAATGCAAGCTGAAGAAAAACAGAGACTCTCTGCTTTTAATAAGAGACCATTTGAATTCATGTCCTATGGAAATGGAGAAATACGTTCAAATGTGAATTTCAATTCATTTTTTTATTGTTTATGAGTTTATAATGCTTTTTGAAAAGATTTATTGAAAATTTGGATTAAATAACAAGTTGGAGACTTTCTTCACCAACAGTAGGTGACAAATTTATTTTATTTAGATAACAAGCAAGGAAGACGCAATTCATTTGGGGCAAAAAATTTGGTGCGTAGGGTAGGATTTTTGGCCGCCAATCGATCTGCTGGTTTATGGATTGCTCCTTTGTTTTAATAGAGTTTATAAAGGTTTAGGGTTTAAGGCTTTAGATTATGGTAGAATTTTTTACTTGCTATTTGCCAAAGAATTTGTTTGATTCGTCCAAAGTTTTTTCTTAACGAATGGTCAGTATTTATAAGTAAAAGAATATGGTCTTGATTTGGAATCCCCAAATTTGGGTATTAATAGGTGGGATTGCACATTGTTACTATTAAATAAGTTTGCAGTAGTGTGAGAAAAAATAGTATGCATATAACGGCTCTCGTTTAATTTCGTTCATCTAATTTTCTAGATCTTGATATGTGTTACTTTTAATGGCATGCAATGAGTTTGAGTTATGCATTCCGTGCCTTTTGTCTACAGCTTGCGAGAGGTCCTTGAGTGACTTTTTATTTAAGTTAAATTTATAGTTTTTAGACATACAAAATACATGATATTGTAACAATGGATGAATGGATCATCATACCATACACTTAGTAAGACTGTTCTATTCAAAACTTTTTTCATAGCTTGCCCTAGTAATTTATGAACAAAAAAAGTAATAGAAATAACGTTAAGTCCCAAACTGTAACAATTTGATTTCTAAGTTCAGAAACCATTTTTTGACCAAATTTTCATTGACTATAATTTAGAAAACATTCTATAATTAAGCACAAAAAACAAAGTTTCAAACATTCGCCTTTATTGTAATTTTGTAGGTAAAGACTCTCAATCACAAGGTCCAAAAAAATAATATTAAATTTGGCTTTTGGTCCCTATATTTTGGACCAAATTTCACTTTCTTCTAAGAACAACTAGTATTTAGGTAAATTAATTTGTTAAACTTGTTCTTGCATTGCTAATAGTTTATAAAATATTGCACTCAAATCAGCCTGCAAAATACATAATCAAAATCATAATGATTTGTAAAGTATAGGACCAAAAGCCCAACATATTTGACGACTTAATAGAAGGAATGCCAAATTTTACTTTTGGCCATTGTAGTAAAGGGCAAGTTTCACTTTGGTCCCTAAAGTTTCAATTGTTTTGATTTTAATCAAGTAGTTTACACATCGTTGCATTTCAAAGATACATCAACACTCTTGTTCATTAAATTGTTAAATTTATTGTGTTTTTAGTTATGTACCTTATAAACCATTACAATTTTGATAATGAGTACTTAAATTACAACGGTTTGTAAACTATAATATCAAAACTAGAACAATTGAAACTAAATGAACTAAAGTGGAACTTGATATAAATTACAAGGATCAAAAGTGAGAGTTAGCCTAGATAAAAATTGAGTAAATACAAAAATGGTCCACAAATTTTACAATGATTATCAATTTTATCTATAAAAAGTGTAAATTTGGTCAACAAATTTTTCAAGCCAAACCAGTACAAATGCTAAATTTTTTCAGAAAATTAACGAAATTGGTCACATGAAAATGTGATGAACGGACAAAAATACCTCTGAAAATGTGGTCACTTGCTGTGCACATGACTAATTTTCGTTAAATTTTTCGATGGAAGTTAACGTTTGTACTGCTTTGATACAACTTACAAAGTTCGTGGACCAAATTGACACTTTTTATAGATAGTGGATCAAATTGAGATTCATTATAAAGTTTGTAGACCATTTTTGTATTTAACCCATAAAAATTTTAATGCGTCATTGAATTGCAATAGTTTGCAAAGTATATAACAAAAAAAAAAAAAATTGAAAATACATTGACGAAAGTAGACTTAACATAAGGTCCAAAAGTGAAATTTCACTAAAAATATTGATAATAAAAAAACATTAAAAACCGTTGATTAATAAATTAGGTATTTTAAGGTCCAGCACCACAAAACAAAAACAAAAAAAAAAAACAAGAAAAAAAACAGGCCACGGATAAATCAACTCTGGTCGTTTTCCGGCGGATAAAACTTGTTTCCCAAATTTCCAAAGCCTCATCAGTCATCACTCACTCAATTACAGAGACTCACAGTCACACTCTCTGTTTCAGAGCTCAAAGCCTGAAACCCAGTAATCTGAATGTCCCTTAACACTCTCTGATGAGCGTAGCTGTTCCTTTATCTCCCAAGAAATGGACGGTTTCGCTATCACCCTTACTACCAACACCCCTTTCTTTACCACTCGTATTCCTTCACTTTCATCCACAACAACAACAAGGATAACAACCCCAAGTTTTCCTCGGAAGAAAACTAAGTTCATTGTTTTCAATTCCAAAGAAGAGCCTAAGCTCGAACCTTTGGACCAAATGGAGCTCAAGTTCGGTCGCTTGCTCGGCGAGGACCCCAAACTTACCATAGCCAAGGTCTACCTCTCACTCACTCTCTCTCTCTCTCTCTCTCTCTCTCTCTCTCTCTATCTCTTTCTATATATATATATAAATGTATGTAAATGTGTGTGTGGGTAGCAGTTGTTTACTATAAATTTGCTTATGACATGCTCTATTGGTATATAATACTTTGGAGGATATTGTTGTTTTGCATTGTAGATTATGGGTAGAAAAGCAAACCCAGAAGCTAATTATATGGAAATTGAGAAAAGTTTTTACAAGAACAAGGGTAAATTGGTTGAGATAAAGGAGGTACCTTTTGACGGGTCCAAGGAAGTTAAGTCATCCAGTTCCTCGGATGGTTTACCTTTTGATAAGCCCAAGGAAGTTCAGTCATCCAGTCCCTTGGATGGTTTGAATTTGGCTCGGCCGGTGCCAAAGAAAGGAGTCAAATTTGAGGTTGATGATAAGCCAAGAGGGTCGGAGGTTAAGAAGCTGAGACGCCCAGTTGCCAAGGCGGTGGAAGGTAATAAAGGAAGTGTTCCTAATGTTATTCTGAGAAAGCCAAGTATATTTAATGAGGATGATCTTGGAGATATGCCGTTAAGGTTGAGAATTAAACCAAATTTGTCGTTGAAGATGAGGAATGAGCAAGCCAAGGAGAAGTTTAGTGATATGACATTGTTGAGAAAGCCTGCCCCGGTGAATGTTAATGAAAGCAGTGAAGATAAACGAGAGCAATCTAGTGATGTAGATGGGAATGTCATTGGTGAGGCAGAATTGGACATGTGGAGAGAAGAACAAAATGATAACGTTAGTCGTTTCACTCTATTAGAAAAGCCCAAAGCAATGGGTGTTGAAACAAAGATTGAAAATAATAATGAGCAATTTGAGAATGAAGAATCTAGTGTCATTGATAGCAATGAAGATAATGGCTTCAAGGATTTGTCTGAATTTTCTGCAACTAGAAATGCAAGAAGAAACAGTCTTGAAGAATCCAAGGATGGCTTACTTACCAGTATTCCGAGTCAAAAGGATGACACGCTTATAGGTAATACTCTATGTTGCATTATAGAATTCATTCAGCTAGGATTGTCACATTAATATTGTGCTTGAAATTTTAAGGATTACAGCCACATGAGCAGAGCACATTGGGCTCCAGTGAGGAGGTAACTGCTGTGGGTGAACTGTCTGATACAAATGTACCTGTGTCTGATGTTGACTTGTCTATAGACGCTGCACTACAAGGAAAACCAAAAAGGTAAGCAGAGCGGAGGCAGTCTTGAAATTTTTTTGTCTCCACTATTAAGTTGCTATTTTGTCTGATTAACAGGTTGTTTTCTTATAGATTTGACCAACCTGCAAAAGAAGCATCTGTATATGCCGAAGGTGATCTTGTTGAGTCTGAGAATCTCCTTTCTATATCACCCATTGTGGTCAGTGTATAAACTTACATTTAACTTAGTTATTTCTTTAATTTGAATTCTTTTATGTTACAAAGGCTTTATTCTCAATAAATTTGTAGGGACATGAAGATGCTGATTGGATAAGGGCTGAAGATCTAGTTAAAACAGGAGATAGGGGAGAAGTAGAGCTGATAAGTGCTAGCACCAGAGGCTTTGTTGTGAGTACGCTTTAGACAGCCCTTTCATAGGCTTTAGGATAAACTACTTATAAATGATTTTTCCATCTCACCTATCTGGAGTTGATTTGACCTTTATTACAGGTATCTTTTCGCTCTTTAATAGGATTTCTTCCATACCGTAATCTTGCTTCCAAGTGGAAGTTTTTAGCTTTTGAGTCATGGTTGAGACGGAAGGGCTTAGACCCATCGTTGTACAGGCGAAATTTAGGAATTATTGGAAGTTATGGTGCTGCGGACAAGAATGCTTTTCTAAATCCAAGCCTAGAAGATCCTGCTATAGTTATACAAAATGAGGGAGAAGTTTCGCCAGATATGAAATTGGAAGATCTTCTTAGGATTTATGATCAAGAGAAAATCAAATTTTTGTCATCATTTGTTGGCCAGGTTAGAAGAAAGTGATCTGATATTGGAAAATTTACTGTTGCATTAGAAAATTTATTGTCATCATATTTTTTTTTCTTTTTAATGAGTATTGAGAAATTTAATTTGCAGAAAATCAAAGTAAATGTGGTGTTGGCCAACAAAAAATTTGGGAAGCTTGTATTTTCGGTGAAGCCAAAAGAGAAGGAAGAATCAGTTGAGAGAAAGAGAAGTCTCATGGTGAGAGACTACATCAAGTTGTGATGTATCTTGGATATGTTTGCTCTTCTTTTGATTTTTAACTATTCTTTAAATTTCACTTTTTGGAAACTATTTCCATTTTCTAGATTCAGGTTTTTTTATGCTCAATATTTTCATTCCTGCACTACATATTTTTTCTTGTGAAGGGTGATGGGAAAACACACCATTTTTTTATAGTATATTTTTTAGTATGTAAGGATATGCTTAGGGGTTTACCTTTCTGGTTGGAACTTGAAAAGGAAATTTGTCATTGGAGTTCAATTAAAATGATTGGTTGTATATATTACAATTCTTATATGGGAATCCATACCACTGATTCCCAAAACTTGGATTTGTTATTTCATCCAAATGTATGTATAAGCCGGTCTAAAAAATATACTTTACATAGGTGGTTCTCAAATAACCAAAAGGTAATATTATCCTTAATATATTAAGTTTCTGAATGCCATGTCCTCAAAAGCTTATTGTGCATTTAAGAAGTATGTAGTCTTCTCTTATGCCAATTCTTATGGCAGGAAAAACTGCAAGTTGGGGATGTTGTCAAATGCTGCGTCAAGAAAATAACTTATTTTGGTATTTTTGTTGAGGTAAATGAAAGGTTTGCAGCTCATTTTCTTGGGAAGTGAAAACAAGTTTTACTTAAGTTTTCAGATATCACAGTTTGGTTCCATGATGAGGATTTTTCTATATATTAAGTAACTGAAAACAATTTGTGGATGGATGGCCTTGGGTACTATCTGGCTTAAACTGCATGCAAACTGGTATATTTTCATTACTTTAGGAGTCCTGAGCATGGAGTCAAGACTGGGAGACCTAGTTATTCTGACAGAATTAATTTTCTAATCAAAATTGAACCTAATTAATTGATGTAGGTTGAAGGAGTGCCTGCATTGATCCATCAGACAGAAATATCTTGGGATGCCACTCTTAATCCTTCTTCATACTTTAAAGTTGGTCAGGTATTTTGGTCTATGATCAAGTCATTTTGAACATAATTATATCTTGGTTGGGTAAAAGCTGTCTCTTTCTTAGATTGTGCCTTTCTCTTGGTTGAACCTGATGGCTTTCTTTATGTCCTTTCTATCTCTCTGGGCTACTTTTCTTTCTACATCTTGTTGTACATATAAAGAAACTCTTTGTGGTATCAGATCGTGGAGGCAAAAGTTTACCAACTGGATTTTGCACTTGAACGCATCCATCTATCGTTAAAGGAGATTATGGTAATGTATATTTTATAGCTTTTCTATATACAAATTGCTAATTAGGTTGAGCTATGCAATTACAAAGAAAGAGCCATTCCTATTTGTGGCAGCCAGATCCATTGATGGAGGCATTGGAGTCTGTGGTTGGCAATCGTGATACCCTGGATGGGAGATTAGAAGCGGCTCAAGCAGATACTGAGGTTATTTTTCTCACATGTTGAGCGGGAACTATTAGTCTTCTTATGTCATAATGGTTGTGCACTGCATAGATCATACTTGTGACATAAATATAACATCATCTTTAATTAGGAATAATAGAAAGAATACACAACAAATAAAAGATTGAACAAAGAGGATTCAATGCTGATAAAGTGGGAGGCTTTTGGGAATTTATAGTTGAAAGCGTTCAAATCCGCAAGAACGTGTTTTGTTTAAAATCATGCTTGGACAAGAAAAGAAATTAGCATGCCAACATCTAGAAATTGTTTATATATTCATTTGCCTCTTTGTATACCTGCATCCATACTTGCTGCCACAAGATTTGGTACAGAATGTCATTGATTGTTGACAATCTAATTTGCATTTCTACTTTATCGAAGTAATGATCATCGATCTAATTTCACTTGCCATATGCTTATCTCTTTGGTGGGTTGATATAGACGACATTAAGCTCTATGATTCATATATAAACTATATGGTAACTATTTGAACCAACTCTATACATGATGTTACATTGCTTATCCATATTATCTGATTCCATAATTTTGATAGTGGGATGATGTAGAGTCTATTATCAAAGAGCTGCAACAAACTGAAGGAATCCAGTCTGTAACAAAAGGTCGTTTTTTCTTGAGTCCGGGATTAACTCCAACATTTCAGGTATGAAGATATCAGTTTCTTGGATTCAGTTCAGTGGATAAAACATATAAAGTCGATAAAAAGGTGGATAGTATAAATTTTCATTCCTATTTGCTTTAAGATGTGTTGTCTTTGAATTTGGTTCATCAAAGTTAATCACCAAAACTTTTAGATTTATGATTTCTGGTTACGAATTTTTTTGCATAGTGAGTAGTAATCTAGTTTTGTGTGTGTCAACCTATTTAGGGATATATCAAAGAAAAAAGTTTTAAATTGCTCGTTTAAAAGACTGTAATGTAAAATGTGGATACTGCATGGTTGATGAGTTTGTTTAACAGATTGCACATATTGATACTTAACAAGGTGCCTAATATCTGCTTCCAACCTATCCTTTCAATGCAGGTTTATATGGCATCCATGTTTGAGAATCAATACAAGTTACTTGCTCGATCTGAAAATAAAGCACAGGAGGTAAGTTATTTAGATTTTGCTAGTTAGTTTCAGTGACCATCCAACAGAACTAGATCACAATACTCTGATGTTGCCAAATTTAAGAATCTCAAGCTTTTGATAAATTCATAGCTTAATGGTCAAAGTTTTTATTGAACTCAATTTAAATGTATATCTTCCTGAAGTCTAACTTTTATGCTTTGATCAAATGGCATACCTACCTTCCTACCCTTCAAATCCTTCCTACTCCATTCAAGAATAATTCCAAGGATGTCATGCATTATTGTTGTTCTAATGCATGATCATGTTTGGTTCCTCTTGATCAAAACCCTGACGAAATAGTTCATTTATCTGAAAACACTTTGTCAAATGAAGTTTGGGTAAAGCAAGAAAAAGCACAAGATTTGTTTGTGAAAGCCATAGCTGTTTACCTTCAACTACTTTCTTTTTTCCTTTTTTTTTTTTGAAAATTTTCTTTTCGAAAAAAATAAAAAAATAAAAAGCTTAACCAAATCAAATCATCTTGCTTTTAAGATATTAGAAGCACTTGTGAAAAGCAGACACTTTACTGGTTATAGTAAAGAATCAATAAATGGATTACATTTCTTTTGGCAGGTAATAGTTCAAACATCACTGGACAAAGAAGAGATGAAATCTGTGATTCTAACATGTACCAGCAGAGTAGGCTAGTTCTCCCTTGTTATCTGGTTTTGTAAACTTGGAGAATGCAGTTTCGTTCTTGACAGGCATCTTTTACAATTTTGTAAAGGTAGAAAAGGAATTTCTTTTCGATGGTGGGGAGGATCGAAATTGTTTTGTTCATTTTGTAGAGACAGGGTTCTGTAAATGCTCCAAGCTATAATACAAAGATCACAGCAATAAAACTAGTATTTATTTAATTTAGTATTACTACTGCAGAAGTGCTGCCTCTTTTATTTATTTATTTGTTTTTCTTTTTATTATTTGGCTTCTTAAATTGGATGGCTAGGATCTGGTTAATAGTCACAGAATAGGTGTCCATATTATTAAAGAAATCATCTTTCTAATTTTTTAATTTTTAATTTTGAGAAAGAGGAGATTCGGAGTTGTGCAATATTGCCATTCCAGGCAGTGTTTCACTGGTATTTAATTTGGGTCTATTATGAGACTCATTTATTTACAATTCAAATATTGTCACGTATATTGTCACATGATTTGGGTTTAGAATTGATACATAAATTTGAGAGATCCATAACATTATTGTATGCTTTCTTCGACTAATATTAAACTCAATTAATAGAAGGAATGGTTTTTAATATTAAACTCAATTTAAGATGAAAGGAATGATTATTAAAATAAAATTGGCACAACCACATTTCTGGTAGATATTGACACTTGAGTTTTTGACATTTGGTAACAATATCTAAAGAGTTCATTGACATAGATACGCACACCCAAGCGGTGATGCCCATCTGGTGAAGTGAACTAGTTGGACAACCGTCAACGTTTGTACTTTGACTTGAAGGTTCAGAATTTAGAGGCCCTGAATTAGTGGGTTCTTGCCGTTATCCTGGTGTCGTGTCGTGTGTGTCTGCTGTTTTAAATGCATGGGGGTCATGAACCATGTGCCTGTTTTTTCCATGGACGAAAATACCCCTCTCCATTCAACATTATCCCCATCCAGACAACACAAATTTACAACACAAATACACAATCCCCTTGTGGGCTTGTGGGCTTGTGGCCTTGTTCTTGTACTTGCCCTTCTCCTCCTCTTTAATTATTTGAAGACTTGAAGTGCAAGTGCCACTTACTGCAGCTCAGAAGCAACTCCTCCTTTTCAAATTTATCTAAATGAATGAATCTTCTTCATTCTTCATGCCCCTGAAACTCTGACATTTCTCTCTCTGTTGTTCCTTCTTCTTGTCTCCAACCTTAGAGAGATAGATAAACAACTGGGGGACAGAGAAATGGGTGTGGGAACAAGCACCTTTGTCATCAGATGGCTTAACTTTCTCACAATGGTATGTTTTATTCAACCCTCTCTTTATGTGAAAACTGAAAAGAAGCTGCCTTTTTTCCTTTACTCCATTTCTTGGTGTTTGGTCATGTTAAAGCCTAGTTTATCTCCTAAATGACCAAATGGGTTTGCTGCTTGCTAGCTTATAATGCTCAATGCCTGTTCTGGAGGGTCTTCTGTTAATGACTTGATGTCTATTGGGTTTTCTTTCACCTGATTTTCATTTGCTTCTTTCTTAATTTTTTTTTTTTCGAATTTAGTGGATTGATGTTTTTCTATACAATTTTTGCTGGTTCGTTCAAATTGTTTGTAGAAAACTTGTTGGAATTTAGATGATTAGTTAGCCAAGTAATGAGCAGCTGTAGTTGATATGTGCTATAAATAACGAAAGAAATAAATTTGATGGCATTTTCTTTTTAATGCTTGTGGTGTGCTTATGCTGTCTTATTATGTTCATTATGCAGCTCTTAGCAATTGCCGTCGTAGTTTTTGGGGTATGGATGAGCACTCATCACGATGGCTGTCGGAAGTCCCTCACGTTCCCTGTTTTAAGCATTGGAGCTGTCATATTTTTAGTGTATGCTTTGCTTTCTCCATCACCTGAATGTTGACACATGCTTGCACTTCCAATCTCTTACTTTAATTAATCTCACGAAATCTACATGTACTTGTGTTCTTTGACTGTTAGATCTATAATCGGGTTCTTGGGCGCGCTGAAGAATAGCTCCATACTGTTGTGGATTGTATCCTTACTAAATGAATTTTGATCTATTGGTTGTTGAGAATGTTTTTTCTATGTTTCTTCTTGTTTGTTCCTTGACTTTTCATGTGCAGTATCTGATTCTCTTGTGCTTCATATTAGTGGGAATCCTGGTGTTCACGGTATTAGCGTAAGTAGACATCATGCAGAAGCTCAATGTTTTATGTAATTCAATTTATACTTCATTCTGCATTTCTCTAGTCTGATTTTTCTGCACCGGTTGATTGGGTAAGTCTTTGAAAGATGTAAATAAGAGGAGAAGTCTCTAATGCTTAGCTGCTATTTGATACTTTTATGGTGAATTATGGAAAAAATTATGTCACAACTCTTGTTTACATCTCTTCCTTTGCAAATCATTAATCATATGCTTTTTCGAGGTGTATAAGATTCTAGCATGGATGATCCTTGTATGAAGTGGAATGTTTTGGACCAAGTAGTGTATTGGATGTTAGGAACATAACGTATTATTGGCTTGCCTCCAAGGATTTGAAAATGAAATTGGTTGGTATAGAGTTATAAATAACAGAAAAAGGAGCAGGTTCTAAAGCAATGATAATGAGCATGATGATAAATTCTTGGTAGTTTTATTTTCCAAAGGTTTCATGAACTGGAAAAAGGAAGTTTAGCTAATGACCTGACCATATTTTAACAGCTATTATGAGTTACTCTGGTATCTTCTGTTGGTGGATTATTCTTGTTTCTTGGTGAATAATTAATGACCAGTATTTATTGAGATATACTCAAGTTGTTATGGAGGTAGAATGAAATCAATTTGGTATTTGTTCGTGTCATAGAAAGCATTTGGAGCTAATTTGTTTAGTAAAGATCAGCCCCATGCTATGTAGTGTTTAAGCTAGAAAGTACTTCATCATCCTAGATTCCAAGCTGATGTTCAATTGCATGTTGTGTCAGTATGCAGCTGCTCTGGAATGTCTGTAAAGATACTGTTGATATGTGATCTTTTCTAAATATTCATAATATTTTCTCAATATCCCTACATGTTATGTTGTGAGGTAGGAATGCCTTAATTTAAATTTTTAGTTTTGATTGGCTGGCTTACACCAATTCAATACCTGCTTCTCAACAGTTTAATTTTCATTGGGCCTGTTTATGAATATCGCCAAGAGTGCTCACTTTTACTAGTGCTTATGAGTTGGATGTTACATAATTTTGTGCTTTTACTTGTAGGTTCATTATCACAAATAATGGTTCTGGTCATAGCGTGGCTGGCTTGAGGTAAGTATTCATGCATCATGCATGCATTTTATCTTGTAGCATCATTCTTGTGATCCCTCATCTTGATTTTTTGGTGGGTATAATGCTGATTTGTAGTATCTACTCCTGAAAGTACTATCTTAGAAATGCTATGAAAAGTGAAATAGAAAAGAAAGAGGATGTAAACGTTTTGCAGCTTCAAACTATCGTAAGAGAAAAAGCAACAAGTTTCAAATTTCTTTTTTCAAAAGAATGTGCTTCTCAGCACTTTTTAGGAATAACAGAAGAGTCATTTCTTCATCCTTATTTCTTATTTTGATTCTGTTATGCACGGCCCACGGGTCAGCTAGGATTGGTATGATGGGTGCAATTAATATCTTCTTGTCTGGTCAGGTACAAGGAGTATCAACTTCAGGATTACAGTTCATGCTTTCTAAAAGAAGTGAGTTTCTTTTGCTACTAGCAGCGTAAAATATTGATAGGGAGTGCTAACTTTGGTATGCGTTTATTGATATTAGTTATTCTTGTTCTTGTTTTAGTTGAACAATACCCGTAACTGGAAGCATTTAAAGAGTTGTCTAGTGAAATCTGATGACTGCAATAACCTATCAAAAGAGTATAAGGTCCACTTCTGAACTTGTTTAAACTTTAAATTGCTCATTTATCACCCATGAGCCATGACATTAAGTTATGATTTTGTTTTTTTTTTTTTTTTTTTTTTTTTTTTTTTTTTTTNCAATACAAATTGGCAAAGCTGACCCCTATTGAGGCTGGTTGCTGTCGTCCACCATCTGAGTAGGTCCTATACTTTTGTTTTTTCTCTTTTTGTTTCTTTTGTTCTTTGGTAAGTTCTTTCTCCTCATCCTCATGATTTTTGGTATCTATTTCTATTGAGAAACAAACCCTTATTTGAAGACCTTATCAGAGGATATGTAATGTATGTATACATATTCTATTCAGTCGTGTCAGCCGTCCGCCGTCAGCCGTCAGCCGTCAGCCTCCTGCTTCTCTAAATATTAAATATTCTGTGTTGATATTATATACTTTTTGTCTCGGTTAGGGGAGAGAAAGTAAATCCCCACAATGTGGGAAAAGTGCATTTTTTTCTTTTTCCCCTCAATCATTTTACATTTTAAGCAGTTTAATTAGTTTATATGCAGTTTATTTCAGATGATAATTCAGACTAGTGAAACTTCATGTTACTGATATTACCAATTGCTGGTTTTCAACTTTATTCCTAGATGCGGTTTTCCTGCTGTTAATGCTTCATACTATGACTTGAGCTTCCATCCAATTAGTTCGAACAAGGACTGCAAACTTTACAAAAATGCCCGGGACATCAAGTGCTATAATTGTGATTCCTGCAAGTAAAGATCATCTCTTATCTCATATAACTTTTTTTTTTGGTTTCTTATCTTTCTTTTCTGCTTTCATCTGTATTACCTTTCTCACTGCCATGTACTTTTCGTCAAATCATTTTCAAGGGCTGGAGTTGCACAATACATGAAAACTGAGTGGAGAGTGGTTGCAATCTTTAATGTGGCCCTATTTGTTGTTTTGGTGAGGCATTCTCTCTCATCTGCTGAATCATAATCATTTAATTCTTTTCAATTAATAATGAAACCTGAGCTACATAGAAATGATAAAATTATTAAACTGACTTCCAAAACTCTATGTAAACAAGAGTGGACTTTTGCTACGAAACATGCATAATAGCTGAAGATAATTAGTGAACAAAGATTTACTATATTTATATTCTCATATAATACTTGATGTTTTGACATTGTATGTTTCCTTTTGTTGTAATGTCAGTCTATGATATATTTCGTGGGATGCTGTGCGAGACGAAATGCTGCAAGAACCCGTTCCAAAACTTGAAAAGGGGAAGTCTACTTTTAGAAACCCTTATAATTCTGTTTATACACCTTATTTTGCTTATAGGGGGAAGACTATTGTCCCTGAAGGTCCATTGGTGCAGTCTGTGAGTGATCTCTGATTATATTTCATTTGAATGAAGAAATTGTTCGGTCCTGAAATGTGCAAAAATGTTATATGATGCCAAGGAAACAAATTACATAATTTCTTCAACCATCTGAGCTTTGAGCATGAAGCATTGTTTTCTATCATCTCCTTCTCCCACATATGTACAATGGTATTCTTTTATATGAATGAAAAATACTTTCCTGTTTGTCTCATTTCTTGTGACAGTACAAATTTTCTTGCAAAGCTAAAAGAATGATACTACCACCAGCAATATAATTTCTTGTACATAAATTGGGTACTTGTGGACTGTCTTAGATTGAAAGCTTGATACTTACTAGTTCTTGAGGAGAAAAGGCTTGGAATTGAAATCTAAAAACTTAAAACTCATTTATATTGTGTACACAGATGTGCATATGCATAGGTATTTTATTGCACTATTCTCTCTCAACCAAAGGTTGATACTTCAGTCTGATCAAAGAAGAGGCCAGAAATTCCACTTTCTAACATCAGAGCCAGCTTCAGAGGACCCTTTCCAGCTTCTTGAACTGTAAGGGTTCCAGTATTAAGGTTCATGTCTGTGCTGGTAAAACCAGGACTGACTGCATTAATAGCAATTTTGGGATACTTCTTTGCCAAGACCCTGGTATAAGCATTCAGAGCTGCTTTGGACACCAAGTAAGCTGATAAATTAGTGGGCCAGCCTTTGGTTTCTATCAAATCCTGCTTGACATCCTCCAGAAATTCCTCAACTAGCTTGTCCACTTTCTCTTCTGTAAGGCTATCAGCATCTCCTGGCTCCTTCTTGGCTTTCTCACTTGGGATCATCTAAAACCCAAACAACCAGTTGAAACATTAATTAGAAGTGAAGAACGTTCAATATTAATATGTTTTAGATAAAGTCCTCAACATTACTGTTAACAAAACATAACAGTATATAAGGCTATGTTCTCTTGTTAGGTATCTGTTATGAGATTACCAATTTTGACAACATAACATGTCAGACTGTTTAGCAAGAGAACGTTTCCCTACATATGAACTTAAAAATAGCTATTTATGGCTCTAAAAGTCGAGTTTTGGTTTTGTACCCTTAGCTGTCCCAATGTGCTGGAGACATTGACTATCCCTGCTGAGTTGGAGTTTTGAAGAAGTGGAATGAGTGCTTGGCTGAGTTGCTTAATTCCATAGTAGTTTGTTTTCAAGCAATCCTGTGCTGTCTCGTAAGTTTGCTCTACTAATTCCAATTTGGAACCTAAAAGCTGTATCACCATTTGCTTTTGTCAATGATTTACATTATATAGATATCATCCAATTCATACTGCAAGACACCAATTAGACTCCAAAAACTTAAACTACTAGTATCTGAGTTTTATTGACTTGCCTCATTAGGCCCAAATATCAACTTCTCTTTGTCGTCTGTGAGGAATATGGATCATATAACTCCTGCATTGTTTACCTGAAATATTGGAAATAATAATAAAAGTTATTTGTGAAGTGGTTAATCAAGTGATGAAGTGATGCAAAGAGATGAGAGGGAAAATTACCAATATGTCAAGCTTTCCAAATTGAGTTTTGAGAAAGTCTGCCAGAGAAGCAATGGTAGTTGGGTCAGTCACATCTAGCTGATGAAAGACCACATGAGAGAGACCAGAAGCCTTCAGTTTCTCAACAGCTTCTGTACCCATCCTCACATCTCTTGCTGTTAATACCACCCCAACTCCATTAGAAGCTAATTGCCTACTTATCTCAAACCCAATCCCCTTGTTTGCTCCAGTAACAACTGCAATCCTATTATTATAGAAGAAAAAAAGAGAAAAGAATTAAGAACGAACGAATGTTAAATGATGACTATAGTAATAATAAAGTGAAAGATGGATGTACCTTCACTATAAGAAATGTGAGCAAATGTCACCTTTATTAGTTGCACAGAAAAGGGTGACAATTGAGAAAAAGGGACTAAAAGTGCCTTGATTTTAACAAAAATAAGTGGCAATTGGACAATAGGGACTAAAGTTCTTAATTGCCACCACATCCTGTGCAACTAAATGATAGTGGCATTTTCTCACATTTCTTGTAGTGCTTTAGACCCAAAATTGATGGTTGTTTACTTGTTTCTGCCATTTAATTTGTTACAGATTCGCAGAAAAGATGTCTCAGCTATATTTGTAGATGTTGGTTTACAAGAACAGATGATGGCTTACAAGAAATCCAAGTGTTTGTTCTTCCTGATGTTCTGGGAGCTATTTATAGTTTAGCAACTATGTACTCTTCAAAGTCGGTCCAACCTCTGAGTCTGTACTTGTCACGTATAGTCGTATACCATGACATCTCCCTACTTTAGACACATGTTGCTTTATCATTGAAGCCATAAACCCCACTGTGGCTGCTTGATTTTTCATTTTTTTGTGAGTAGGATAGTCATGTGTGAGCCGTGGCTATCAAAGGGAGGGAGTTAAAAATAAGAAAGAAGATGGTACGAATGTTAACATTGCACCCAAACCACTTGGGACAAAAACTAAAGCATACTAAATTGTAGTCAAATAATCCACTATAGTATTAAGAGCAACTGACGTAAGGGCCGACGAAGTTTTTCTCATGGGGTTTCTTTAGATTTGTCATATCTTTTTTAAAGTCTGAGTTTATTTCCAAAGTCCTTTAATTTTGTGGAGCAAGTTGCAACTTGTTATTTGTTAATGGCAAAATTTTGATGACTTGATCGAAGCTGTAGTTAAAAGATCATATTATGATGAAGATTGATACTTTGATAGAATCACCTGTAAGAATACAAAAGACAAAGATAGAATCACCATAGAGCACCTATTTATCTAACATTTTGTCCATCTAATGATATTTCAACCATCAAAGAGGTCCAAAACATAAACATTTTCTGCATCCTTGTATCTTCTTCATGTTTTGTCCATACTCATCTACTTCCTTTTGATTGACTAGCTTGTCCATCTTCCATTCCTATGCAAAATTTAGATGATTAAGTGTCATCCGCCTTCTATGAATGCAAAGTTTGGGGAACAATTCAGGCACATGTGTATAAAAGTCTTCTTTTCAACCATGCAATTATGTTTGTGTTCTCTGGCAGGCGTTGACCAAATTTTAAACAAAATTTCAATGGTGTCGACCAAATATAAAATCAGTCATGTCCTGATACAAGTTTGTAGAAAACTTGTGCATGCATTACCTTCATTAGTAAGTTTAAGCCTCTTAAGAAATTTTGAGTGTTCACAGTATTAAAATGAGTATACATCATGTCAAAGCTCAAAGTTTTATGTAATTCAATTTATATTCCATGTTGCTTTTCTCTATTATCTGGTGTTTCTGCATCAGTTGATTGGGTGAGTCTTTGAAAAGATGTAGATAAGAGGAGAAGTCTGCAGTGGCTTGCTGCTATTTGACATTTTGATGGTGACTTTTTGAAAATTTTGCCACAGCTCTTGTTTACATCTCTTCCATTACAGGGATGTGATAGTAATACTCACAAATTTTATGAAAGATTAGTGTGGTAATTTTAACATGAGACCACATATTTCAGTGATGTTCTTTTCCAAATCCTCTAAAAATGGAGATTGGAGCAACAAACTCCTACAAATTGACCCTTTCATGACTTGTAACATGAACTAATTAGTAGCTGCTAGCCTGATACATGGGTTATTCCCTCTTTCTTGCACAAAACAGAACACTTACACATACATACATACGTATACTACATAGTTTTCATGTTTCCAATCACAAGGTTACATAGTTTTCATGTTTCCAATCAAAAGGTTGACAGTACTTCAAGCTGAACAAGAAAAGGCCAGAAGATCCACCTTCATGGATCAAAGCCAGCATGACAGAACCTTTAATCGTCAAGTCCCCAGTGTTGAAGTTCATGTCAGTGCTAGTGTATAAAGGATTAACTGCGTTAATTGCAATTTTGGGATACTTCTTTTGCAGAACCCCTGTGTAAGCATTGAGGCTGCCTTGGATACCAAGTACACAGAGAAATTAGTAGGCCAGCCTTTGGTTTCCACAAATTCTCCTTCACACCCTCTAGAAACCCTTCAACCACCTTGAAGAATGATACTAAAGGCTAAAAGAATGATACTACCACCAGCAATATAATTTCTTGTACATAAATTGGATACTTGTGGACTGTCTTAGATTGAAAGCTTGATACTTAGTAGTTCTTGAGGAGAAAAGACTTGGAATTGAAATCTTTAAAACTAAAGAAACTTAATTTCATTCCTAACACATTGTGTGTACACAGATGTACATATGCATATATAGGTATTTTGTTGCACTATTCTCTCTCATTCAAAGGTTGACAGTTCAGTCCGTTCAAAGTAGAGGCCAGTAATTCCACTTTCTGACAGTCGAGCCAGCTTAACAGGACCTTGTGCACCTTCTTCAACTGTGATGGCCCCAGGACTATTATTGTTCATGTCTGTGCTGGTAAAACCAGGACTGACTGCATTAATAGCAATTTCAGGATACTTCTTTGCCAAGACCCTGGTATAAGCATTCAGAACTGCTTTCGACACAATGTAGGCAGATAAATTAGTAGGCCAGCCTTTGGTTTCTATCAAATCCTGCTTAACATCCTCCAGAAACTCCTCAACTAGCTTATCCACTTTCTCTTCTGTGAGGCTATCGGCATCTCCAAGCTCCTTTTTGGCTTTCTCATTTGGAATCATCTAAAACCCAAAAAACCAGTTGAAACATTAATTTGAAGTGAAGAAAGTTCAATATCAATATGATTTTGATAAAGTCCTCCACATTACTATTAACAAAACATAACAGTATATAAAGGTATCTACCATGTTATGTTATGATTGTCAATCTCAACAACATAACATGTCGGACTGTCTAGTAAGAAAAAATTTCCCTATATAAACTTAGAAATAACAATTTATGGCTTTAAGAGTCAGGATTTCGATTTTGTACCCTTAGTTGTCCCATTGCGGAGGAGAGATTCACTATCCTGGCTGCGTTGGATTGTTGAAGAAGTGGAATGAGTGCTTGGCTGAGTTGCTTAATTCCATAATAGTTTGTTTTCAAGCAATCCTGTGCTGTCTCGTAAGTTTGCTCCACTACTTCCAATTTGGGACCTACAATCTGTATCAGCATTTGCTCTTGTCAATTATTATATATATATATATATATCCTCCCATTCATACTGTAAGAGACCAATTAGACGCTCAAAAGTTAAACTATTAATGAATTGGCCAACAATATATATCAAAGTAAAACCTCTCCTCACGTATATACATGTAGAAAGGCAAAAAACAAAATGGAGATAGAAACATATGAGTGCAGTCCAACAAAAAGTGGGGAATCGAGAATTGAAGGGTTCTAACCCATAATCTCTTGCAACCAAAGCTTTGATACTATATTAAACAACAAATACTAGACCTCAAAAGTTTAAGCCGTTAATTTATATCAAATTAACTCATACAACCATTTTCGAAAGGATTTTATTGACTTACCTCATTAGGCCCAAGTATCAACTTCTCTTTGTCGTCTGTGAGGAATATGGATCCAATAACTCCTGCATTGTTTACCTGAAAAATTGGAAATAATAATAATAATAATAAAAGTTATGCGTGAGGAGGTTAATCAAGTGATGAAGTGGTGCATAGTGATGAGAGGCAAAATTACCAATATGTCAAGCTTTCCAAATTGATTTTTGAGAAAGTCTGCCAGAGAAGCAATGGTAGTTGGGTCAGTCACATCTAGCTGATGAAAGACCAGATGAGAGAGACCAGAAGCTTTTAGTTTCTCAACAGCTTCTGTGCCCCTCCTCACATCTCTTGCTGTTAATACCACCCCAACCCCATTAGAAGCCAGTTGCCTACTTATCTCAAACCCAATCCCTTTGTTGCCTCCGGTAACAACTGCAATCCTTAATTACAACATACACGTTAATCTAACCATATAAAAGTTAACATTGTTCCCAAACTACTTGGGATAAAAACTAATGCATTCCTTGCATATAAAAATAAAATTAAAAAAAAAAAAAGAAAGAAAGAAAGAATCCTGTTCTGTATTGAAGATTGAAATCATAATTCTTTATCATTGTTATTTGATGTTATATTTTAAATTTTCCAGCAGTGCAGGCCAGGTAACACCAAATATTTTTCTTAAATTATAGAGAGAATTCAAATTCTCATTGTACGGTTGGCTAGAGATAAAGCCAACCTAGAACAGGGACTTTATCCTGGATTTAATTATCTGGTTAAATTTCTCCATTTTCTATGATTTATTGTGCAACAAATTATATTGTTTTATTAAGAGCAATTGACGTGAGGGCTAACAAAACTTTGGTCATGGGGTTTCTTTAGATTTTCCATATCTTTTTTAGTGTCTGATTTATTTCCAAAGCCCTTTAATTTTGTGGAGCAAGTTGCAACTTGTTAATAGCTGTAGTTAAAAGATCATAGTATGATGAAGATTGATATTTTGATAGAATCACCTATAAGAACAATTAAAAGATAAAAAGATCAGATCATCAGAGTCAATCTATGTTAGGATACATCGGTCTGGTGTCGAAAAAGTTTGTAGGAAACTTGTGCATGCATACCTTCATTTGTAATTTTATGCCTCTTATGTAGAATTAAAGTAGAAGTTCAATGTTAATTTTATTGATGTTCATTTCCAAAACCTCTCAAAATTTGGATATATGATGGGTACTAATTGGGTACAATACAATGGAGCAAGGAACGCCAACAGATTGAACCTTCTACAACACATAACATGAACTAGTAGTTAGTAGCTGCTACCTGCTACATAGTTCTTCCCTCGTTCTTATTTGAAAACAGAACACATACACATACATGAATACTAGTATACTACATAGTTTTCATGTTTTCAATCAAAAGGTTGACACTCCAAGCTTTGGTTTCCACAAATTCTCCTTAAAATCCTCTAGAAACACTTCAAGCTTTGTGTCCACTTTCTCTTGTGCATGTGGCCCTGAGCATCTCCTTGCTTTCTGATTTGAAATAAGAGGGAATCTATGCATACAAGTGATGTTAAGCACAAAAACCAGACAAAAAAAAGGGGGTCTATTGTCTTGTCCAATATTAGACAACCGTTGGACCCTAAAGTTTAAGCTACTAGGGACTGAATCAACAATGTATATCACTCACTTGGAGTCTCATCCTATACGCTACCACCCTATACGTTGCAAACTAACAAAGAATTGGGTTTTGAACGCAAGACCTTCTACAGCTAAAGCTTAGATACCATATTAGACAATCATTGAACTCGTTGATCACTTTGAGCATCTACGGATTCTGATATTAATTTGCAATATAATATCAAATTGCACAGTACCTTTAAATTCTCATGTTTGGAACAAATGAAGAATTCAATTCAATGTTCCCAAATTTTTAAAAGACTAGTTTGGTAACTTTAATATGACACCACATCTTTCAGTACGTAATGTTCATTTAAAAGCCTTGATCTCCAAGTGGAATGGGAGGATCTAGAAATCTCTGGACACAATATATTTTAGCATTCCAAACATTGAAAAAAGAAGAAAATGAACAAGAAAAGACTTGGAACTGAAATCTTTAAAACTTAAGAAACTCAATTTCTTTCCTAACACATTGTGTGTACACAGAGGTACATATGCATAAGTATTTTATTGCACTATTCTCTCTCATTCAAAGGTTGACAGTTCAGTCCGTTCAAAGTAGAGGCCAGTAATTCCACTTTCTGACAGCAGAGCCAGCTTCACAGGACCTCGGGCACCTTCTTCAACTGGGATGGCCCGAGGATCATTTTCGTTCATGTCTGTGCTGGTAAACCCAGGACTGACTGCATTAATAGCAATTTTGGGATACTTCTTTGCCAAAACCCTGGTATAAGCATTCAGAGCTGCTTTGGACACGATGTAAGCTGATAAATTAGTGGGCCAGCCTTTGGTTTCTATCAAATCCTGCTTCACATCCTCCAGAAATTCCTCAACTAGCTTGTCCACTTTCTCTTCTGTGAGGCTATCAGCATCTCCTAGCTCCTTCTTGGCTTTCTCATTTGGAATCATCTAAAATCCAAACAGCCAGTTGAAACATTAATTACAAGTGAAGAAAGTTAAATATCAATTTATTTTAGATAACAAAACACAACATTATATAAAAGTAATGTTCTCTTGTTAGGTATCTATCATATTATGTTTTGAGTCTGTCAATCTTGAATCCAAAACATGTCAAACTGTCTAGTAAGAGAACATTTACGTATAAGAAATAGTTATTTGTAACAGTCGGGTTTCGGCTTTGTACCCTTAGCTGTCCCAATGCGGAGGAGACATTGACTATCCTTGCTGAGTTGGAGCTTTGAAGAAGTGGAATAAGTGCTTGGCTGAGTTGCTTAATTCCATAATAGTTTGTTTTCAAGCAATCCTGTGCTGTCTCGTAAGTTTGCTCTACCGCTTCCAATTTGGGACCGAAAATCTGTATCACCATTTTCTCTTGTCAATGATTTACATTATAATTATCCTCCATTCACACTGTTATACATCAATTAGACCCCAAAACTTCAGCTATTACAAATGGAATAACAATGTATATCAAGCTAAACCTCCCTCATATGTACTCGTGGAGGCAAAGAAATGGAGATAGAGAGAAGCATATAGATGCATGGAGTCCAACCATGCACCTCACAAACCAATAAAAAGTGGCGAATTAACCAAGAATCTCCGGCAACCAAAGCTCCAATATCATGTTAAACAACAATTATTAGCCCTCCAAAGTTTAAGGCGTTAATGAATGGGCCAGCAATGTACATCAAGTTAACACCTACAACATTTTCAAAATGATGTAAATTTTGAAGAAATTTCTAAATTTTATTGACTTACATCATCAGGCGCAACTGTCAACTTCTCTTTGTCGTCCATGTGGAATATGGATCCAATGACTCCTGCATTGTTTACCTGAAAAATTGGAAATAATAATAAAAGTTATGTGTGAAGTGGTTAATCAAGTGATGAAGTGATGCATAGTGATGAGAGGCAAAATTACCAATATGTCAAGCTTTCCAAATTGAGTTTTGAGAAATTCTGCCAGAGAAGCAATGGTAGTTGGGTCAGTCACATCTAGCTGATGAAAGACCACATGAGAGAGACCAGAAGCTTTTAGTTTCTCAACAGCTTCTGTGCCCCTCCTCACATCTCTTGCTGTTAATACCACCCCAACCCCATTAGAAGCCAGTTGCCTACTTATCTCAAACCCAATCCCTTTGTTGCCTCCAGTAACAACTGCAATCCTATAATTATAGAAAAACCAAAATCAAAATCAAAATTAAGAAAGAATACTAAATGGTGACTATAATGATAATAAAGTGAAAGATGGATGTACCTTTTAGACCCGAAATTGATGGTTGTTTCTGCCATTTGATTTGTTACAGATTTTCAGAAAAGATGTCTCAGCTATATATGCAGATGATGATGGTTTACAAGAAATCCAAGTGTTTATAAAGCTATTTATAATAGTACGTTTAATTACCAACTGATCTATTTTAGTATTTTTCATAGTTGGTCCAACCTATGAGTCTTTACTGGTCACGTATGCCATGACGTCGTCCTATATTAGTCAATCTATTGGTATGGCCACTAGGAAATAGTTGGGAATATTCAAATGTCCAATGAGTATCGGTGTTTTCAGACGCAAAAGCGTCACGCGAGGCGTTTGCAGTCTCGCAAAGCGAGGCGTAAGCCTTGACGCGTATAGTGTAAGCCTTTCAGGCATAAAAAAATATAATTATAAAAAAATTATATAGCTAAAAAATGGCATTAATTGTCATTCATATATAGGTAGTCTTGTTCTAAATCAAAATTGCAGAAAGAAGTATCTTCTTTGTAAAAGTAAGAACAATATTCATAAGATCCGAGGGCATCACAAAAGGTGAAACTTGAAGACTTTTCTTGTGGAAAAACTGAAAAATGCATTTATGCACTGCTTACATGATGCCAAGGCTGCATTATGATGATAATGAAGGGGTCTCTGTGGAGATGTTGACAAACCAACAAAATTGATCCATTAGTCCTTCCCTTGAGTAAACTTGAATAAAATTCCATAATAAAGGCCAAACTTACTTTCCTTTTCACCACCAAATGACCAGAACAACTTGCACAAAATTTGCATTGCAGATTGTCCGATATTTTCTTTGCTCCCCTTTTTCTCCTTGTTCTCTTGTCGCTTTTAGTAACTATTTTCATTTGTAAGAAATAAAACCTAACTAATCACGTGACCAACACATATGAGCAGTGACGGATCCAGAAATTTTATCCCGGGGGGTCATAGTGCCGTGGTGACTGGTGGGCAGCAGGAGACTGGCAATATGCCTCGATGGTGGACCGGTGGTGGGGGCTGGGTTGGGTCTGTGTGGGTTTGGGAAATTTGGTTTAAGAAGACGAGTTGGGAACTTGGGGTTGGGTTTGTGAAGGGCACACGGGTTGGGGATTTACTGACTTAGGGCCAGTTTGGTATTGTTGTGACTTTAAAAAAAATCACTTTCAGCTGTGCTGTAAGAATAATCAACTGTAAAGTAAATAGGTGAATGTTTGGTAATCTGTGAGGAATATGGATCCAATAACTCCTGCATTGTTTACCTGAAAAATTGGAAATAATAATAATAATAATAAAAGTTATGCGTGAGGAGGTTAATCAAGTGAGGAAGTGGTGCATAGTGATGAGAGGGAAAATTACCAATATGTCAAGCTTTCCAAATTGATTTTTGAGAAAGTCTGCCAGAGAAGCAATGTAGTTGGGTCAGTCACATCTAGCTGATGAAAGACCAGATGAGAGAGACCAGAAGCTTTTAGTTTCTCAACAGCTTCTGTGCCCCTCCTCACATCTCTTGCTGTTAATACCACCCCAACCCCATTAGAAGCCAGTTGCCTACTTATCTCAAACCCAATCCCTTTGTTGCCTCCGGTAACAACTGCAATCCTTAATTACAGAAGAATGAAAATCAAAATTAAGAAAGAAAGAATGTTAAATGGTGACTATGTATCGTAACAATAAAGTGAAAGATAGATCTACCTTTTGGACCCAAAATTGATGGTTTCCATTTTGATTTGTTACAGATTTGAAGAAAAGATGTCTCAGCTTTATATGCAAAAGATGATGGTTTACAAAAAATCCCTAGTGTTTGTTCTTCCTGGTGCTTGTAAAGCTTGTTATAGTTTAAAAGCTACTGATGTATTTTTCAAAGTTGGTCCAACCTTTAAGACTGTACAGGTCACGCATGGCATGACATTTTCCTATGTTGGTTTATTATTAATCTATGGCGCCACTGGCCAGTTGGCCGCTAAGCAATTGTTGGGAATACAAAAATGTACGTCAAATGAGTATTCTAATCCTTTTAATATAGGTAAGATAATGAAGGTCTACACTCTACACTACTTGTTAATTGATTTAGGGTAATTTAGGTCTACACTAGGGTCTATACTCCAAGTTTATATGGTATTAAAGTGGATAATTTATTAATCATCTACGTGTCAGGCCTAATTCAGTCATATATGCTCATAATCAACCAATATAGTTTTATGTCTTTGGGTTATTTCAACTTTGCATACAGCGGCGTATTGAATATAAGAATCTCATTACATGAGTAATTTTTGTGTATGACCGACACATATGACTTCCTTCTCACAACATATATTACATGTCATCATATAAAAGTTAGTCATACAAAAACTGTTGTGAAATCATGGGCCATAGCGGCTATTAAAGAGAGGAATTAACAATGAGAAAGGAGACCATACCACAAATGCTCACATTGTACCCAAACCACTTGGGACAAAATTAAACTAATGCATTTTATGCTGTAGAATGAGAATCCCCTTTATATTGGAGATTTAAATCATAAAAATTCACAATTCTTTATCAATCAGTGTGAATTGATGCTAGTGCATGCCAGGAAACACCAAATGCACCTCTTAAATTATAGAGAGAATTCAAATTGACATCCTCTGGTTGGCTAGAGATGAAGCCAAATTAAGGCTCTCCATATTCTATGATTCCTGAGCAACGAATTGTATTATTTCTATTAACGTACAGCAACTAACGTAAGGGCTGACAAAACTTTGCACATGGGGATTCCATAGATTTTGCCATATCTTTTTTAAAGTCGACTTGTTAGTAGCAAAACTTTGATATAAGCTGTAATTAAAAGATCATGCATAGTATCATGGAGATTGATACTTTGATAGAATCACCTGTAAGAACAAAAGATAAAGAGACCTGCAGAGTCATCTAAGTTAGGATACATCCCAAATATAAAGTCAGGGATGTGATAGTAATAGTCTCAATTTTCTGAAAGATTAGTTTGATATTTTTAACATGAGACCGCATAGCCAGCATTACAGAACCTTTTGCAGCTTCTTCAAAAGTCAAGTGCCCAGTTGTCCACTACTTTATTTTATGTGAGGCCCTCAACAGATCTCCTAGTTCATCCCTTGCTTTTTGATTTGAAATAATCTGGAAGACATGTCTGTCCTATATTGTTCCCTAAAATTTGAAGCTAGTAGGGAATGAATTAACAATGTATTACAAGGAGGAGGAAGAGACATTAACTATTCTATGTGAATCAGACTGTTGCAGAAATGGAATAAACGCTCTGATAAGTTGATTGATTCCATAATAGTTCAATTGAGAGTAAACATGGATTCTCGCATCCACATCTAATTCAGACGGAATTATATACATAATTTTTTATGAGAATCTAAAATTATATATGAGAATTATGTACGTTTAAAAAACTTTTTGTATATAACTGACATAAAGATTCTCATATATTATCTTGTCAAAAACGTGTGTGGATAACTCAGATGTAGATGAATTATCTCAAAAGTAAAATCCATTAGGAACTGCATAAGTAGAGGAATTACAATATAGAGTGTAATACTATTTGGATCAAATTTAGTGACCAAATGAGAGGGAAGATGTCACTTGGGAATGTGGTCCTCATCTCCATGTGGTCTTCATTTTCACATCTCCCTAAGTGACACCTCATTTGGTCACTTAATTTGTTCCCAATAACATTACTCTTATCATATGTTAAAGCTTTCCAATGTCGATGAAATTTTATCACACGAGGCTGAGACCTTGAGCTTTTAAACAGCTTCTTGGCCCCTCGTTGTAGACAGAGATCAGAGAGAGACACGTGTACAGTCCTGATTAACTCAACTGTTTTCTGTTCTGATTTTGCTTACCTAGAAAATCATCCAAACACTTTATTCTTAATCTTTAGCCGAGAAAACCATGGGAGAAAATACATCGAACACCTCATCTTCATCATCAAGAACTCCAACCTTTCCACTGATCACCTCATCCTCCTCCTCCATGACTGTTCAGAATCTCGGCCCAGTAATCCCGATTCGACTCACCGAGACAAATTACCTCTTGTGGAAGTCGCTGTTCCTCCCTGTTCTTCGCAAGTACCGCATGCTGAGCATCGTCGATGGCTCCGAGCAATGTCCGCCTGAGTTCGCTGTCGACGGCGACGGCGACGGCAACAAGATCCGAACCGATGCCTTCGTCGATTGGTTCGAGCGCGATCAACAGCTCCTTATCTGGATCAACTCAACCTTATCCGAACCCGTCCTTCCTTACGTGGTAGGCACTACTACTTCGCGCGATCTCTGGATCAATCTCGAAAAACGATTTTCTGATTCGTCGTGTGCGCACATTTTCCAACTGAAATCGAGATTGCAATCGGTAACGAAAGGCCAAATGCCTATGACGCAGTACCTGCAGACGATCAAGCAGCTTGCTGATAGTCTCGCCGCCGTCGGATCACCAATCGACGATCGAGATCTGGTGGCGCACATCCTA
The DNA here is from genome assembly GCA_003254865.1 of Dryas drummondii. Classification (NCBI taxonomy): domain Eukaryota; kingdom Viridiplantae; phylum Streptophyta; class Magnoliopsida; order Rosales; family Rosaceae; genus Dryas; species Dryas drummondii. The sequence continues at coordinate 1,191,525 of QANW01001771.1, forward strand.
CGTGGTCTGCCCGATGATGACTATGGTGCATTTACTACATCGCTTCGCATCAGGATGAGCTTAATCCCTGTCAGTCCCGATGAAGTACATGGTCTACTATTGGCTGAGGAAATTGTTGTTGAAGAAAGACACCAACACCAACACCAAGCCTCTCTTGTGCCTGAGAATCCAGGTGTTTTTGTTTTTCGAGGCGGCGGTGGCGGTTCATTTCATCCACCAGCAGTAGTTACTTGCCAAATTTGTGAAAAACCGGCCCATATAGCATTATACTGCTATAACCGTATGAATGACTATCAAGGTCAAATTCCTCCACCAGAACTCGCTGCTATGTTTGCCTCACCCTCTGTTCCGCCACTCACTCCCGCCATTTATCAAGCACTTACTGCTCCTACTGCCAATGCTACATGGCTAGAAGAAGATACAGGGGCTAGCAATGAATAAAGTTCATGCAGGACATGATAGGGTTAATGAAGCTCTGCATTCTCAACAATATCCTAGTTACAGATTCAGAGGCTGCTAGTGCTACTGATTCTTGTGAATTCTGCCTCCGAGGGAAAGGTCACAATTTTCCATTTCCTATTTCTACATGTAATACCACTGGCACCTTGTGTTTACTTGACTGATCTAAATTTGCATTATTTCTGAAATCTGATACTTTTTACATGCCTTACAAATGTTCAAAGTCAAATTTGAGAATCTACTAGACACAAAGATGAAGATTTTATGATGGGGGAGGTGAATTCACAAGCAAGGCATTCAAATCTTATCTGGCTCAACATGGTGTGTCAGTGTCACAACAATTCAGTTGTCCACAAACCCCCACAGCAAAATGGGTTGATGCCTGCCTTCTCATACTTCCTCTTTATCTCCTTGGCAACTTTTATTCAATAAACCACTAGATTATACAGTGCTCAAACCCTTTGGATGCTCTCGCTTTCCTCCAACTGGAAAAATTTACATTTCCTGCCATGTGACATTTCAAGAAGACATCTTTCCATACCAATTAAGCCTTGGTTTCTCAACCCTCCAACCCCCCATCAAAAGCTGACCCTATCCTTCATGTAAGTATTCTGCCACCACTCTTTTCTCATGCACATCAACGCTGTCCCAACTCCTAGCACTTTGCCTACTGCTTCACAACCCAACAGTCACTCCTTTACCCAAAATCTCTCCACAAAGTCCAGACCCTTATAGTTTTTGCTCACTCTTCACATCCCTTTCAGTGAACACCACTAGCACAACATTAGAAGCTAGCTGTCTGCTTATCTCAAATCCAACCCCTTTGTTGGCCCCAGTAACAACAGAAGTTCTGACACAAAGATTTGTTTCCAGCGAGAATCAAGATAAATTAGTAGAACAGAGTAAGTTTCTCTTGTTAGACAACAGTCTGTCACGTTATGCTAATAGATGTCAAATTGTGAATCGCGAATGTCGAGTAGGTGGAAATATCAACAGTTGAATTTGTGGTCCTGATGTAACATGTTAGATAACTGGATCGCTCCCCTAGTAAAACAAATGATAGCTTAGTTGAAGCTTTATGCATAATGTTGTGTTGTTTCTGTTTGGCAAGTATGTCGTATGCTATGACATGCAATTTCTCTTGTTCATTTATGCTCTGAGGTATGCTATGACATGCCATTTGTTGACACACAAATATGAGATAAAAGAATGATAAAAAGATGAAAAAACTTGATTTTGAGTGCATGACTGTGGTTTAGTAGGGTTTAGCCAAGAATTTTTCTCATTATTTTCCACAACTAATTAGCAGTTAAAATCCAGATAAATGTTCCATCTTTTCCACAACTAATTAGCAAATTAGAGGAGAAGTCTATAGTGCTTGACATTTGAGTTGATGGTGAGTTTTCAAAATATTAATGAAATTTTTCAATATCTAGCTCTAAATCTGATAACTGAGTGTACGATTTGAGCATTTGCATCACATACTTCTCTAGGAGTGTAAGCATTATAGGGATGTGATGGTAATGGAAAACGCCAAGAGTCCCTACTTTTTTTCTCAATATTTGTTTCCCACCTTACGTGTTATCATTGTACTATGTCCAATGTAAAAATGCCATATAAGTTATGAAAGAAAAGTTGGGAAAAAAAGTTGGGACTCCTAGCACTATAGCCCCAATTTTTCAAAAGGTTAGTGTGGTAATTTTAACATGAGACCACATGTTTCAGTAATATTCATTTCCATATACATGAAAACATAACACATTGCATTCATACATGATAGTTTGCATGTTTTCAATCAAAAGGTTGACACTTCAAGTTGATCAAAGAAGAGGCCAGAAGGTCCACCTTCTGGGATCAAAGCCAGCATGACAGAACCTTTGGCACCTTCTTCAACAGTCAAGTCCCCAGTGTTGAAGTTCATGTCAGTGCTTGTGTAGCCAGGATTAACTGCGTTAATCAAAATTTCGGGATGCTTCTTTGCCAGAATTCTTGTGTAAGCATTGAGAGCTGCCTTGGATACCATGTAGGCAGAGAAATTAGTAGGCCAGCCTTTGGTTTCCGCCAAATTCTGCTTCACGTCCTCTAGAAAACCCTCAACCACCTTGTCCACTTTCTCTTCTCTGAGGCCCTCAACATCTCCTAGCTCCTCCCTTGCTTTCTGATTTGACATAAGCTGGAACACATACATACAAGTGAATATTTAGCACAAAAACCAAACTGGAAAGGGTCTTCAGTCCCTTTTAATATTAGACAACCATTGGACTCTAAAATTTAGAACTGATTCTGAATCAAGCAAAAAAGTATATCAAACTAGCACCCTCCCTCCCATGCAGCCCTATCTTATTGGCTAGAACTCTACACATTGCAAACCAATAAACAATTGGGGAATGGGGATAGGAGGTTTCGAACGCAAGACCTTCTACAACCAAAGTTTTGACGCCATATTAGATAATTACTAAACTCAAAAAGTTTAAATTAACGAATGAGCCAACAACGTATATGAAGCTAACATTCAAAAGGAATATATTTGCCTTAGGAGCTGGAATTCTAGGTTTGTACCTTTAACTGCCCTAAGGAGGAAGATACATTAACTATTCTTGGTGAATCAGATTGTTGAAGAAGCGGAATAAGCGCGTTGGTCACTTCCTTGATTCCATAATAGTTCGTTTTCAGACAATTCTCTGCAGTTTCATAAGTTTGCTTTACAAAATCTTTCAGGGCTCCAGCTTTTGAACCTGAAATCTGTTTCACAATCTCTCACTAATTAATGATGTTCTTTATATGATATTTTTGCATTTCTTGCAAGAAATGCTCAAGCTCTCTAAATTACATAACTTACATAGTCCAATCCATAGTTTAAGTTCTGTGGATTCTCTGCAATGACTTTGCCTCCAGAAATTCCTGCATTGTTGACCTGTAATTCCAAAACAATGTTTGCATTAGAATTTGTCAAAGTGGATGAGAGAAAGTTGCCCAAGGCTATAGTGGTACAAACAGTTAGTAGATATACAGTTTTGTCAACCATAGATTACAAAGTACAGTAGCTAGGATGCATCTTAATTAGTTCAACTGAGAGTAAAATCCATTAGGAACTGCATAAATAGAGGAATTACCAATATGTCAAGCTTTCCAAACATGGTTTTGATGAAATCAGCTAAAGAAGCAATGCTAGTTGCATCAGTTACATCTAGTTGATGGAAAACCACATCAGACAAGCCTGAAACCTTGAGCTTTTCAACAGCTTCTTGGCCCCTCTTCACATCCCTTGCAGTTAATACCACTAGCACCCCATTAGAAGCTAATTGTCTGCTTATCTCTAATCCAATCCCTTTGTTGGCCCCAGTAACAACAGAAATTCTGAAAAATAAAAAAGAGAACACAAAGATTTGTTTCCAGTTAGAAGCAAAATAAATTGGTGAAAGGGAGCAATTTTTTCTTGTTAGACGACAATCTGTCATGTTATGCTAATAGATGTCAGATTGTGAATCAGGAACGTTGATTAGGTGGAATCAATGTCTGAATATGCAGTCCTGATTTAACATGTTAGATATCTAGAAAGATATCATTCCTCTAGTAAAAATGGGTTGAAGATGCGACTAAAGGCTTTTCACAGGAAATGATGCCAATGAACTTACTACCTTACATACTTACATCTTTTTCAGAGATATGATGTTGGTTTCTGCCATATGTTACAATATTAGGTGATCTTGAAGTATAAGTAAACAGTACAGATGATAAGCTTACTTGGAGCTTTATGCATCTGATGTTGGTGTTGTCTTGATGCTATTTATACTTACTTTTGCTCTTCTATATTGTGTTGTTTTCTGTTTTTCAAGTATGTCGTATGCTATGACATCAATTTGCCTTGCTGCTTTATGCTCTGAGGTATGCCATGACATGCCATTTTTGGCACACAAATACAAAATAAAGAATTAAAAAAAAAAAGATGAAAAATCTTTGAATTTGAGTTGAGTAGGGTTTTGACCAAGAATTTTTTACTCATACTTTTCCACAACTAATAGTTAAAACATCAGATACGTACATGTCCCTCTTATCCTCACTTTTATTTACGTATTTGATTTTTCCACATTAAATAGCCAGTGTAGGCCATTGAGTTGGTCTACTCATTCCAACTCATCAAACAAGGTCAACAAAAAAAAAACCTTATCAGACAAGTTATCCATGTTTACCAAACATTATATCATTATGTGATGTATATAATTCTGTGATGTATATAATTCGGATTGGTTGGATTTTTCAACCCAATACCTACCCATCCCCAATTCCACTAAGAATTTTTTAATATGGGATAAGAAATACGAGATGAATGATGGGAGATATATATGCACGTTTGAACACTCTCTCACATTTCACAAAATATATGAGTGCTTGACATTTGAGTTGATGGTGAGTTTTCAAAATATTAATGAAATTTTTCAATATCTAGCTCTAAATCTGATAACTGAGTGCACCATTCGAGCATTTGCATCACATACTTCTCCTATGGGAGGGTAAGCATCACATCCCTGTGATGGTAATAGAAAATACTAAGAGTCTCAATTTTTTTTCTCAGCATTTGTTCTCACCTTATGTGTCATCATTGTACTGGACATAATTCTTTTTATTTTTTTTTATAAGTTTTTATTTTTATTTTTCAATGTCGAATATAAAAATATCATGTAAATTATAAATTTGTATCACTATTTTATTTTCACTTGTGAATGATTTACATTATATATATCCTCCATTCATACTGTTATATATACATCAATTAGACTCCAAAAATTTAAGTATTACAAATGAAATAACAATGTATATCAAGCTAAAAGCTCTCCCTCACATGTACTCGCAGAGGCAAAGAAACGGAGATAGAGAGAAGCATACTGGTGCATGCAGTCCAACCATATATGCACCTCACAAACCAATAAAAAGTGGCGAATTAACCGAGAATCTCCTTCAACCAAAGCTCCAATATCATGCTAAACAACAATTATTAACCCTCCAAAGTTTAAGGCGTTAATGAATGGGTACATCAAGTTAACACCTACAACATTCTCAAAATGATATAACTTTTGAAGAAATTTCTAAATTTTATTGACTTACAACATCAGGCGCAACTGTCAACTTCTCTTTGCCGTCCATGTGGAATATGGATCAGCAAAAATAATATTTAATCCAATTTGCTCACTTTGTGTATGTCAGTGTCCTGATTTTTTCACCTCCTCGAGGGCATAAATGATTTATATGGACAAGACATTTTTCTACATTGTAGTGAGTATGCTTTAACTGTGAGGGAGTTTTATATTTTTAGCTTTCAATCATCGGTGGATCTGATGGACATTTGACTGAGTTTGTCGTTTAGCAGACGCCTATCATAGAAATATTACTTTATAAAATAATCATAGTACTCAAATTTGACACTTTCCTCAACCGTTTAAAAAAATATTATATGGTTACGTATCACATCATTTATCATGCAGCAAAAGTTGATTCGTGATACTCTCTCTAACAGCTCATAAAATTGTTTCTGTTTACGTATCACATTATTTACCTTGTAATGATAATTAATTTGTGACACTTTCCTTAACTGTTCAAAAAATTGCTATTTGGTTACGTATCACATCAATTATCATCATGCTACGGCTATTTGTCTTGCTTCTCATTGCTTATAAAGTCTTTAATATCAGTTTGAGCATTCGTTTGAAGTATTTTTGTTCAACGGCTTTTGAGTATCCTTTCGTATGTTCAGCACAGTGACCCGGCCCTTTGGGTTAAGTGTTATTATGGCATCATCGTTTTTCACATGATTCTTTTTTAACTTCAGATTTCAAACTCGATTTAGAGTTCTCAGATAGAATTCGACCCAAAAAAAAAAGATTTCTCAGATAGAGAACTTTTAATATTGAATACACATCCATTTTGAAGTGCTCAATCTGGAAACTAATCTTTATGCCCATAAGATTAAGATCCACATACAAATTATACAATATATTCTTGTTCAATTAGAAAAGTTTCGTGGTCTGGAAACAGGAACATGGAAAACAAGCAGAGTACCCAGGCAAAGAAAGTAAAGGGCACATGGCAAACCATCCCTCCACGGTGGCCAAAGCTTCTGCTTCTACTGGTGGCTTGAGCAACACGATGGGTGGGAATCCCATGCAGTGTCTAAGTTATTCTTCAATCTTCACAAACAGGGCAGTTGCTCTGGTAAATCTGGTATCTGCTATACCAACCATATTTTGATGTTTGCTTAAAACCCACATTGTTCCCAGATCAAAATAAAAATAAAAAACCTCACATTGTTGATCAAAACTCATTCACTCTAACTCAACAAATCATATCAAACCTTTCCCACAACCACCACGACTCATCATTCTATTGAAATTTGGTTTAATCATTTAAAAGCATTCAACAAAAACATTAAAAATTAGAACAAATAACATAAAATTCTGGATTTTTTATGCATATTGCAAACCATCAAACAAATCAGTGTACCCAAATCAACCCAGTTACTCGCCCTACATAACCCTGTATTCCTAAACTCCCAAATTGTAACCTAAATTCCAAAAATCCACTTCAAAACTGTAATATCTATAAAATTTAAAAAAAGGTTAGACAAATTTTTTGGGTTGGCCTCAGATGGTAATAAACTAATAATGGTAAGAAATCATGCGCTGACAAGCTTACAAAGGGTGTAGAATGCATAGGGTGCAGAATGCATGCATGAATTCTCTTTTACTGTGTTTTACACCTGTCAGATTCATGCATGGTGTGCAAATAGAAATAGAAACCATTTCAATTTTACAGTCAGATGACTGAAGGCACTATCTGTTGCTGACTTGTCACATTCCCACTAGTCCCAGCTAAGGTAACTATGCTGGCCTTACTGTCACTCCTCTGAATTCATATCACTCCAGGACAAGTTGCTCTGCCATTACAAATGAAAGCCAAGACCCTGTAAGAATCTGTCTCTCATTTCTATTTGTCATCTCAAAGTCTAAGAGAACAAAACAGCGCAGTCAGTGAAGGTAAACTGAATTTTGCACTTGAGTCTTTCTTTCCCATTCTTTTTCTTTTTGTTCTCTTCATATTCTCACAAAAATTAGAATTATTCTTACAAGATTGAAACTGAGAAAATTTTCATGTTTGTGTTGAAAAGTAGAAAACAAGAATTGCGGCTCAAAGTGATCAACTGAAAAAGTAGTTCCTTTTCAATCTTTGAAGTGATTTAGTTGTTTTTGTTTCTTATAACCTAAAAGCTCAAGAGATGTGAAATTTGATACTGATGTATCTTTTCCATTTTTTGTTTTTTGCATGCCATGTACATTTGTTTGCTTTATGAAATGGTATTTGTTTGAATATTGATGCAGTGGATTTATTACAAGCTAAAAAGTTCTCTTTGTAAAGCCTTTACTAACAAAATCAACATGCTATTCTCCTCTCTCTTTGATAAAGCACAACCAACATGCACATCTAATCATGAAGTGGGAAATTAAAACCAAAAAAAAAATTCTAGATTTTTGAGGTTCCATGTCAGCTGATTTCAGGGTTATGATGTAGGTTAGAGATATATAAATTTTTTTTTCAAAAATTAAAATCACAGTCATCCGAATCCAACAATGTAGCTAGGTTTTCTTCGACTAATATGTAGTTTCAATTCTTCAAAATGCTTCATATGAGTGTCATGTGTTGTCTTTAAAAGGTTTTTGCATAGATTTTAATGTTCTCTTGGCTTATTTGCTCAAAAATTATATTTATGTACCCAAAATGGATGATTCATGTGTTGATTGATTTTGAAGAGTTCTCAGATTCTTCATATACAAGTGACGTCAATGAGAATATTTGAAATTCTAATTAGGGTCTCATCGAAATAGAGGTCATTAGTGTTGAATAACAAAGTTTCTTTTGTTGGCTCATGAAAGGATTAATGTTCTAATTAATCATTGAGTTGCCAACTGAAATGCAGAGATTTGCTAACAGAAAGTTTTTGAAATGTAATACAACATTGTATATCTTTATAGATGTTGTTGTTAATGAAATCCAACTCTTACTTGAATAATTTAGAATGTTCTAGAAGCTTCGTTGAAAATTATAGTATGTTCTCAATGTCATATGATTGATTAAAGTTTCCATTATGGAATTACTATTAATTTTTCTGTGCATAATATCTTCTTATGTACTGCATTAATTTACTATGTTAATCTTGTTTCCTCTACTTGGCAGTCTCCTTGTTGTTTGAAGTGGAAACATGATCTTTCAACATTAGAATAAGAATCAGAAAAAGAAAATAAAAAAATGTACCTAAGTAGAAGAACCATCTCCTTTAATCTAATTTGATCATTTTGTGTAAATGATCCTTGGTTAGAGCTTTCCATATCTTATAATCATGAGTTCAATGTCTTTGCTCTGAGTTTGATTGGTTCCCTGAAAATTTTGTCTTTGAATATTTTCCCATATATTCCACCTTAATTGCACATACATTCCCAATCATAAATTGTCTTGTCAGCCTATATATGCATGGTGCTTTTCATTTCATTTGTCTTAAAATTATTTTAATGGATGATCTTAAATATCCAACAATATGAATTGCACTAGCAGATTCTCTTGGAGTATAAGAGAAGAACAAAGTTAGGTTGTAATGTGTTTCACAGAACATTTCAATATGTGGTTTCACTCTTTATTCTTAATACATTTCCAATTCTCTTTAGCAAATCCAGTATCTGATTAGTGTTTCGTTAGGTTTCTTGAGCTCCAGAGAATGATCAATGGTAACCTTAGCTGTCTATTAATTATGGATAACTAACTACGTACTCTTCTACAGTAATGTGATTTGCCTATTTCTGAGAAGGTGATCATATGATCATTTAATTTGTGCCACAAAAGTTACTTTGCATTCCACTGATTTGAAGTAGGCAATATATTGGACATTCAAGCCATCAACCAATGTGCTAATATATGTTCCTTGACATGGACATTCCTGAATTCTTCCATATGCCTATATTATATTGACATCACAAGTCAGAACAATCCCCATTTTTCTTCAACAAATATTTGATGTTATAGAGTAGTTTATTTACTGTGCTTTTCTATAATGAAAAACCAGGTGGTCATTCCATGCAGACAAGAATAACAGGACGCAAATATTGTCTTTATATACAAAGACAAAAAGAAAAAGTCAAATTAGGCAGCTGCTTTGATCCAAATTAAAAATAAATAAATTTAGGCAGCCGCTGTTCAACAAAGCATTACAGATAAGTTCTTGTACCAATCAGAACAAGAGGTTTTTAACCTTAATTCAATAAAGGACCATTGATTTTAATTATTAAATTTTAATAATTTTTTAATTTAGGTATTAAAATTAAATAGTATTTTAAATTAAGTACTAATTAAAAAGTTAAATAAAATAATAAAATAAAAGATATTAAAATTTACAAATATTATATCACATACTACTATAATAAAACAATAAAAATAATATTACATCACAAATATTACATTAATTTATACTATATTGTATTAAAATAAAATAAAATCAATCCAGTCACAACTTAACTGTGACTGTCTTGATAAATTGAAAGAGACAACTCACATTACTATACTATGTATTATTTTGAGCAAAAGTATTGTTTTGACCTCTATTTATATTATATTGTAGTATAATTTCTCTAAAAAAAATCAATTAAGTCACAACTTAACCGTGACTGTCTTACAACTTAGATGTGACTGTCATTCAGTCACAACTTAGATGTGACTGTCATTCAGTCACAACTAAATTTGAAGTTGTGAGTGTCGTATAGTTACAACTAAATATGAAATTGAGACTATATTAGCAAATTTTTAAGATAATATAAAAGCCTGAAGGGCAATTTTGTCAAAACCTTATAAATTTTAACTAACGCTCATCATATGTGAGCTAAAGGACAAAAATATCAAATGGAAAAGGCTCAAATCAAAGGGGCCAATATATTTGTTACCTAATCTAAAAAACTACATTTAAATTTGGTAGTTCAATTAAAATATTATATAATTTTCATGCATACCAAAAAATTATTAAGACTTAGTATTTAATCCTAATTTTCTAATTCAATAATTAGATTTGTTATAAAATATAGGAGCAAATAAGTTTGAGCTTGGCAAAGGAGAGGCTCATTGGAGATCAAATGATAGCTGAATACAGCTCAATTAGTTTTGAAACAAAACCAAAAACAAAACCAATTAAAATTATTTTTTGATGGGATGTCAAGCACCCAATTTTAATCAAATCAAGTTTTTGGTCCACCTTTTTAATGCATAATCTAATTGAGGCCCCATTTAGGGCCCAATACAAGCCATTATAGAATGTTGCAACTGACCTTTCATGCTCATGCTGTCTATGAAACTACTCTATAGTCTATTGGCTCTATACCATGGGCTAGATATGGATGCCAAAGCGAATGATATAGAAGACTGGAACTTTGTACCCTAGTCTTGCATCCAATCAAATGATGGATCTGCAAGACTTCCAGATCTAATCTCACTATATAAAAATAGAATCATTTATATTAATTTGTAGAACGAATATAAAGGAAAATCCCTTTTCGCCATCACCGTTTTTGTTTAAGATACCCTGTTTGAAAATCTTCTTTTAATATAACATTGTTTGAACTTTGGATGCTCAAACTTCTAAGATCATAAAATTCATAAAAGATCATGAAAATATTGGTTTATTAATTTTCTACGAAAATGTAAGTAAGTGGTAAGTTATATCTAACAAATTATTATACATGTCGGTATTTCTATATGATCTATTTTTCGTGACGTACATCTATATGAATCTCATATGCATATTGTAAGAAAATTAATAATAGGCCATTGAAAACATAAGTAGAGTATCCGAATCCGAATAATCAGGTCATGTACATGTGGTTCACATGAATTTTTTACGGCAACTCTATATGTACTTTGTTATCCTATAAAATGATATTATAAAAGTGCATATAAAATTATTATATATAATTTCATTCATGCGAATTATATATAAATAACTCCCAAACGTATTACAGAGTTTTTGATCCAAAACCAAATGTAAAAGAAAATTACAAAAAAGCAGAAGATCCAAATTCCGCCGCACGTATATTTTAACTCAGATCAGTCAATCACCATGACTCATATTGAAAGCCATGACAAGAGCATTAATAATTCTCTGAGTCGGTGTAGGCTAATGACGTTTCAAAGAAAACTAGAAAAACTTGAAGACGACATTAATTGTTTATGAATAGACTCACTTTCTTTCAGACACGCCATCGCCAGAAAACTTCCAAACCTCATCATTTTTCTAATATTCAGTAGCTTATATCTTGATGGTTCCTGCAAATTTATGCCAATAATTAAAAAAACTCAGGGTTCATTTCGTAACCCTTTCGAAAACTGTTTTTTGTTTTCATTTATAATATTTATAAATAAAATACGAATTAAAATTTTTGAATAAAATACCAAAGGTCCCTTCTGTTTCCCAATCTACTCAAAATGCTCACGAGATCACAATCTTGAACTTGTTATCTATGAACTTTGCTTCATGACAGTCGTATACGATTGTGAACCATTGACAAATGTGGGACTCACATCGAACGACTTTCGTGAACATTCAATTTTGTTACAATTTATTTCTCATCCATTTCTCCTTGTCATGGTCCCTATTTCTTATCATTGGAAGATTGGAAGAATGATGAGGGATGAAGTGGAGCCCACATTTGGGTTGTCCGTGTACATGTTACAACCTCTTGTTATTTAAATCCCTGCTGGAAGATATATACTTAATTAGTCATCTAATGGCTATCGTTTAATAACCAATTAGAATCGAGAAATTTAGAAAATTAGAAAATTAATCCAAATTGAAATTAATTAAAGACTTTTCATCTCTTTTTAAAATTTTAAAAAATTTGACTTTCGAGACTCCTCGAGCACTACTCAATAAGGTTCGAGTACTACTCGAGAGATGTTCGAGCACTTCTCAAAAACTAAAATTCTAAAAATTAAAAAAAAAAAAAAAAAAAAGTTAAAACTAAAAGTCTTTGATAGCAACAAAAAAAAAAATTAATTTTTCAAATTTCTCATTAGAATTATATCATTGCTTAGATGCAAGAACACGTGATGGTGATGAAGCATGCAATCCCAAGTACCCAGAACGTGGGTGCATGCCACTTGTCAAGTGGGATCTTGCACCTCCCTTAAGTCTGCACCAATAATTATAGCAAAGGAAAAATTATCAAACTAAATGAGCATTGCAAATAAACAAGGGAATTAATGAAAAGTCAACTCTCACAGCCCCTCACAAACCGTTTTTCAAATTAGCACTCCATTGGGTGCCAAAGGACCAGATTAGCCTTTAAATTCTGATATGTTCAGAACCTCAAATCATTCAAATGTATAAGAAATTAAGTTCAGAAACTATTAGTACAAAGACATGTATCTGTTTCCAAACAATCAAACTCTCAGAGCATGTTTCTTGCATAATGACCTGCAAGGCTGCAACACAACACAAATCACCTTTGGTTAGATATGCATAAAGTTACAGAATGAGATAACAACTGCAAGATGATATTCCTATGTTTGGGCAATTTGGGTAGTACTATAAGGATATTTTCGCAAAATTTGGGGCGATGGTTGGGCATTTATGTCATTTCAACAGAATTAATTGTGACTTTTGGCTCTATCTTTACCACAGTTTTTCCTGAGTCCTATATTAAAAGACTTCAACCCTGCTTGCATTTGAGAATTGTGAACAAACTCAGCTTAACTTGCTTCCCTTTCCTTTTAAGAAGTCATTTTTATCATCTTAAGAGTCATGGGAATTCAGAATCTCAGACTTCCATGTGTGGTCTTCATGATCATGCTCATGATCAGTCAGCAATCAAGTTATGGACGCATCCACAGAATGACAAGTGAAGGAGCCAAGCAAACAGATGAAACTGTATTCCATTCCCGGTTTTCATGGCATTTCTCTGCACAAGCTCTAGAGGGATCCGGCAAAGATGGGATCCGCCCGCTTATTGGTGTTTCTCTACGAACAGTTCCTCAGGGACCAAACCCACTTCATAACTGATCAGCCTTCTTGCAATTATGTGTATTTTGAAATTTTCAGTCATACAAAATTTTTTGCAGTTTCTAGTGTAGATCATTACTTTTTCTTTTTGTTTAGTCAAAGATGTGTCATAGTCTCATAGATACAGTTGGGGAAGAGTGAGTGACTGTAGTAAAGAAATTGTAAGTCTGTAAACACTACTTTATGAATGGTAAAAGCTATTAGCAAGCACACTGGGGCATGAAGTTCCACAATGGTGATTGCTGGAAAATTTGTATATTTTCTGAGCAGGGCTGCACTATGTGGTGAATATCTTGGTTGAAGATGTAGATGATATACAAATCTGAATAATATTATTCTTTCTTCTTATTACATGAATAATATAATTGTATCATAAACACCATAGGTATCAAAGAGTATAAGAAAAATGTCAGAACCTACAAGGCAAAGTTCTTGGAGGAAAGGTTCAAAGTACAAGAGATGACCAGTTCATTGGAGTTATATCACCAACTAGAAGGATGTGTACCTTTCAAGGTTTTACATAAGAAGTCAACATGCAAGCACATTTAATTGATTTTGGCCTGAATGGTGGGGCAGAATTTTGGCTCTTGTGGACTATAAAATAGTTAAAAACATAAAATATTAATAATCTGTTTTGCATATTTATGTGTGTTAGTTTTTTCTCTATGGGTTCAAACAATACATTTGGAAGGACTCTATATATGATGTAACTTCCATGTGAGGAAAACAAACAGGAAAGCAGAAAGTTTTATTACACACGCCAATGTAATATATAAAAAATGATTTCTCTTATTCATTTCGGAAGCACAAAAAAGATTAATGCTACAAGCAACCCAGCGCTGTGGAAGTTTTTCAGTCAGACATGTGACATCTACCTGAAGACAGAACAGAATTATCACTCAATAGTATGGTACAACCTTTTCTCTTATGGTCTCTCAGAATTGGCTGGACTGATTAGATTGCTTGAAATTCCTACAAGGACTTTAAAACGGATTGAGTACCTGGAAGATGATCTTGACACCAATACACTTGGACAAGAAAGACTGAGTTTCTTTCCAAATATATGTTTCTGTTCAGACACAACTATCCATCATATTATGAATATTATTATTAGATAAGCACTAAAGCCCCAAAAAGTTTAATCTTTTGGGGTCTAGTGGTTATGTAACATGGTATTGGTTCTAGGAGGTCCTGGGTTTGAAACCTCCATCTCTCATCCCCCCCACTTATCACATATCATATTAATCTGAAGGGTGGGACTACACCTAAACCGTTTGCATTTATCTATCTCTCCACGTGTAAGATGGGGTTGCACGTGAATGAGAGTATTAGCTTGATATACATTGTTGACCATTCTCTGACCGCTTGAGATTTTGGGGTGTAGTGGTTGTCTAGCTTATATATGCAACCAAGCCGACACAACCAAACCAAATTGTATTGTACTTGAGGAACAAAATCATGGATATTAGTATATGTATCACACCCCTTTTCAAGAGAGTTGCAATAAAACCTAACCAAATTATTCCTTACTTGAGCCTTGAGAAAAAGAAACAAAAGTGCCCAGAGAGAGGATACTTAGTGCAGCTACTAAATAGATATCTATATGAACACATAGGAAGGGGAGACGGGAAAAAAAGAATAAAGAGAGTTAAGTCTCCAGGATGTTCAAACCCTGCACGGAATACATATATTTTTATAAGATTTAGCACTCTTCATGTATTCATTGGTTTGGATGAATAGGGAAAACAAACCTCAAAGGATCCTCGCTACATAATCTGACTGCCTACTGGTTGAACCGAAAAATGAACAGAAAGTGTTTTCAAAGTGATTTGCTCGAACTTGGACCTCCATATCTGTAATTTCATAAAATTTCCAAATGTTCAAAGGAATGTTGGTTGACTGGAACATAGACAAAATATCAAGAACTACAATTAAAATGTGTCTGAATCTTAAATTAGCTGGGAATTACAACTATAATCCGGTATAAAAATGACGCTGAAAAAAAGGCTAAGAATATATAGCTAAAAGGTTGGTCAGGACCACAATGGGGTTATCAAAATTGAAGTGTAAGAATTGATAAGAATGCACTCATATGCAGGTTCATACCAAAGTTGATGGGTGAAAAAAGGATTCAAAAATCAAACAAGCTGAATCAACACATTGGATACTTACGTCTTTGTATTCTGAGCTTCCCACAAATATCTCAAGAGCGTCAACTACAAAATATACCAGTGAATGACAGTCAATAAAATGAAGGTAGCATGTATCTGAATCTACAAAATTTAAAAGAGAGCTCACATGACCGAAATCTGATCACTACTCCATGAGTATACTCCTTGCTGCTGAGATTAAAATTCAAACCTGACAATCAAATACTAATAAGATACGATACTTTGTTTTGTAACACAAATAAGAATTTTCTACTATATCACCAGAATAATTATTATATAAACAGAAACCAAAACAAAACCAGATACTAGAGGTCTTCTAAATTGCCAGTAGCATGATGACTTTTAGCTCAAACAAACCTTGAGTAGATTGGACAATTAAGGATGGAAATCCCATCATCAGCCCTTCCAAAGAAACTAATGCATCTTCCACATGTCCGGATGCATTTTCAACAAAGGAAATCAGAAGCACAAACTCCACACCGAAGTTGAATTCCTGCTTGCCAGAGTAATTGGAAATTTAGAATTCTTTTAAAACTTGCTTTTATCCTAGAAACTAGAAACAGAAATCATATGGAAATTTAGAACCAGAAAGAGACTTCAGAAGTTTGATTGAAACCAAATTGGTTCTTAGAAATGTCAAATGAGACTAGGGCATGTAACCTCCTTTGTACTAGACAAAGAATTACAGTATCCAAACTCCATAGCATTTCATTGCATCAATAAAACCAAAAATAGAAAGGATGTTACTTCCAACCTCTCCTTTCCGGAATATAGGAATGATATCATCTTCTACTTCAGATTCGTAATCCACATTAAGCAATCCCTGTTTATGTACATCAAATGTCAGTCCAAAAGTTGAAATTAATATTGAACTATTCAAAACAAAGTTAATTAAACAGAAAACTAAAAGAAATGGAAGACAAAAGAACAGAGTGTCGGTGATTACATGTCAGGGCATACATGGCAGTAAGGCAATACATGCTCCTTGAGAACTCCCAAGTAGAAAGGGTTCTCATAGAACTTCACGACGTCTTCTTTTCTCTGGAGACGCATGTAGACAACATGGGTATACTTATCGAGATTCTGATTAGATATACGTCCTACAGGAATGATTGAGCATATAAATCAAAAAGAGTTAGTCAAGATAAATATGTAGATGGCCAGGCATGAGCATAAGTGTTTGAATTTGGAACTTTTAGAAAGCAATAGCGGTGTTCTTGAAGCCTGGATTGGTTGTATTTTTGCAAGAATTTGGGACTGATTCAGACCAGTAAAGTTCACCTAATGATATTGCAACAATGCCTCGCATTTGATACTGTGTAGTATAAAGATGGTCCAGCATATCCTTCTCTTCCTCATCAGATAAATCCTCCTTTGCTTTGAGCAGGCATATGTGTTCCACGACCTTTCTATGTAAATGGAAATTAGAGGAACGTTACATTTCATGTGAGATTGGGGAACCATATCCATATGTATTGGATTCGAAAAATGAACTTGAATACATAATTTGCAAATGTTGCTTTGTGCCCACCACATGGCTGCATTAAGCATACAGAACTATAAAACAAAGGATAATGCTAGAGGGATCACAATAACTAAACATACAAAGAGAAATATATTAAAGAATAATATTTTACAACCATATTAGCTGATCACATTATGTGAAAGTGATGTGTCTATTAACATATGGACATAATAATTAATGCAACAAGTGAACCCCACTTGCCTCGCAACATGGTTGGCAAATGTAGTAAAAAAAACGTGGTACTTCTAGCGTTACTCAAAAAGAAAATACCAAAGAATAAAACTACCAGAAGTGGATATCGGCCTCTCTACCGGAGACCAATGAGGCTCCTTAGAAATTCAACCACACCCAGCCAATCTCAAATTATAAATAACTGAAGAAACCCAAATTGGGTAAGAATGTGTTTATGTTCCTGATAATTAGTTTTTATCAAAGAAAATGACAACAGTTGGAGGAGCAATGAACCTTTTCTTGTGCAAATTGAGGCTTGAGCTCCGCTCCTCAGAAGCCGAAACTATCATTAATCCCGGATTCTTCTTCTGCCCCAGCCACGTATTCACAACTCCATTCAATCCACAAACTGAACCAAAGAGAAAATATTAGAAAGAAAAGAAAATAAAATAAAATATTCACCAAAATGAAAAACCAAAACCAAAACAATGAAATTCGTATTACCGTTAAAAGGGGAACGGCGGGAGATGATAGGGAACTGGCGGTGAGGGTTTGTGAGACAAATGGGAGAGAGTGTGGAGCAATGAGCCTGAATGAGCATCGTTGGCGCTGTGTGCTCTTTCGCTTTCTTGCTTGCTTTCTTTCTGTGTCGCTCACTCTCTGAGTGTCGTCAATATCACAAAATAGGGATTAGGGGGACGATCTCCTCCAGTATAAAATGGGTGGACGAGGAAAACAAAAACAAAAAACGAACTTTTAAATTGTGGGTTAAAATTGGCGCTTTGTTATGCAAAAATTATCAAAATGCCCTTAGCTTGATATGGATGTTTATTGTTTTGAATATTAGTGTGATATGAATTAGGCAATCGAAAATTGTTGTTAGAAGGCGAGCCTTAGGAGGGTGTACTCAATCCAGATTTTTAAAGACTTTTTTTAAGTGACAGATTTTTATAGACTTTCAGAATTATAATAGACTTTCAAAGAGTTTTATAAATTTTTATAGACTTTCATGAAGTTTTATTAAAAAACTTTCATATACATTGATAGATTTTCAATGACTTTTTGATACAAATATCATTATAAAATATTGTAAGATAATAACATCCGTATATCACAAAGGGCAATGAAAACGCAATAAAATCAAACAGAAAGGCAATGAAAAAGTAGTGAAATCAAACAAAAAATGACAAGTTGATGAAAGAACAATCTCCAAGAAATCAAGATTGTTAAGAAACCTACTAATATATTGAATGATCTAAAACTGGTCTTCAATATTTGTCAAAACTTACTATTCAATGTTACATGGATAATGTTAAATTCAGGTAACGTTGACGAAAATGAGCTTCCAAGTGTGAAGACATTAAATTAAATAAATAAAATAATACATAATGAGAAATGCATATAAGTTTTAAAATTTGAAAGAAATAATGTTGTATTACTACTTAACATATAAGTCAAAAATTTAAATAATGTTGAACTAATCTCTTTATTATTATATCTAATAGATAAATCTAACTCAAGTCATTCTTGAAACTCTCAACGTAAACATACAAAAAATAAAAGGGTGGAACAATATATTATAATTGACATGTTGTAAACCCATAAAACTAACTTCTGGAGTACTGAAGTCTGGAGTTAGAACCGTATATGACAGGTCTATTTATATGTAATGGCATAGTGATGGGACAATATAAGGAATAGGTGTATCAATGTTAGAAGGGACATACACGCGCGCATGCAATGTTAAAGGAGGTGGAGAGAGAAAAGGGGAAACCTTTTCTCAAAAGTCTTTCAAAGTATTGAGGGGAAATAGAAGAGAAATAAGAAGATTTGGTATGTATACTTTAATGCCAAAAGTCTTTCAAAGTCTATGGATTTGAGAAATCTGTGAAAGTCATTGACATTTTGAGTACCTTATGATTTTCATAGACTTTTAAAAAGTCTTGATTGAGTACCCCATGACTTTCATAGACTTTTTAAAAGTATATAAAAGTTTTGATTGAGTACCTTCTGACTTTTTAATTTAACAAAAGTCTTTAAAAGTCTTGATTGAGTACACCCCCCTTAGAGAGTACATCTACCCTAAAATGAATTGGTAGTACTTATGTGTGTAAGTAAAATTATATAAATCCTTGAAGTTATATTACATATAATTTAAATAAGTAAAAACAAAAAAAAAAAACACATAATTTAATCATACTCTCTGATCTTTTAGTTGTTGTAGGGATGCGTGACAGTCCACATGACACATCCAATCCTCAAAAGGTATTTCAAAGGAAAGAGAGAAGGGGCAGGAGGGAGAGGGACAGAGGAGCACCCCTCTCCCTACTTAAGCTTTGCTGGTGTGTGGAGGAGAGAGAACAGAGGTTTTTAGCTAGGAGAGAGGATCGCCTATTGGAGTAATACTACAAATGCAATCCCATATTAGACGGTCCTATAAAAATGGCTCACTTTCAAAAATATAATATTTTTAAAAAAATGAATAGAATAGCAGTGATTGTAATTTGTGGTGTGATGATCCAAAATTTACACTTTCTGTTAACATAACCCATGACCATCAGTGCATTGTCATTCCAATGATGGCTTGGCCTAACTTTTTAGGTTCTGGAAAAGCTCTGGAAGATAGCATTGGTTAGCTTGGTCCTCTTGCTGATCTCATGCTTCTTCTTCTTGGGTTTGGGCTTGTTAGAAATGCCTACTTGACTCTGCACCAGGGCCCTCCTCTTTGTGGTATCTGTGGCCAGCTTCATCCCATTCTTCTGGAGATCCCTCTCAATGTCCATCATATCACGAGGCAACTCAATCCCCCTGAAGAGCTATTTAAGGTCATCATCATCCTTAGTGGTTAGCAACCTGGGGGAGTTTGGATACGCTATGTCCTCTTGTGAATCAAAGTTCTAAAGCAGCCAGATTTCACCTGCAGCTTTCAAAGCCTATAAAATAGTTACCTTTTTAAGGCTTCATTGTAAGAGAAGTAGTAATCCAGAAGATATCTATGATTCACACCACAGCAGACACAGTAGCTTGTTTGAAACCTCAAACCAAACAGTGAAAGTTTGGATGAAAAGTGAAGATGCATGCCTTTTTTCCTTCATAAAATAAACAAAAAGATCAATAAAGGAAGAAATACAATAAGTCATCTCCAAAGCCAATAGAAAAGTGCATAGCCTCTCCATTTCTGCTAATAAAGAGATTGCCTTTCAAGATGATCTCCTAAGCGTCCAAACCTAAGAAAATTATGAAGCTACAATGGCTTCTTTACATGCTAGAATTCTCTTTTGGGGTCACCAAGGCCAAGCTAAATGCACTTGAAACTATTCCTGAAGATTCCACCTTAATAGCCTCAGTAACAGCCTAAAAGGTTTAAATGGAAACTCCACATTCCTAGTTCCACAGATCCCCTAAATATGCACATGTATCAAAGTCCCAAGGGATTTCAAAGTTTTACAAGTTACAACATATACATTGACAGAAAAACATATAAATGTGTGAGTGTGTGTGTGTGTGCATCAAATCATTAAAAAGAAAAGGTCATGTTCAGTGAGCCTCAGTGCCAAATAAAATTTAATACAAATTGCTGCAAATCAAGTTAATACAAGATTTTCAAATTACGCACGTATTATATGGAAAAATTTCCGATCAATAACAAAGCATGACAATCACTTCTATTAACAAAACATAAGTTATCATTATGACTAAAGATGTACAAGTTTTCAATGCTAAGGTTTGAAAACACCACTATTCATAATATCATTAGAGCTTACCATGTAAATAGACAACAAAGGTTTGTCCTTCGGTAAATGAATCAAAACAAATAACCCAAAAAGATGGGGAAAAAACCTAAATATTCATCAAATACCAAATTTTCTAAATCATTATAATGAGACCAACTGATCATTCTAAAACCACGGCTAGTAAACAATTGTTCAAATTATTACTCAAATACATTTGGAGTCACAGGATTGGAAAAGAAAAAATCATTAATCCCATGAAATTAAAGGACAGCGTACTTGCAGAGCCACAAAATCAAATCACAAGAATCAAAACCTCAGAAAACCCACAAATCTCAACCAAAAAAAAAATCCAAAATTTCTACAGAATCTTAGGAAAAAAGAGAAAACCCTAACCTGAAGAAGCTTGAAGAGAGAAAGATTTCGCCAAAATCTGGGGTTTAAGGAAGCTTGAAGTCGAAATCGCAGTTGGGTTTCAAGTTTCTCTAATGTTTTCCCTGATTTTTGGCGCGTGTGGGTTTTCTGGTCCGGATAGGTTTTTTAAACCGGTAACGGGTTATAAGTTTAACCGCCTAACCGGCTGTCACTTAAAAGTTCCGTTTAATCTCAGCCGCACATTGAATCTAACAATTCAACAATCTTTTTCTTAAAATGTGGATAAATTCGATTAAGATTTTAATGAATTTTAATTAAGTTATAAACTTAAGTAAATTAAGAAAAAGTTACAAAAAATTGTAAGCTTCACTCATAAATTCATGTAATTTTTCTTGACGGCGTCGTATATAAATATCACAGAGTTACACTTTATTTTATTATAATACAGTATATAATTCTTGTAGACTTACACTTTATCATTTTGAAGAATTACACTTTGTTGAATGACATAGTATTGTTTTATGGCTTAAGCATTTAGAGTTTAGCCTGTTTAAGTTTTATGACTTCATATTTAGGGTTTTAACCCTAAATTTTAAAAACTATACCATAAACCCTAAGTTCTCAAAAGAATTCAAAAATTAATTTAACTAAAGCTTGGGTATGCTTGAATATCTTACTTGGGTATGCACCGTATGCTTGAGTTTAAATAATATTAAATTCTTCATACTTGATTTTTCTTGAATTGTGGATTAAAAATAAATAGATTATAAATTTAGATTTATGACTAAAAAATGAAGTATGTTGTGGCTTATTAATAAATAAATCTATAAACTTTTGCAGATTTTATGGATTCAATAAATTCTTATTTACTTCAATATAATCCATAAAAATCTAAAGTGGTATATTTAATTGAGATTTTAAAAATTTTATAGAAATTTAGTTGTATTCAATTCAAAATTTTAAAGATTCCATAGAAATCGAGTCTTTCAACTTGGATTTTAAAAGTCTAACAAAATTCAAGCGTTCTTAATTAGGATTTTAATAGATTCTATAGAAAATCTCTTTTTTTTTTTTTTTTTTTGCTAGAAGGTTCTATAGAAATCTAGATGTGTCATTTTCCCCAACTCATATTTTAATAGATTTTTTAGAAATCCAAGTGTTATAAAAAACTTATAGATTTTATTAAGTGATAAATTTGGATGAATTTTATTCAAATAACAAAGGCCATGAGAATTTTGAAGAATTATTATTTGTGACCGTAACATCAGGTGGCATAATGACGTAGTGTTACCAATCCACTAAAATTATAACATGTAGATGATTTTAAAGGTTTTTTCTTAGATTTTAAGGTTTTATAAATTAATTATTATACACGTGTTATACTTTGAGTAGATTGGTAACACCACGTCATCATAACACGTTGTGTTATAATCACACACAATAATTTCTCTAAAATTTTAGTTTTTGTGCCTTGAATTTTGATGGATTCCATAAAAGTCGATAAGAATTCATAAAATTTATGAAATATAAACTCCATTAATGTCCAATAAAATTTCAATTGAGAACACCCTCCTAAGTGTATTAAAAAACTCATTGATTTTAAGAGATTTTATTAAGTAGTGAATTTTAGTGAATTTTGTTCAAATAATAAAGGACATAAAAATTTCACCATTTCTCCCTTAAATTTTGTTAAATTCTAAGAAAATCTATAATAATTCATAAAATCTAAAAAATCTAAAAAAGTCTATAACTCTTAGCAACAAAAACAGTAGAGCGCCCAAGACATTTATCAACTTGGTTACTTGTACTACATTGAACAACTTTAGTTGATTTAAAAACCAAGGTTAGTATGATAATCACCCATTATCATACTTCCATCTTATCAACCGTTTTTTTTCTCCCTTTCCTCCTCCCTGTCAGAAAACCTTCATTTCCTTTCTCCTTATCAAAAAAATATTATATATTTAAAACTTTTAAAAGAACTTAATAAATAAGGATAATGATGCAGTTGGTGAGCATTATCTAAGTTCGATTTTCTCTTTCTTTAAATAAAAAAATAATAATAAAGATAATAATGATTTTGATAAAAAAATGTTTGTATCAACGTGTATTACATACATTTTCCCTAAAACCCCTTATCCCAAAAACCTTCCTCTTAAAAAAATTGAAAATCATAAATGCTTGACACAAAAAGAAATGAAATTTCAATCCCTTCATTTCAAAAAAAAGAAAAAGAAATTTCAATCCCCCAATCTACTACACTAATCCCAACCGAAAGACAGAAGAGAGAGATGGATATATGACATATGAACACGTGTGCCGCAGATTGACTCCGGTCCAAATACATAAAACCACTAATCTTCGTTGTTAATACTTGTTTTAACCTCTGGCTTCCGTTTACTTATTAGACACAGAGAGATACAAACGAAGCAAGAGCTTCAAAGACCCAAACTTTGATCGCCGAACAGTTCTGGGGTTCCGGCCATTCCTCACCGGAAACGTCAGATTCCTGCGAAATGGTGGCCAAGAGCTCGCCGGACTGGCTTCCAGCCGGCTGGGCCGTCCAATTTAGAGTGCAAAAGACCGGTCGCAAAATTATGGTAATAGTAACGCTTTTGTGCTTCTTCTTCCTTCTAGGGTTTCGTTTACCAGCATTTAATCTTAGTTTTGGGTTCTTCAGCTTTTAATTGGTTCAATTCTAGTAGCTTCTGATTGTTGGGTGACTGGCTGTTGACTGAGCTGAGCTACATGATCGAATGCTTGTGGTTTTGATTGAGTTAATTTGGGTATTTGTGCTCTCTTTAGCTTCATGCAAGTCCTATATGCTGGCTGCATGTTAGATGCACATGTCTTTGATGATGATGGTGTTGATGTTGGTATGTGAGTGTGTGTGTGTGTGTGTGTGTGAGAGAGAGAGAGAGAGAGAGAGAGAGAGAGAGAGAGAGAGAGAGAGAGAGAGAGAGAGAAATGCGTGCTTTGTTGATGGAAAGGGGTTGCATGTTGTTAGGGCATTATTGCACTGGTTTCAAGTTAGTAAATTTCGCATTTTTAGGATTTGGGAAGATTTCTGTTTTGGAATCAATAAATTGACTTAAAATGCATATTATAGTGGTATTTAATGTGGTTGTTTATCTGCTTCAGGACAAAAATATAGTTCGTAAGGGAATATTATTGTCGGTTTTTGGGATTTTGGAATTTTGGCAATCTTAATTTGTATTATCTTTGTCTGTGCATAATTCCAAAAATGATATGTAGACAGTATTAGTGGGTGGCGACCTGAAATAATTTGAGAATGCTTTGTTGAGCTGAGTTGAATGCTGGAGTGCATGAGGTGTTATTGATGGATCTTGTTGGACATAAATGATACTATAGTTTGTTTAAAAGTGAAGGTGACTCACTAAACTCTCTATGTGATTTACTTTGTGATTTTGGTTTTGATGAGTGACATAATGCTGGAACTGGAAGCAGTTGCCAAATGACCGTTATGATTGTTTTATATGTGAAACTTCCCTATAAATAGTTCCTGTATACATAAATTAAAACAAGAAAGATATTACTGAACTAATTTGGAAAATATAGAATCAAAATATCGTGAGGATCATAATCACGTTGACATTTGCAGTTTTATACCAATTTGGAAACTGGGAAAAAGTTCTTTTCTAAGGATGACGTTATGTGCCATATCAAAATGGCAACTACTCACGGTGAAAAGCCTCAGCCAACTACTATGCACACCAAGAACCACTCAGAAAAAATCCCTTCGCAAGTGAGTCTTTTTTTTTTTTTTTGGGTTTTTCTCTAAACCATTTTCTAGATTCATCTATTTGATTGGTCATTGTTTGTTATTGACAGCTCATAGCGAACACAAAAGAATATCCTGATTGGTTACCTAATGGTTGGAAAGTAGAAGTGAGAACACGAAAGACTGGTGTGCATGTTGGAAGAGAGTACAAGGTAACATTTATGTCCATATTTAATAATAGTTTTGGGTATATTGCATTGTCGTCAATTGAATTTAGACTTACCACCTTTTTCTTCCCTTTTTTATTATAAGGTCATCATTAGTAGCTGCCTCCTTTTTAATTTGACCAAGGGACTCCTAGGTTGTTATCACTCTTGATTTAGCTTGTATTCCAAAATGCATGGTTGGCCCTGCACATGCACATTGACATGCATCTGAGATTTTCAAGGTTCAATATTTACGCTTTTGTTAATGACTTGATTGCAATTTTAATGGCAATAAAAATTGTGGTATGTCAGATATGTACCATTCAAAACTTAGCCATAGGGTATGCCGACATGGTTGGGCACATAACAAATACTATAAACTTTTTAACAAATATATGGGTACAAACGTTATGTTGGACATAAGATGATAACATTCAAAAAATGTTGGGTTAATTTCATTTCAGTACCTCAAATTTGCTTGAAATTTCAATTTAGTACCTCATGTTTAAAATCTTGTAATGTCATACCTCATCTTTCCAATTTGTTGCAATATCATACATCCGTCAGTATGACTGTTAAAAGATCTCTTAAATGCTGATGTAGAACTTACGTGGCACTCCCACAATGCTGACTGGATACCATGTGGTCCGACAACATGACACATTATGCCATATGACATAAAAAAATAATTTAAAATCTAAAAATTGAAAGAAAAAAAATTAATAATTACGTGCCATGTTTTTAGATTTTTAATTATTTTTATGTCATGTGGCATGACGTGGCCTGTTATCAGACCACGTGACATCCAGTCACGTGCCATCATTGTGGGAGTGTCATATAAGTGCCACATCAGCATTTAAGAGAGCCATACTGACGGAGGTATGTCATTGCAACAAATTGGAAAGATGAGGTATGACATTGCAAAATTTTAAACATGGGGTACTGAATTGAAATTTGAAGCAAACTTGAGGTACTGAACTAAAATTAACCCAAAAATGTTTAACCATGCAGTGATTTATTCCTTTCCTGATATAGGTTAGAATAATTTTTCAGACAATCTTTTTAGTGGGTTTGAAGGATCTATGCGTTAAACCATATCAAATCGATTTTCATCTCAAATTTCACTGCATTTGTTCATGCATGGTGCGACTATTGACTTTAATGGTAACAGTTAATTAAATCTTCACCCAAGATTTTAGTAAGCTAGAATTCTGGCAATTGTTTATGTCTTAACCATGTCTGGAAAACTTCTATTTCATTGATAAACTATAATATCTCATTTCCTCATCCATTCATTAAGTGATTGAATGTTACTGTATCCTGTGGTTTTGTGCTTTTTGGTGTTACAAATATAAGAACGAGAAAGAATAGGTTTATCTGATGTTACAAAATTACTCTTTTAGCTTTACTGTTGAAGTTGATAATAATTATGAAGAAAATTTGAGGAATCTTTCTAATTATATGTTGACTCCAGCAATACGCATTCCCGTTATTTCTAATGGAAGTGTATTCCTATTTCCTGTTGCAGTGTTACATTGATCCGTTTACAGAATGTACATTCTATTCCAAGCCAGAGGTATTTCGGTATCTCAAAACTGTAAAGCGCAAGAACTTCAAATCCAGAAATCTCAAAACTGTAAGCCACAAGAGATGCATAATGAAGAAGAAGACTGTCTCTACCGTGAAGTCAACAAGCAAAGTTTGTTCCCTTCGATATTCTCATGCTGTAATTCCTTTTTGTTATTTGTCTGGATGGGAAAAGAATTCTAAAAAGACTGATAAAGAAAATCTTCAACCATAAGTGCATTATAATACTTTTACCATGCAGTTCATGATTAGAAATCCTCAATCCAGAAGAAATCAAAACCTAACTACAATCAATTTTCTTTATAAGCGTGTTCTATGAAGTCAGCATGCCTATGTGATGTAATCTTGTTAATGATCAAAATTTACCATTTGAAAGTCCTGATTAAATAATCTGCATTTTTTCCCTTCAATCTCATTCCATCCTTTTAAATGGTAGAAAAGTTTAACATGAAGAAATGATTTTTAAATTTACTCTATTGTTTTACCTTTTTGTATGATTGAGTTATTTGCCTACGCCATTGTATCTGGGTCCTCCAATATATATAAATCAAAGAATGGAAAAGTGATATAAGATTTCCAAGCTAAGTCATAGCCTGCTTTCTACCATAACTGTTGGAATTGAGTGGATTATAGAAACAGCTTTCTAATGAACTACTTGTTTTATGAGATTATTGGGTATGAATATAATTTTGTGGGATTTCTTGGATTTTTTTCCCCACTACCATTCAAATTTTATGGCGATACCTGAAAGATGATAAGCTACTTGGCCATTAGAGCCTTGCAATGACTAAGATAAATAATGTGAGAGTCCAGCCTGCCAAACATTCAATTGCTGTACCTGCATATTCCTGCAAATAATTTATACTGTAGCACTTCTGCTTCTCTCAAGAATTTTTGCGCACTGGGGATTCTTTTGTTGGTCATCTTATGGGTTCTTCTAAGTGCAACAACCAAGTTGGATGTTTGCATCCATATTTAGATTGTATACTGTAGTTCTTGTACTGTGAGAAAGAAAAATCGTAAACTGTATCTGAGGAACTCATCCTTAGCCTGAGGTGCCCTGATATTAATGACAATTCACTTCCATATGGAAGCATGAAAGTGTTAGTGTTAGGGCACCACTTGCAACAAGTTTGATTGCATGATATAATGACGCTACAGACTGATTGCATTTGGAATTTCATGTTATTACATTTGTTTAATCAGGAATGCTGCTCTGATTGTTGATCTGTAATTCAGGTTTCCGTTGAGAAGCATCATGTGGAGGATTTACCACCAGGGTGGATAAAAGAGATCAAAGTTAAAAAGGTCGCAAATCGACTTAGAAGAGACCCGGTATAAAATCAGTTACTCTAATACTTATTGACGTTAATTCTGCTCTGGACCCTCTATCTCTCTCTCCCTCTCTCTCTCCCTCTCTCTCTCTCTCTCTCGCTCTCTCTCTCTCTCTCCACTCATTAAGTTGTGTATGTGTACCTTCCATGCGTAGTATTTCTTTAGTAATAATGCCAACTAATTGCAGTCTATTCTAACCAGTTATGTACTTCTAGATTATATATTGACTTTATTGGTTCATTCCTTTTGACAGTATTACACAGATCCAGTGACTGGATATGTATTCCGTACCAAAAAGGATGTTATAGATTATCTAGAAACTGGAGAGATCAGTAAACATGCATTTAAACGAAAGAATATGTGCACCAATGATCTGGAAGTGATTAATGATGAAATTGCAGTAAGTACGAGTGTCATTTGGTTTTTTTGTCATCAATGTTCTCTTTGACCTTTTGTTCACTAGTATGTTTTCTCTAATGGTTTTATGCTTGATGATATCAGTTTTTGAATTTATACCATGTCAAAAATCAAAATAAGTATTGTTGTATGTGATAAATAATATGGTTTAAACACTTTAGTTTTGGAAAAAAAATAATATGGTTACTTGAAAAATAATTGACCATGCCAGATAAGTTGTGATAACTAACATGAGCAAAAACACTATAATAAAGTTTCAAGTGATTTATTATTTTTCTTTTCCTGTCAGACAAGTGATATTATTTTATGCTACACTTAGAAAACTTGACCAAAACATGTTCCAAGTTAAACCGGAGAGTACTTGGTAGAATTTGGGATAAATAAGGAGTTCTCTATATTTTTCTGATACTTTTGGTTGTATAAGTGTATAACATAATTATTATGGATTCCTAAACAAACTACATCTGTCATCCAAAAAGGAATACAACTCTTGCAATCATGTAGCTGTGACATCTTTCTTGCGTTGTGAGTTTTCCATTTTCAATGTTGATCCTGCTTCAAACATATCTGTCTTTCTTAATTGTTTTGGAACATTGTTTTTGCTTTGGGTAGCATTTTTTTGATGTTCTTACAAGGTCAGTTTCAAGCATATTAACTTATTCCCATTTTAGGGTATGGTTGAATTACCCCATCCATAAATAAAGCTGTTGGATTACCTTTTGTTTCACACTTTTTTTTTTTTTTTTCCTTCTGTTTACCCATCTCTAAAAGAATTAGAAGGTATTTAGAAATTTCCTTAATGAATGACACCAAGGACCTCCAACTCAAAACTGATGCCTCTTTATAAGTTATAACTATAACCAGATGGATGTGTCAGGCTTTCTTAGTAACCCATTTTTATTTCTTAAATCAGTTTACCATTATATATGTGCATTTGGGATATTTTACAGGATGAAACTTTAATATTATACTTATTCTGCTTTTCTGTTATCTTAGCCGTCATCTGCAACTAAAAGGCAAAAATTAAAGCACCCTGTCACCGGGCAACAGCTTTCTGGAGGTGAGAGGTCAATAGATGACATCACAGCTAGCACTAAGGAAGATTGTTCTCCAAACAGGTCATCACAGCCAAAAGCTGAACTCTCTGACAAATGCCAAGGCAAAAGGTCATTGTGTGAAGTTGAAGCTTCCATGAAAGGTCCAGGAAAAATGATCTTTTCTGATGAGCCTGCTTCGAGTCCTGCTGATAATACCCTGAATGAGGAGAATGCACTTGAGACACTGATGGAAAAAAGCAATGTCAGAAGAGCCCAAAGAGATTCTAGCAAATCAAAAACCAAGGAAAAGTTTAATTTGCCTCGTCGATCTTCAAAACGACTTGCTGGGATTGAACCAGAGCAGGTAGCAAACTTGGTTTCCAGCGAACGAGCTCTTCAAGTTGCAACTAGAAAGTCTAGTAAAAGTGATGCCAGTCAAGATGCAGGTCTGGCTTCAGCTCTTCAAGTTACAACTAGAAAGTCTAGTAAAAGTGATTCCAGTCAAGATGCAGGTTTAGCTTCAACTCTTGCAACTAGAAAGTCTAGTAAAAGTGATGCCAGTCAAGATGAAGGTTTGGCTTCAGCTGATGTCAGTCAAGATGCAGGTTTGGCTTCAGCTCTTCAAGTTGCAACTGGAAAGTCTAGTATAAGTGATGCCAGGCAAGATGCAGGTTTGGCTTCAGATCTCTTTGTAAATAGAGAATCTCAACAGCTTGGGGCTGCATCAGAGACAGAGGTTGCACATCAAACTTTAATTGACATAAACTCGACATTACATGGAGAACCATTGAACAAGGGCAAGATGCTGCTTGAGGACCAAGTTTCCAGGGAACAAGCTCTTCAAGTTGCAACTGGAAATTTTAGTAGAAGTGATGCCACTCAAGATGCAGGTTTGGCTTCAGATCATTCTGTAAATAGAGCATCTCAGCAGCTTGAGGTTGCATGTCAAACTTTAACTAACATAAACTCTACATTACATGGAGAGCCATTGAACAAGGGTAAGAGGCCGCTTGATGAACTAGTGGTTCCTAAAGAACAACATCAAATGTTGGAAACAGAGAAGCCAGAACCACAGCTCTCCTTTCTGTTTGGCTCAGACCCTTGCCTAGAATTTGCATTCAAAACCCTTACAGGGGAATTGCCAATAGCTGATACTGTGGATACCAGGCCTATTTTGAAACCTGCAGCTAATGTACTGCAAAAAGAGAACTCTCTCGAAAGTGGGATGGAAAAGAGCTACAATAGAAAAACAAGGGCTATTTCAAACAAATCCAAGAAAAATAAAGAATTTAAGTTGCCTCAACGGTCTTCAAAACGGCTTGCTGGGGTTGAACCTGAGCTGCTGACCAATACTATGTCCAGTGAGCGAGCTCTTCGAAGAGCAACTGAAAAGTCCCCTAGAATTAAAGTCATCCCAGCTGTGGATTTGGCAGATGAAACATCCCAGCAGCTTGAGGCCAGGCCAGAGGCTCCTTGTACTACTACTACTACAAGTGCTGCAATGCATGAGGACCCATCAAACAAGAGTGAGAAGTCTCTTGAGGACCAAGCTGTTCCTGAGGAGAAACAACAGAAGTTTGAAACTGATAAAGCAGATGTTGGGAATCCAGAGCCACAGTTCTCTTTCCCTTTTGCGGATTCTTGGTCTGACCCATGCATAGATTTTGCATTTAAGACTCTTACAGGTGCAATACCAATAGAGGATGATTTGTTTCAGGGATACTTCCAAGATAAACTTGACACCTCTCACAACCATAGAGATAGCTTGGCACTACCAGATTTTGGCTCACCTAGCTTTTTCCAAAATGATATTTCACCTCAGTTTGATGCACCAGAACAATCTGTTTCAGGTCAAAAATTATCCATGAATCCTTCATTCCCGCCGGCAGGAAATGTTAGCTTGTCAAATTGCAATGGGGTTGGTTCACAGAAGCCTTGCTTAGGAGGCAATAAAGTAAAGTCATAGAAGCAAGGTAGTCCCTGTCTGTGATAGTACCCAGGTTTTTATCAGTTATACATTTTGAGACCTTTTAGCTGTATGTCAGTATGTGTTTTATGATGTTAGTAATGAATACCATCTAAAGATAACATTTATTTGCAAGAAGTGATTGTATCTTTTTGCCATGTATTGACTGTAGAGAGAGAATCAAGGGAGTCTCAACAGTTGTAGGTCTTAGTGACTGACAGATAAATGGATCATAGTGCTTTTTACTGAATGATAATGTTATGTTGTTGATTATCTCTGATTATTGGAAGGGATTTAGGCACCCATCATGTGCTTATCAATTAGACACAAAAATTAAATTTGTACTCCCACTTCCACAAAATGAAAGCAAATTAATTGAAATTTCCAACTTGGCAAACGTGCAAGTCCCTTTTTTCTATTTTTCATTTTATTTCCGTTTTCTACACAAAAGCTTTTTGCCACATTTCCTACATGGCAAACGTGCAAGCCCGGCGCAATATATATAGCATTGATTTATTAAACCGAATAATCTGATATTTTAATGTTGCTTTCATGCTTTGAGTTTGTTTAATTCTGTTTATTTCCATATTTATCCAATGTTAATGGTTATGTGAATTGCATGAAAGAAGCAAACTTTGGTAATAGACCCTATATATTAAACTTCCCAAACTGAATGATATTAATGACAAAAAAGCAATTACAAGTAAAATGGCCATAGGCCTGCAAGAAAACTAGAAATACTAAACTCCTAAGTCCTAACTAGCAACAAGTTTGCATCTGAAAGCTCAGGAGTACCAACATATCCTTAAATTTCTTGACTCTTGAATCAGATCTATTTTCATGGAGAGATTTCAAATCTAAAGATTTAAGTAAACGAATTTGATTGCAAAACATTTTCCATTTGTTTATTCATGAACAGTCACACACATGTACACCTATAAATAGTAACATTGCAAAACAGCATATATACAAACTATTAGAATTGATTAGGCAAATATGAGTACTCATCGAACCAAGATGATCATAGCCATTTTGAGAGTACTTGTTTAGTTGTTTGTAGTGATAACATTCATTATCAGAGCAATTAAATTACACTGTAGGTGACTAACTGTCTTTTATACATGCCATTAATCAGTAATCAAGACTAACTAATCATCATCAGGTAGCTAATTATCACAGACTCTAACTAATTACTAAAACTAACTAATCAAACTAACAATAACACATTGGCCAAAAAATAAAAATAAAAATAACATTAACACAATAAAACAGCTCAGCAGCCATGTGTGGACCCACCTGCGATACCATGTTGGATGAGGTGGACCCTTGCATTCGTTACCGACTGCAAGTAGATGCAGCTCCTCCACTCACTTGGTGATTAAGGCCAACTGCACATGCAGAATCTGACTCAACAATAACTTCTAATTCAAATCCCAAGCTGTCCTGATGCCATAAAACTATACCCATTTTCCAAATTCACCACAAACCCAGCCAACCATTCCCCATAATGATCTCTAAGGAGCCCCACCTGCAACAATATCACCAGAAGGACTCTTCCTACAAGCATCAGTGTTCACTTTAACCACACCCTCAGCAGGAGGTTTCCTAGAGACTTCCAAATATGCAAAAGGCCTATACACACCACCTTAAATTGTTAAGTTGACCACCCTATTTCAAAATTTCAATTTTATCTTTAAAACAAAAAAATTTCAATTTTATTCGTTGGGTCATTCGACAGTTATTTACCGAAATATTTATGGTTATTCGACAGTTATCTGCTGAACATTGGTGGATTATTCGGTGGATAACTACCGAATGGAAATGAAAAAGGCATTCGACAGTTATCTGCCGAAATATTTGCATTTATTCGACACTTATCTGCTGAACATTGGTGGATATTTCGGTAGATGACCACCGAATAGATCTGGGTGATTTTATCATATTTTTGCAATAAAGGGTAAAATTGAAAAAAAGTTGAAAAAAATTTATTAGGGTGGTCAACTCAGCATAAAAGAGTGGTTTGCATAGCTTCCTTCTTTGCAAAATTCCATTCCCAAGCAGCATAAAAAATCACCTTATGAGGCCAAGTAGGAAAACTATTATTGGGCCTAAAAACAAGTGATTTTTGTTTCTTGTGCTGGGTTCGAAGATTTAGGGCCTGTTTGGCACTGTTTCTTAGAAGCACTTTTATTTAGTAGTGCTTTTGTCAGAAGCGCTTATGTTAAGAAGCACATATAAATTTTTATAAAACTTCTAAGTTGTTTATGCAAAAGCACTTGAAAGTGCTTTTTGAGAAAGCACCTGTTAGGTGCTTCTCAAAAAACCCCTTAGAAGTGCTTTTATAACTCAAAAACACTTCTAATTATTTTTGCCAAACGTTATCAAAAGCGCTTTTACTAATTTAGAAGCACTTTTGACAATTTTAAAAACAGTTCCAAACGGGCCCTTAAAGGGAAAGAGTTCAACAGTATGGCAATTGAATAAATAAAACGAACAAACTCTCTCTCTCTCTCTCTTCCATATAATATTCTCTTAACATACCGAATTTTTAGTAATGAATCAACTTAATTAATAACTTATAAAGTCTTTTTGTGCGTGACATATAGTGTTTTCACTTTTGAAGGTAACGTATGATATTGGTCTCCTTGGTTTTTCTCTTTGACCTTTCAACGCCTAACAGTAATCAAATTCATTGCATTAACTTTGCAGTCTTTTTCTTTATTCAAATGTTTGGCATAAAGTCACAAACCAAGGATGATTCAATATCCATTGTGACCTTATCCCTTCCATATGTAAAATAATGTAGACTTTTCACAGCTGTTCTATATGTTGTGACACCTACACCTACGTACTACCTGAAATTTAATTATATAATTAAAGAAGATTTAGAGTTTAGTTTATTTTATAAATCTTATTTAGATTAAGATTGGTAGTAATTTAGAGTTTTTAATTAAGTCTTTTTATTTTGTTTAAAATTTCAGAGTTAAAATCTAACATGCAGCCTCTACAAAACTCACTCTACACCCTAAAAGGGGAAAATACTCTTCAAATTGGAGAAAGACTTTATTATGAATTAAAATAATTTTTTTATAAATTAAAAAGACTTTATTTTGAATTAAAAGAATTTTCTTATAAATTATTATGTTTTAAAATGATTTTCTTATAAATTTTAAAACACCGACAGTCTCATCTAAAAATTATTTTTCTAAAAGAACTAAGTTTAATTATCTCTATAATTAATCTGAGTGTAACTGACTTAATAATTGATTAATTAATGCTAATCCATTTCTAAAACATCACCATCTTTATTCAAGGCATTTTATGTTGTACAGTACCCAAGTACAACATTGAAACATGCATTCATCAGTCATCACCCATCTAAACGCGCGCGGACACATACATATATTACAACAAATAGAACTTTTGTTACAGTTAAGTTTAAAATTAAAATATTGTTCAAAGTTTATACATAATTTTCATATAAAATTCATGTACGGCTTAAGTTTTTGTGAATTTAGAGGCAAAACAATCATAAAATTTTAATTTTAATCTTGATTGTAACAAAACGTAAATTATTAAAACTCCATAAAAAAATAAAACTATAGAGCCCAAGTGAAATAAGGGAAATTGGTTATTTGCCCATTTCTAAAAGATCACCATCTTTATTCAAGACATTTTATGTTGTACAGTACACCTAAGTACAACAACACACCACAACAACAACATGGAAACATACATTCATCACTTATCTAAACATAAGCCCAAAAGGCCAATATATATACCCTCGTACCCATTAGACCCTTTACTCCTCACTCCTGCCACTTCCCATCTCCAAAGGGAAATTATGGTTCCCACCAGGGCAGAAGACAACCCTATAGTTAGTCCCACCAGGGCATGTAAATGTGCTTGTAGGGTCATCCTGAGGGTAACTATAAGCATCACGGCACCTATCCTTGAAAAACCTTGAGAAGTTGGTCGGTCCACAAGTCCCTTGCCCTTGTGTGCAACAATATTCATTGGTCTTGTAAACAGTGCAAGGGTTGTTGCACCCACCTGGTACCCTTAATTCGTTGGGACACTGCCCGTTGATGTCTGCGGTGCACCGAATTCCCCTACACCCGCCTGAGGTTGGGCTGAAGTCCATGGGAATGTTGAAGCCATCAACAAGGGAGATGTCAATAAAGTCCATGTTGCCAAATTGATTAAGGGCATATTCCGCCAATGTGTTTGGAGGGACACCCCAGCCCTTGCACTCTAGGGACCCACAATCCCCGGTTTCACAACGGCCGCGACCACTACCATCAAAGTTGCATTTGGTTCGGCCCCATATGCGCGCCATGGCCGTGCCAGCGGCGACATTGAGAGTCCAAGTTTGGCCGCGCTCTAGGCGGCGGCCACCTCCAGGGGAGGCCGCTGCCCAGACGGTGTAAGGACATTCGTTGCGGATGTCAAAGGTGGCTGCATGGGAGGAGATGAAGAAGAAGCTGAAGAAGAAGAGAA
This sequence comes from Dryas drummondii, assembly GCA_003254865.1. NCBI lineage: Eukaryota > Viridiplantae > Streptophyta > Magnoliopsida > Rosales > Rosaceae > Dryas > Dryas drummondii. The sequence goes on from QANW01001771.1 coordinate 1,227,828, forward strand.
GGGACATTTGGAGGTTCTCCATGGAACTCATGTTTTGGGATGTCATACTTTGCTACAACTTGGTGTGCTATAATGAGATATATAAGGTGTTTATATAGATGGGTGAGGGAGGCATTTGGGTTAATGTGGATAATTACAAGTGTACGTACACTTTCAGTCAAAAGTGAAGGTGGCTAGTGGCTACTCAAATGTGGTTACGTGCCCTATAAATTAATTGCAGCCTTTCATGTAGACAAAGACAAAAGAATTAATGTAGATAAAGTAAGAGCAAAAAAAATCAACTAGATAACGTACTAGTTGAGAAAACATTGACAAAGTAGCTAGAAACATGCATGCACTAACCATCATCACATCAGCTTCTGGCTGCTACTTCTCTATGATGGGACTTAATGTTATAAAAAATTTGATGTTATAAGATAAAAATTAATAATCAGGAATATTAAGGATCATATGCTACTGACTATTACAACTTGGTCAAGGCCGGCTTAACAATTCATGACTTACATTTTTATATAATTGATCCATTAATGTCAGAAGACAAATTGATGAATACAATTAATTAAACATGCTGAGTTAAAATTGAGTACTAAAACATACAGGAAATGTAATGATATGACACGTGTAAAAATAGGACCAGGATCATCACCGACACCATATATCCCTACTTTTAGAGCATGTAATATACATACTATATATATATACAAAAATGCTCTAAAATTAACTAGTTAGTAAGTTAATACAAAATTAACCACCTTGTTGGGCCCACTGCACAATGTAATCTTAAAATTCGAACCGTTTATTTTTTAAGTCTTATTTCAAAGATCATTCCTGTAAAAAATCTCTAAAATCGAAAGTCATGCATTTAATCATTTGATTATAATAACAATTATTTCTATGTTTTTATCGAAAATACTGATCGTATATTTATTTGATCTTAATTAGATGACTACATAATTTTCGATTTAGTTGATTTTTTACAATGATGATCTTTGAAATATGGCTAAATAATTGATGATTCGGATTATGAGATTAGTGATGTGGTAGGCCCAAAAATATTAAAACTTAATATTAACTTACTAACTTGTTAGCTTTAGAATACTCCTCTATATATATATATATCCTTCTGTTGAGGTATATCTCAACTTATTTATGTTGAGGTATGACCTTGTTGGAGCCCACACGAGTCGTTTTGTGTCGATCCGAACCGTTCGCAAGGATAATCTTCATTGATAGATCATCCTTGCAAAAAATTAGCCCAATCGGAAATCATTTGCCTATCTAACTTTGATAAAACAAGTAGACGGTTTCATCGAAAATACTTGGTTCGTCCATTTGTTTGATCAAAGTTAGATAGGCAAATGATTTCCGATTTGGCTAATTTTTTACAAGGATGATCTATTTATGGAGACGTAAAAAATGAACGGTTCGGATTGACACAAAACGACTCGTGTACGCCCCAACAGGGTATACCTCAACATAAATAAGTTGAGGTATACCTCAACAGAAGGAGCTCCTTCTGTTGAGGTATACCTCAACTTATTTATGTTGAGGTATGACCTTGTTGGGGCCCACACGAGTCGTTTTGTGTCGATCCGAACTGTTCACAAAGATCATCTTCATTGATAGATCATCTTTGCAAAAAATTAGCCAAATCGGAAATCATTTGCCTATCTAATTTTGATAAAACAAATGGACGGTTTCATCGAAAATATTTGGTTCGTCCATTTATTTGATCAAATTTAGATAGTCAAATGATTTCCGATTTGGCTAATTTTTTGCAAGGATGATCTATCTATGGAGATGTAAAAATTGAACGGTTCGGATTGACACAAAACGACTCGTGTGGGCCCCAACAGGGTATAGCTCAACATAAATAAGTTGAGCTATACCTCAACAGAAGGAGCCTGTATATATATATATATATAGCTATAATTAAAGGTCGACCACGTACTACAAGAAAGTTGTGGCCAAGAAAAAATTATAAGAAAGTTAGGTTGGTCACCACTCTTAAAGAAAATCTGCAGCCTTGGTGGCTTTAGTATTATCTCTGTCAAGGTATTTATAGGAATATTCTACTTGTGCTAAAAATAACATATTCCTAGAATATCTTTTCCAATTAACAGTGATCGATCATTGTATCAGGATAACGTTTTCTTACCATCGAAAATGCTATTTTCCCTACTATGATTTGATTATCAAAATGAATTACAGATTCTAATAAAGATACACTTGATTCATATTGCTTTATTATTTGTTCAATGATAAAACATTTATTTACTAAATTTTGTTCATCAAATAAACTAACATGTACTATTAATTTCATTTATTTAAATTTAAGTTTATATTAATTCGACTTCATTTATGTGTGAACAGTTATACACTGATATGTATCCAAATATGTTCTCATTTGATAAACAGATTTTAAATTAAGTTAATTAATAATCTAATAATATTACATTAAGGAATTAAATTATTAAAACTTGATTAAAAAAACAAAACTATAGAGCCCAAGTGAAATAAGGGGAAATTGGTTATTTGCCCATTTCTAAAAGATCACCATCTTTATTCAAGACATTTTATGTTGCACAGTCCACCTAAGTACAACAACACACCACAACAACAACATAGAAACATACATTCATCACTTATCTAAACATAAGCCCAAAAGGCCAATATACCCTCATACTCATTAGACCCTTTACTCCTCACTCTTGCCACTTCCCATCTCCAAAGGGAAATTATGGTTCCCACCAGGGCAGAAGACAACCTTATAGTTAGTCCCACCAGGGCATGTAAATGTGCTTGTAGGGTCATCCTGAGGGTAACTATAAGCATCACGGCACCTATCCTTGAAAAACCTTGAGAAGTTGGTCGGTCCACAAGTCCCTTGCCCTTGTGTGCAACAATATTCATTGGTCTTGTAAACAGTGCAAGGGTTGTTGCATCCACCTGGTACCCTTAATTCTTTGGGACACTGCCCGTTGATGTCTGCGGTGCACCGCATTCCCCTACACCCGCCTGAGGTTGGGCTGAAGTCCATGGGAATGTTGAAGCCATCAACAAGGGAGATGTCAATGAAGTCCATGTTGCCAAATTGGTTAAGGGCATATTCTGCCAATGTGTTTGGAGGGACACCCCAGCCCTTGCACTCTAGGGACCCACAATCCCCGGTTTCACAACGGCCGCGACCACTACCATCAAAGTTGCATTTGGTTCGGCCCCATATGCGCGCCATGGCCGTGCCAGCAGGGACATTGAGAGTCCAAGTTTGGCCGCGATCTAGGCGGCGGCCACCTCCAGGGGAGGCCGCTGCCCAGACGGTGTATGGACATTCGTTGCGGATGTTAAAGGTGGCTGCATGAGAGGAGATGAAGAAGAAAAAGAAGAAGAAGAAGAAGAGAAGGGACATTTGGAGGTTCTCCATGGAACTCATGTTTTGGGATTTCATACTTTGCTACAACTTGGTGTGTTATAATTAATGAGATATATAAGGTGTGTTTATATAGATGGATGAGGGAGGCTTTTGGGTAAATGTGGATAATTACAAGTGTACGTTTTCAGTCAAAAGTGAAGGTGGCTACTCAATTGTGCCTACGTGCCCTATAAATTCATTGCACCCTTTAATGTAGACAAAGACAAAAGAATTAATGTAGATAAAGTAAAAGCAAAAAAAATAAAGAGAAGAAAAATCAACTAGATAACGTACTAGTTGAGAAAACCTTGACAAAGTAGCTAGACACATGCATGCACTAACCATCATCAGCTTCTGGCTGCTACTTCTCTATGATGCATGCTCCATATGGGACTTAATGTTATAAAAAATTTGATGTTATAAGATAAAAATTAATAATCAGGAATATTAAGGATCATGCTACTGACTATTACAACTTGGTCAAGGCCGGCTTAACAATTCATGACTTACATTTTTATATAATTGATCCATTAATGTCAGAAGACATATTGATGAATACAATTAATTAAACATGCTGAGTTAAAATTGAGTACTAAAACATACAGGAACACTTACATGACGTAATGATATGGCACGTGTAAAAATAGGACCAGGATCATCACCGACACTATCCCTACTACTTTAGGGCATGTAATATACATACTACATATATTAAGCTATAATTAAAGGTCGACCACGTACTACAAGAAAGTTGTGGCCAAGAAAAAATTATAAGAAAGTTAGGCTGGTCACCACTCTTAAGAAAATCTGCAGCCTTGGTGGCTTTAGTATTATCTCTCTCGAGATATTTCTAGGAATATTCTACTTGTGCTAAAAATAATATATTCCTAGAATATCTTTTCCAATTAACACTTTAACAGTAATCATTGTATCACGATAACATTTTCTTACCATAGAAAATGCTGTTTTCCCTACTATGATTTGATTATCAAAATGAATTACAGATTCTAATAGAGATGCACTTGATTCATAATGCTTTATTATTTGTTCAATGATAAAATATTTATTTACTAAATTTTGTTCATCAAATAATTAAACCGTCACTATTAATTTTATTTATTCAAATTTGAGTTTATATTAATTCGACTTCATTTATGTATGAACAGTTATACACTGATATGTATACAAATATGTTCTCATTTGATAAAGAGATTTTAAATTAAGTTAATAAATAATATAATAATATCACATTAAGGAATTAAAATTTGAATTTTGAGGGTTAAAAATATGAAAATTTTGATTTTGTTGAAAATTTAAACTCAAATAATTAAAATTTTTAACAATTTCAATTCGATAATATATTACGTGACGATTATGATCACATCTGGCTCGATCTCACCGAAAACAATGATAAAAGAAGACAAGTTAGGAGACTTATTTCACTGAAAACGATGAGACAACTAGCCTGACCAAAAAAGAAGGGAAACAATGAGCCAAGAAATCAAATTACGAGACATGTATATATATATATATATATATATATTTCTAGGAAGAGGAATTTATATATTTTCTTTGCGTAAGCAGCCAAAGAAGCAAATTACGAGACTGCACTGCAAACATCACGCAGTCAATTCCTTGCTTCATGCTCATCCACAAGCTAGCATCTCTTATTTGAAACAAACAAAAAAGAAAGCAAGAGTGGGACTTTGAGTTTAGGAGAAATTCTAAATGCATAATCAATAATTGTCTGTTAACTTTCCAAAATCATAAAATTCTACGAAATAAGAAAATAGAGGTGGGTGGAGCTGGAGTTTTGTTTTATTTTGTTAAATGTTTCTTCAAGGTAAACGAGGAATTTTTAAAAAATAGAGCGTAAAGTTAGAATAATTATGGTGGGTGCACTTAGAACTACTCTATTGAGTGTAGAGTATGGAAAATAAGCGCTCTACTACGTGGTATAAGCTTGCCCCTATATTTCTGTGTGTTGAGTCTGTTGACACATCACAAAAGACGCAACAAAAACGAAATCCAAAAGGAAAATGATGATGCATGCTTGTGAACTAATTAAGAAAAACTTTGTTAAACATAGTAATTGCTTGCTTGGATAATTATTAATTATGACTTTGTTTACATAATGCACACCATTATATGTGTGGCTGACAAAGTCAAACTTTTATTGCATCAGAAACATAATCTGCTTCGTACAGCAGCTGCTTTCAAGGACAGAACACAACCCTATAGTTCGTCCCACCAGGGCAAGTAAACGTGCTTGTAGAGTCATCCTTAGGATAGCTATAAGCATCGCGACACCGATCCTTAAAAAATTTGGAAAAATTTGTGGGCCCACACTTTCCGGAGTTACAACAATATTGGTCCGTCTTAAACACAGTGCAAGGGTTGTTACACCCTCCAGGTGCCCTTAACTGATTGGGACACTGCCCATTGATATCAGCCGTACATTGAATCCCCCTAGTGCACCCATTAGAGGTGGGACTAAAGTCCATTGGGACATTAAACCCATCAACCAGAGAAATATCAAAGAAATCCAAGTTGTTGAATTGGTTTAGGGCATATTCAGCTAGGGTGTTTGGGGGTTGGCCATAGGCTTGGCATTGGAGGAGGCCTCCACAGTCCCCGGTCTCACATTTGCCACGTCCAGCTCCATTAAATGTGCATTTGGTCCGCGCCCAAATGCGCGCCCCTTTGGTACCTGGGTTTACGTCAAGGGCCCATGTTTGGCCCTTGTTGAGCTGTCGGCCGCCGCCTGGCACGGCGGCCGTCCAGACAGTGAAGGGGCAGTTGTTTCGAATGTTGAATCGAGCTGCATTGGTTGGTGCAAAGTAGAGGCTGACACATAGGATGGAGAAGACTGAGAGGTTTTTGAGAAGGCTCATTATCGGGCTAATTGAGAATGATGCAGTTGGCTTTTGGTGTGCGTGGTTGTGTTTTGAAATTATGAGGAGGTTCATGATGGGGTTATATAGAGGTGGCATCACTTTTTCTTAGCTCATGATAAGGACTTTTTCTTCGATCTAGATCATTTTTTTTCCACAAGATCAGATAAGAAGGAAGAAAGACTTTTCCACCAAATGGAAGAAGAACGACTTCATTAAATATGACTTTTGGACTAGCTAATTATGTCATACGTGTAATTTTTTTTACAAATAAAATAAATGAGATAAAATGTAACTGTATGAACTCTTTATGATACCGGTCTCGATTGATCAGTAATGAATTTGAAATTTAAGAAATTATAAATGTTTGCACTTGAGAATAATTCTATATATATCGGAAATATTTTTCGGTCAGATTATAAATTTGAACTATTAATTAACTTGAATTTTACTTAAATGTATGAATCTAAATTTAGAGTCTAGCTAGTAACATAATATATAATACCCTATATGAATAGAAAAATGACCATTTATGAAATGGTGGTTGAATTCAACTTGTGCAAATTAAAGTGGGACTTATCAGAGTAGTGAGAAATTTAGAACCGAATCAAGTATGGAAGAACGACCTATAAAGTCTTGCAGAAATTAATGTCTCAATTCTAAAGAAGCGAGATATTTTCAGTATATCAAGTCACTTGCGCCTTCTTTCCACCCACCCACATTCATGAATACACATACATTCCACCCTATCGTTATTGCTACAAGCTAGTCTATGAGACCAACTAACATTAATGCTCGAACGTACACAAGATGGATATGTGTAGAACTAGAACTAATATTTCCAGTGGTACTCGATGGCTCTTAAGACTTTCTTTGAAAAAAAAAAAGATGAGGACTTTAAATAAAAATTCTAATTATGTAATAATGATCATAAAATAGAATCATTTATGTAATAAGTGAATTAATTACATTCCAATGCATGCAAGCATTTATATTTGATCTAACAGCTAAGAAATAGGTTCTCAATTACATTTTGTAAAAGAATAGTTGTATGTATATATATATATACACAGGCTCTTCAGTGTGATATCTCATATATAGTGTTAAATATGAGATGAGGTGAATGAGCCCATTTTATCTAGTTTTTCAACAATCCGAATCGTTTATTTTTTAAGACTCTATTTATAGATTATTCTTACAAAAAATTAGTCATATCGAAAATCATTTGACTATCTATTTTTTAAGTCTCTATTCATAGATTATCCTTACAAAAAATTAGTCACATCGAAAATTATTTGTCTATCTAACTTTGATCAAATAAATAGACAAACCAAATATTTTCGATAGAACCATGTATTTGTTTGATTAAAGTTAGATAAGCGAATGATTTATGATTTAGTTAATTTTTTGCGAAGATAATCTATGAATAGATGATTTAAAAATAGAATGTTTAGACTATTGAAAAAACTACATGGAGTGAGCTCATCCTCTCTATCTCACATTTAACACTAAATGTGAAATCCCATACTTAAAAGCACCCTATGTATATTCTCATGTTTAATGGTGATCTAAGGAGAAAAATTATGATGTGTGACATGACAGTATGATTCAAACTATTTTCATTTTCTTCAGAAAAATTCTTAATCCTCCAATTTTTTGTTTTTGTAGAGTATAATATATGAATATTACGTAGGATAGGAAAAAAAAAAATAACTGGAAAATTTGGACAAATAGCTTATTCCTTTTCTCTTTCTCTTACCAACCAAAAGTGTGTTGGGATCAGCCAAACCTCCGGTTCCCTCCACCCCCGAAAAAATGACAAAATAGAGAAAAAAAAAAATTTGAAATGACAGAAGAGCAAGAAGTGAAGTGAATTATAAACATTTTCTTGATCTCCAACTCTGGCCATATAGAGACCAACTTTTGCACATAGAGGAGTTTTGCACTAATTTCTGATTTTACTAATTTTTTATAAGGATGATTTATCAATAAATATGTAAAAAATGAACGATTCGGATCGACACAAAATGACTTGTGTGAGCTCCAATGAAATCATATCTCAACATAACTAAATTAAGGTATAATTCAATAAAAAAAACATATATATATATATATATACAATAGAGGTGTCCCTTCCAAACTATACAAGTATAAGATAAATATATGAATAACAGTAGATAATCATCCAAGGTAAATCACGTGAGAGATAAGATGGGAGACTTGTGAAGTTGATGAAGGACTAGATGATCGAGAGTTGAGTTGATATTGTTGATCCTTTGAACTTGGCGTGGATAAGGACGTACTGATCTTTAAATATATATAGACCCCAACCTTAGAAAGAAGATGTGAATCATGCCTAGCTTTTACTTTGATTAATTAATAGTACGTAGGACAGTGGAGCCGTGGAGGAGACAAAACCACAAAATCCCTGATTAAAACTTTTTGGATCGTTCCAAAAGAAAGCATATATAGAAGCATCAAGCATGTCATATTTTAAGATTTCCAAGGATACAGAAGTACGTTATGGGCACACTGACTTCATATTATATATAAATGCATCCAAACGCATAAACCTATCCACAAATTAAGGATGATGGGACTATCTATCAGACCTTCTCCATAAGCAAATAAGAAGACATATGGATCAATATATATATATATATATATATTAATTAGAAACAACTTTGTGAGACGTACAGTAATTGCTTTATGATTATTATAACTTAAGGGAAACTCACTTATATATATAAGTGATTTTAGACAACTTCAATTAAAGAAGTGGTATCACACAATGTGATACTTGTAACATTACTCAACTTTTATTGCATCACAAAACATTTATTAATATCATAAACATGCATATTGTGCATGTAGAGGCTAGGGAAACATGCATGAGCTAGTTCAAGGGCAGAAGACAACCCTATAATTAGTCCCACCAGGGCACGTAAATGTGCTTGAAGGGTCATCCTGAGGGTAACTATAGGCATCTGGGCACCTCTCCTTGAAAAACCTTGAGAAGTTGGTCGGTCCACAACTCCCTTGGCCTTGTGTGCAACAATATTCATTGGTCTTAAAAACAGTGCAAGGGTTATTGCACCCACCCGGAGCCTTCAACTCATTCGGGCACTGCCCGTTGATATCTGCCGTGCACTGGATCCCCCTCGGGCACCCGCCCGTGGGGCTAAAGTCCATCGGGACATTAAACCCGTCCACTAAAGAGATGTCAATGAAATCCAGGTTCATGTACTGGTTGAGTCCGAACTCGGCCAGCGTGTTCGGGGGTTGCCCGTACCCTTGGCATTGGAGGAGACCACCGCAGTCACCTGTCTCACAGCTGCCACGTCCGGCACCATCGAAATTGCAATTGGTTCGCGCCCAAACGCGGCCCCCGGTGGTGCCGGCGGCTACATCCAGGGCCCAAGATTCTCCCCCGTTCAGCTGGCGGCCGCCGCCTGGCACGGCGGCTGCCCAGACGGTGAAGGGGCAGTTGTTTCGGATGTCGAATCTGGCTGCATTGGTTGCTGCAAAGAAGAGGGTGGTGATCAATAGGATGGAGAAAACTGAGAGGCTTTGAATGAAGCTCATTTTTGGGGATTGATTTTAATTGGTTTTTGGTTTTTGGTTTTTGGCTGTGTTATGAATTGTGATGAGGTTATATTGAAACACGGGGTAATGCATGTCATATTGATGTGTATGTTACAGAGAAGACTAGGTAGCAGTCTATGATCACCAGCTAATTAATTAAATGGCACATCAAATTCTTCAGTTTCATTTTTTCCACACGGAGAAAAAGTAGGAGAGACTTTTCCATGAAATCAAACAGACAAAAATTGATGGAGACGATGAAGAAAATCAAACAGACTTTTTCATTTTTAGTCTAATTGTTTGTGTGTACTTAATTTTCTTTTGGGATTAATTTGCCCACATGTACGGGGACCAAAAAAATTAGAAATATATACTATTGACTTGAACTCTACGAGTCCGACTAAATATTGATGGGAAATATATAACTTAGATAGATTTAGGGCTGGGCACTAAAACTGGAAACCAAAAACCAAATCGATTTTATATATCCCGTTTTGTGTCAATTTTGTGTCAAAAAATGATACCAATCATTATCCCGTACCGGACCCGATCCGTACCGAATCTCAATGGGACTGGAGTGGTTTTCACATCTCAATCCCAATTGATCTCGTATCGTACCAGTCATAATTAATTTTACTTTTTTATTTTTTTATTAAGTGCGAAAAAAAATTATATATATTCCTTTTGATTTTATATAATAATTAATAATTTCATACCTATTATAGAGAAAACCGAACCCCCTATCATAATTTGTATATGTTTATAAGTTTATTATAGTTTATAATTGTATATAACAGTATAGAATATAGGGTTTAGACTTTAGAGTATAGGGTATACTAGTATAATTTAAAAAGAAAGTATAGGGTATACTAGTATAGTTTAAAAAAAAGTATAGGGTATAGAATACGTATACTAGTATAGGGTGTGGATTTTAGAGTAATATAGTATATGATATAGGGTTTAGACTTTAAAGTATACTAGTATAGCGTATAAAGTATAGAATATACCAGTATAGGGTATATAGTTCTAATGGAGCATTTAATTGCTGTTAGGTGAAAAATATATTAACGATTTAAAGGGTGTTAGGTGTTAGGTGTAAAGTAAATGACTTGGTCTTATTTGATAAAAAAAAAAAAAAAGTATAGGGTATAGAGTATACTAGTATAGGTTTGGACTTAAGAGTATTCTAGTACATGATATAGAGTTTAGACTTTAGAGTATACTAATATATGATATAAGGTTTAGATCGACTTTAGAGTAGGCTAGTATAGGCCTATAGGGTATAAAGTATATATAGAATATACTAATATATATAGGGTATATAGTTCTAATGAAGCATTTAATTGCTATTAGGTGAAAAATTAAAAATTTAAAGGGTGTTAGGTATAAAGTAAATGATTTGGTCTTATTGGATTATAATAAATATATTTCCTTATAAAGTAATTAATAAACACAAGCAACTGCTGGCGTGGTGACTTCTTCTTAGTCCCAAGTTCGAGTTTCCTTTTAATTAAGTGTTATTATAAATATTTTGCTAATAGAGAATTTTGCAATTAGTCCCGATCTCATCCCAAACCATATAGGATGGGATGACACGAGACCATTTCTAAAAATGGTCATCTCATCCCATCTCGATCCCGACCAACAACTCCGGGAAAAGGTCGGGATGAGGTCCATCTCGTCCCATCATATCTCGTGCCCAGCCCTAGATAGAATATTTATAGACCTTCCAAAAACTTTCATGCTTATATGGGTAGGGTCCAGGGATGAGGATTACATGGGTTAAGGGTGAATTATGGGCTAAACTTACTAAGAGAAATTTTGGGAAAGAAAAAAACAGGTAGGGTTATAGCTCTTACAGCCTTTAGGGTAGGCCCGTCCTGACATCAAATGATGTATCATCTACGTGTTAGTATATATATATATATATATATATCTTATGAGAAGGATCAATGACATCCTATTTTTGACACAAGTTTTGATACAAATTTTCAATGAGGCCCACTCCATATAAGATTTTAGTGATCCGAATCGTTTATTTTTTAGGTTTCCATTAAAAGATCATTCTTACAAAAAATTATGTAAATTGGAAACCATTTATCGTATAATATTAAATTGTCAACATTCCAAGTGTTTATTTTGTTGACTATTTAATCTTTATAGGTAAATAATTTTCGATTTACCTTATTTTTTGCAAGAATAACCTTTTAATGAAGACCTAAAAAATATATGGTTCTGATCGTAGAAATCCTATATGGAGTGGGTCCTATTAAAAACTTGTGTGTCAAAACTTGTGTAAAAAATATGATGTTATAGATCCACCCCCTATATCTTAATTACTGGTTCAAGTTTGAAATGTAAATGGCGTTTAAGATAAGTCCAAATTTGATTAAAATAAAACACACTGACATCATTAAACACGTACACTAATATTTCTGGTGGTACTAGCGCGATGGCTCTTAAGACTTTCTTTGGACAAAAAAAGATGAGGACTTTAATTAAAAAGTCTAATTATGTAATAAAGACCATAAAAAAATAGGGATTTGGATCCTCTACTAATTATTCTCTGTTGATTCCAAACTAATCAATAAAATTACAACGTTTTATAGTGTAGGTTCATAATTGGAACCGTTCATTTTCAAGATCATCTATGTAAAAAATTAACTAAATCGAAAATCGTTTGGTTATATAATTATCATTGAATAAACAAATAGTGAGTCTAAGGGCCCGTTTGGGATTGTTGTTAGACATCCAAAAGTTGTTGTACGTGGATAACAATTCTATGTCACTCACAACAATTTTGGTGTTTGGTAAAAAACTAAAACTATAGTGCTTCACTATTTTAGGTCACTCACTACATGGTAAATTAGCAAAAAGCCACAAAAAATTTTAAGTTTTACTCATAAACCTATATAAAAGATCTATTTATTTTTAAGCCATAAGGAGTGGCTTAAAACTAAACTTTTTTCTTGACATTGTATGTCACCCTCACAGAGTTAAACTTTATTTTGTTATAATGCAATATATAAAGAGCTACATTTTATTTTGTTATGATGCAGTATGTAACTCTTGTAGAGTTACACTTTAATTATAATTTTGTAAAATTACAGTTTGTTGAATGATGTAGTATTGTTTTAAGGTTTATGCATTTATAGTTTATGTTTTATGACTTCATATTTAAGGTTTTAGAGCTTTATCCCTAAGTTTTAAAGACTGTAAATTAGCAAAAAGCTAAAAAAATAATTAAACTAAAACTTGGGTATTATTGACTTTAAATAATATTAACTGCTCTATACTTGATTTTTTTTTTTAATTGTGGCTTAGAAATATTTTTTATGGCTTAAAATTATATTTTGAATGAAGCTCATTGTTAAGACCAAAAAGTAAAATTTTGGTTTTGAGGAAATTTTCGATAGAAATTTCGACGGAAATTTTGGTGGAAATTTCTATTAAAATTTCGATTTCGACAAAATTAGACAAAAACGACGGAAATTGTTATCAAAATACGAAAATTTTGAATGAAACTTGACCATATGTTTATTTAACATATTATCTAATATATTAATAAAAAATATTGAAGAAACCAAATTATATAATAGGTTTTATATAATATAAGATGAATATAATGCGCGTTGGAAGCAAATACTGTTAAACAAAATTAGTATAATGAATAAATGAAATCAGTATATTCTTTATACTCTATAATCTATACACTAACTCTAATACTAAACCCTATATATTCTATATACCCTAATACTTTTTATACTCTATAATCTATGCACTAAGCCTTATATATTGTATGTTGTTTAAGATATGGACCATATGATATAAGATATTATGATTTAGGCCCTTTAGGATATTTTTAATTATTTTTTATATAAAAGTGTATTAGGGTTTAGGGTTTAAAAACAACTATACGAAACTCCAAACCATTTTTTTTTTCCAATTGCCCAAAAGCGTCAAACCCCAATCAACCCTAAAGTTTTTTCTTTGTTTTTTTCTCTTTTTTTATTTCTTTTTTTCTTTCCTTCCTTATTCTTTTCCTTTTCTTTTCTTTTTTGTTTCTTTCATTGCTTTTACTTTTAAGTTAACTTGTAACTTTGTAAGCAATATACGTTGATGATGCCATGTGTGAAAACTCTTCAACTTCCACAGCAGCGAAAGAAACAATCTCTTTTGTGTGTGTATTGCTCTTTCTTACAAAGTTATTGCTTGATCATTCATTTGCTTGATCATCAGTGGTGAGAATTCTATTTTAGTTAAAATTGTTGATAGGATCTTGTTGCTTTTTGTCATTTCTTGTCAATAAATCGTAACCCATATCAAATCCTATCTCCTCTACCTAGGTATGACAGTATGTTGGCATGTCTTTTTTTTTTTTTTCCTTCCTCTTCCTCCTCCCCATTACTCTCTTTCTTTCTCTTCTTCTTCACAGTCTTCTTTTTCTCTTCCTTCCTTTTCCTCCTTCTCTTCTTCTTCCCCCCCAAGCCCCAGCCCCCTGCCTCTCTCCCCCCAACCCAGCCCCTCCCTGCCCCTTTTCCCCCAAACCCAGCCCCTCCCAGCCCCTTTTCTCCCAAACTCAATTGAAATTTCGCCGAAATAATTACCAAAAATAATTGGGTATGTAATAAAATTTTGGTGACCCAAAAAAATGAAATTTTTGGTGAAATTTTGCCAAAAATTTTGAAATTTACTTGGGACTTGATTTTAATTGGTTTTTGGTGTGTGTGTGGCTGTGTTATGAATTGTGATGAGGTTATATTGAAACACGGGGTAATGCATGCCATATTGATGTGTATGTTACAGAGAAGACTAGGTAGCAGTCTATGATCACCAGCTAATTAATTAAATGGCACATCAAATTCTTCAGTTTCAGTTTTTCCACACGGAGAAAAAGTAGGAGAGACTTTTCCATGAAATCAAACAGACAAAAATTGATGGAGACGATGAAGAAAATCAAACAGACTTTTTCATTTTTAGTCTAATTGTTTGTGTGTACTTAATTTTCTTTTGGGATTAATTTGCCCACATGTATGGGCACCAAAGAAATTAGAAATATATACTTTTGACGAACTCTACGAGTCCGACTAAATATTGATGGGAAATATATAACTAGATAGATTTATAGACCTTCCAAAAACTTTCGTGCTTATATGGGCCAGGGATGAGGATTACATGGGTTGAGGGTGAAGTGGTGAACCATGGGCTAAACTTACTAAGAGAAATTTTGGGAAAGAAAAAAAGGGTAGGGCTATAGCTCTTAAGTACAGCCTTTAGGCAGGGTAGGCCCGTCCCTGCATCAAATGATGTATCATCTAAATGTTAGTTTATATCTTAATTACTGGTTCAAATTTGAAATGTAAATGGCGTTTAAGATGAGTCCAAATTTGATTAAAATAAAAAACACTCACATCATTAAACACTTAAACTAATATTTTCAGTGCTACTCGATGGCTCTTTACGTCTTTCTTTGAACAAAAAAAGATGAGGACTTTAATTAAAAAGTCTAATATATTAATTATGTAATAAGGACCATAAAAAATAGGGATTTGGATCATCTGCTAATCCTTCTCTGCTGATTCCATACTAAGCAATACAAATTACACATTTTACAATATAGTTTCATAATCAAAACCATTCATTTTTTAAATCACTTTTTAAATATCATCTCTGCAAAAAAATCAACCAAATCGAAAATCGTTTGGTTATGTAACTGTTATTGAATAAACAAACAATGAGTCTAAGGGCCCGTTTGAGATTGTTATTGAACACCTAAAAGTTGTTATAGATGATAATTCTAGTTTACTCACAACAGTTTTGGTGTTTAGTAAAAAAAACAAAAAACTATAGTGCCTCACTATTTTAAGTCATTCACTACAATAGTAAATTAGCAAAAAACCACAAAAAATTCTAAGTTTTACTCATAAACCCATGTAAAAGATTTATTTATTTTTAAGTCACGAGGAGTGGCTTAAAATTAAACTTTTTTTTCTGACGCTGTATGTAACACTCACAGGGTTACATTTTTTCTCACAACAATACCAAACTAAGTCTAACTGTTACTAAAACCGTATGTTTATTTTATAATAGCTATATGACCAAACAATTTTCGATTTAATTAATTTTTTGTAGAGTTGATCTACAATATGAACGATTTTGATCATGAGCTTACACAGTAAAATACATAATTTTGATTAATTAGTACGAGATTAGACAAGAGATTAGCAAGGATTATGTGGGTGTGTTTTGAATTGTGATGAGGTTATATAAGGGGGAGGGATGATTCAAAGTATTGTGCCAACAGTATGACATAAATGCATGTCATATTGATGTACTGTATGTTACAAATTAAGAAGACTAGCTAGCAGTCTAAGATCACTAGCTAAATGGCATATCAAATTCTTCAGTTTCATTTTTTCCACTAGGAGGAAAAGCAGGAGAGACTTTTCCACGAAATCAAACAGACAAAAATGGATGGAGACGATGAAGAAAAAAATCGAGTGGCTGTAGTGAAATTGTTTGTGTGTACTTTTTCTTTTGCAATTAATTTGCCCACATACATGGCGACCAAAGAAATTAGAAATATACATTATTGACTTGGAACTCTATGAGTCCATGAGCACTGAACAGACTAAACATTGATGAGAAATATATAACTAGATAGACTGGTAGATCTCCTTAAAATCTTTCATGATACATTCTTATACGTTTATTCAAGTGATATAAGAGATATATAAACACATTCCAATTGCTAGTAGGCTAGTTAGCTAGCACAGTTAATATGGGGGTCCTATAATTTGGAAATGAAAGAGAAGCAGTCCACGTTGAAGAAAAGTCTCAAGGAGCTTAAAGAAATGAGTTTTAGCATAAAAACTTGGGAATTTTGTGTGTCCATGGCATCTGAAGGAGAAATGTCATTCCTGCATGTTATTCAATATCCCTGCACACCCAAATTCCACATACAAATATCCTACGACAGGTAGATCTCCTTAAAATCTTTCAACGTATGAGACCGGATATTCTAGCATATTAATTATTCCACCCATCATTATTGCTACAAGCTAGTCTATGAGATCAACTAACATTAATGCTGGAACAAGATGTACGTAGAAACTAGAACTAATATTTCCACTTTCCACTGGTAGTCGGTGGCTCTTAAAGACTTTCTTTGAACAAAAAAAAAAGATGACGACTTTAAATAAAAATTCTAATTATGTAAGGGCAAGGAATAAAATTTCGGGTTTCGAGTAAATTTCGATGGAAATTTCGATGGAAATTTCGACGGAAATTTCGAAGATTTTTAAATTTCGACAAAAATTAGACGGAAACGATGAAAATTGCTATCAAAATACGGAAATTTTGAATGAAATTTTACCATATATTTATTTAACATATTATCTACTATATTGANATTATCTACTAGATAAAAAAACATTGAAGAAACCAAATTATATGGTAGATTTCATGTGATATGTAATAAATATAATGCGCGCTGGAGGTAAGTAATGTTAAATAAAATTAATATAATTAATAAATAAAATTATTATATTTTTTATACTCTATAATCTATACACTAAACCCAATACTTTATATGTCATAATATTACATTAAACCCCATACACTCTATATTTTTTAAGATATGATATAAAATATTAAGATTTATGCCCTTTAGAGTTTTTAATTATTTTTTATATAGAAATGTATTATGATTTAGGGTTTAAAGATAACTAAACGAAATCCCAAAACAATCAAACGAAACTCCAAATTTTTTTTTTTTTCCAATTGCCCAAAGATTTCAAATCCTAATTGACCCTAAACTTTTTTTTTTCTTTTCTTTTTTTTTCTTTTTCTTTCCTTTTTTTTCCTTTTCTTTTTTTCTTCTTTCCTTCCTAATCCTACTTCCACTTCTCCACGTGATGGATGGCGTGAGCATTGAGCATAACTGCATAAGTTGTGCTGTTGTGCGGAACCTTTTTCTTCCTTTTTGACTTTTCCAGTTTTCCTTCCTTTTTCTTTTTTTTCTTTTTCTTTCCTTTTCTTTCCCTCCTGGCTTCTATCTTCTTCCCTTCATTTCTTCTCTCCAAGCCGCTGCGACTCACTCAGCAAGTCAGCATATGGTATAATATCAAACCTCCTTCTCTTCTCTCTCCTCCTGTCCTCCCTCTCCAGCGCCACTCTCTCTCTCCCAAGTCCCTCCCCGATCTCCCTCTCTCCCTCCCCTGATACGATTTTCTTCCTCCCCACTCTCTTCTCTCTTCTTTCTCCTTCCTCCCCAATCACGCAGTGGCTGACTTTGTAACTGACAAGGAGAAGACAGACATAAAAATGGTGGGTTTGTTGCTCGAAACGAAATTTTGGCGAAATATTGGCGAAAAATTCATGAACTAGTGTTAAAATTTCCATACCCTCAAAAAACGAAATTTTCGGCGAAATTTCGCCGAAAATTTCGAAATTTAACTCCTTGTGTAAGGGTCAAATCTATAATATTATATTTTTGACATTTTTTAATAAGGTTTATTTTATATAGGATTTTAATAATCCAAATCGTCTATTTTTAAGATCTTCATTAAAAAATTATTTTTGTAAAAAATTAAGTAAATCTTAAAGACTTTAATTAAAATTATAAGTCTCTACAAGTTCTTAAGTCTTTCTTTGAACCAAAAAAAAAAATGAGGACTATAATTAAAATTCTAATTATGTAATTAATAATGACCATAAAATAGAATCATTTATGTAATAAGTAAATTAATTACATTCCAATGCATGCAAGTATTTATATTTGATCTAACAGCTAAGAAATAGGTTCTCAGTTAGATCTGGTAAGAGAATATATATTCTCCTATTTAATGGTGATCTAATTAAGAGAAAAATTATGATGTGTGACATGACAGTATGATTATTCAAACTATTTACTTTTTCTTCCGAAAAATTCTTAATCCTCCAATTTTTTGTTTTTGTAAAGTATAATATATGAATGCTACTTAAGATAAAAGAGAAAAAATAATTGAAAAAAAAAAAGTTTGGACAAATAGCTTATTCCTTTTCTCTTTCAATTCTCTTGCGTACCTACCAAAAGTGAGTTGGGATCAACCAAACCTTCAGTTCCCTCCACCCCCAAAAAAAGGACAAAATAGGAGAAAAAAAATTAAAATGTGACAGAAGAGCAAGCAGTGAAGTTATATACATTTTCTGGATCCAACTCTGGGCATATAGAGAACAACTTTTGCACAGAGGAGTCTTGCACAATGTTCTGTTGACAGATTTACGGGTTCAACAAAAGAATATTTTTGTAAATATATACACCGTACCCCAAGTACCTTAGAAAGAAGAAGTGAATATTGTCTTCCACTTTGGTTAATTTTATATAGTATGACAGTGGAGGAGACCACTAAACCACAAAATCCCTGATTAAAACTTTTTGGATCCTTCCAAAAGAAAGCATAAATAGAAGCATCAAGCATATCATATTTTAAGATTTCCAAACACACAGAAGTACGTTATGGGCATACTGACTTCATATTATATCCATGCATCCAAACGCATAAACCTATCCACAAATTGAGGATTATGGGACTATCTATCAGACCTTCTCCATAAGCAAATAAGAAGACATATGGATCAATATATTAATTAGAAACAACTTTGTGAGACGTGCAGTTGATTATTATAAGTTTGGGTAACATAATACACATATTTATATGTGCAAGCTTCAAACTCTTTTGAATAAAATTATTTATACCATATTTTATTATCAGGTCATCGTACGTATACTTAATTTCTTAAAGAAGAGAAACTCACTTATATATATAAGTGATTTTAAACAACTTCAATTAGAGAAGTAGGTAGTACATAATGTGATAGTTGTAAGTTGAAACATTACTCAACTTTTATTGCATCACAAGCATTTATTAATATCATAAACTAGGTAGCAGATGTTTTTGCCTCCTAGCTAGCATATTGTGCATGTAGAGGCTAGGGATTAGGGAAACATGCATGAGCTAGTTCAAGGGCAGAAGACAACCCTATAATTAGTCCCACCAGGGCACGTAAATGTGCTTGAAGGGTCATCCTGAGGGTAACTATAGGCATCTGGGCACCTCTCCTTGAAAAACCTTGAGAAGTTGGTCGGTCCACAACTCCCTTGGCCTTGTGTGCAACAATATTCATTGGTCTTAAAAACAGTGCAAGGGTTATTGCACCCACCCGGAGCCTTCAACTCATTCGGGCACTGCCCGTTGATATCTGCCGTGCACTGGATCCCCCTCGGGCACCCGCCCGTGGGGCTAAAGTCCATCGGGACATTAAACCCGTCCACTAAAGAGATGTCAATGAAATCCAGGTTCATGTACTGGTTGAGTCCGAACTCGGCCAGCGTGTTCGGGGGTTGCCCGTACCCTTGGCATTGGAGGAGACCACCGCAGTCACCTGTCTCACAGCTGCCACGTCCGGCACCATCGAAATTGCAATTGGTTCGCGCCCAAACGCGGCCCCCGGTGGTGCCGGCGGCTACATCCAGGGCCCAAGATTCTCCCCCGTTCAGCTGGCGGCCGCCGCCTGGCACGGCGGCTGCCCAGACGGTGAAGGGGCAGTTGTTTCGGATGTCGAATCTGGCTGCATTGGTTGCTGCAAAGAAGAGGGTGGTGATCAATAGGATGGAGAAAACTGGGAGGCTTTGAATGAAGCTCATTTTTGGGGATTGATTTTAATTGGTTTTTGGTTTTTGGTTTTTGGCTGTGTTATGAATTGTGATGAGGTTATTATATAGTGGGGTGGGGGGGTGTGTTTGATATGCAAACAGACAAAAATTGATGGAGACGATGAAGAAAAATTTGAGTGGCCTTAGTCGAATTGTTTGTCTGTACTTTTTCTTTTGTATGGGGACGGAACAAAGAAATTAGAAATATAGATTATTGACTTGAAGTCTACGAGTCCATGAGCATATTCTTCAGTTCCATTTTTTTCACAGGAGAAAAAGTAGGATCCGCGGGTGGGGGGGGGGTGGAGTTCAAAAGTGAGGTATTGTGCTAACTATATGACGTAAATGCATGACATATTGATGTGTATCAAAGAAGGCTAGCTAGGTGTCTATGATCACTAGCTAAATGCATGGCATATATCCACTACAAAAAAAAAAAAATTCTAATAGCAACATTTTTGCACTCACGTTTAATCAAATTAATGCTGATTTCAGGCATTAGTGTGTGTCATTGATCCACAAAATCATAAATGTGATACATTGAGTACTCACTTTCCCACGTTTTGTTTAGATAGTACCCTTTTTTTTTTGCCATTAATTGTTTAGATATAGAAGAGAAACGAAGACAGAGGAAGTCTTAGAGCTAGAGAGACAAGAGAAAGATCGAGAAATTTAGATGAAATTATTTCATTAATTGAATAATGATTACATGAGGGTTTATATAAATTTACAACTAATTCTAACAGCTGGAATCACAGCTGGTGCTAGCTAACTAATCTAACTATCTGAATTAATAACAAACTGCCACATGGCTCAGTCAATTGCTTGCTGTATCAAGCCTTGATTAGCTGTCTTCCTGTGCACATTCTTATTGTGAACATCTGGAGCTTCAGTATGTGAACATAGTAGCTTATGAGTACCTTAGTTACCCACGATTTGTATATTTTGGTCCGAAGGAGTTTTATAAATATTCTTACCTAAACAATATTATACCTCTATATATATCTAGAGTAGTCGGATATAATCTATTATATAGTCAAGAGAACTTGTCAATATTCCTTAATTATACGCAACCTCTCCTTGATTTAGGCACTAACTGATGTAAAGAGAATTTGTCAATATTCTTTAATTTAAGGAGTATTGACCTCAAAAACTGAACTTGTCAATATTCCTTAATTCAAAGAAAGTTAACCTCAAAAACTGAACTTGATGGCTTCTAATACTTCCAATACTTCCAATACTTCCAATAATAGACTAGTAGACCTCCCAAAACTTTTCATGGGAACTTTGTATATGTTTAGTCAAGTAATATGAGAGCTAGATATATAGACACATTACAGGTATATAAGGAAAAAATATTATATGTGACCGTAACACTACCACATAGTATTACTTAATCCGGCCACGTGTTATAATATAGGTGAACAACGGATTTATGAATTTAGGATTTACAGTTTTAGATCGATATTAATTATTTACACATTATAATTCTAATTAATTAATCACATTACCACGTGGTGTTATAGTCACAAACAATAATTTATCGGTATATAAGACGGTCTCATGCATGAAAGTTTTTATCCTGTACATACACTCACATCATTAATTTGATATATGATGAGTTTAGTACTCATTCTACAAACTCTAGTACTCGATCATGCTTGTCATGTCTTTAGCCAAGCTAATTAGTCACGCCTTTGCTCTATCTATCATAGAGTAGTGTCATTTTTTGGTGATCTAAATGTTAGATTCCACACTTAAAGCTCCATATATATATATATATATATATATTCTTGTGTTTAATGGTGATCTAAGGAGAAAAATTATGATGTGTGACATGACAGTATGATTCAAACTATTTTCTTTTTCTTCAGAAAAATTCTTAATCCTCCAATTTTTTGTTTTTGTAGAGTATAATATATGAATGCTAAGTAGGATAAGAAAAAAAATAACAGGAAAAAAAAAGTTGGACAAATAAGTTTGGACAAATAGCTTATTCCTTTTCTCTTTCTCTTACCTACCAAAAGTGTGTTGGGATCAGCCAAACCTCCGGTTCCCTCCACCCCCGAAAAAATGACAAAATAGAGAAAAAAAAAATTGAAATGACAGAAGAGTAAGAAGTGAAGTTAATTATAAACATTTTCTTGATCTCCAACTCTGGCCATATAGAGACCAACTTCTGCACATAGAGGAGTCTTGCACTAATTTTCGATTTGTACTAATTTTTTATTTGACTAATTTTTTATAAGGATGATCTGTCAATGAATATTAGAGTTGATATTATTCATCCTTTGAACTTGGCGTGGATAAGGACGTACTGATCTTTAAATATATATAGACCCCAACCTTAGAAAGAAGATGTGAATCATGCCTAGCTTTTACTTTGATTAATTAATAGTACGTAGGACAGTGGAGCCGTGGAGGAGACAAAACCACAAAATCCCTGATTAAAACTTTTTGGATCGTTCCAAAAGAAAGCATATATAGAAGCATCAAGCATGTCATATTTTAAGATTTCCAAGGATACAGAAGTACGTTATGGGCACACTGACTTCATATTATATATAAACGCATCCAAACGCATAAACCTATCCACAAATTAAGGATGATGGGACTATCTATCAGACCTTCTCCATAAGCAAATAAGAAGACATATGGATCAATATATTAATTAGAAACAACTTTGTGAGACGTGCAGTTGATTATTATAAGTTTGTGTAACATAATACACATATTTATATGTGCAAGCTTCAAATTCTTTTGAATAGAATTATTTATACCACATTTTATTGCCAGGTCATTGTATACTTAATTTCTTAAAGAAGTGCCTAAATCAAGGAGAGGTTGCGTGTATTCAAGGAGTTGATTACACACTATCTCTCCTTAATTTTGGCACTAACTAATGTAAAGGGAACTTGTCAATATTCCTTAATTTAAAGAGTATTGACCTCAAAAACTGAACTTGTCAATATTCCTTAATTCAAGGAAAGTTAACCTCAAAAACTGAACTTGATGGCTTCCAATACTTCCAATAATAGACTAGTAGACCTCCCAAAAATTTTCATGGGAACTTTGTATATGTTTAGTCAAGTAATATGAGAGCTAGATATATAGACACATTACAGGTATATAAGGAAAGAATATTATATGTGACCGTAACACTATTACGTGGTGTTACTTAATCCGGCCACGTGTTATAATATAGGTGAACAACGGGTTTATAAATTTAGGATTTACAGTTTTAGATCGATATTAATTATTTACACATTATAATTCTAATGAATTAGTCACATTACCACGTGATGTTATAGTCACAAACAATAATTTATCGGTATATAGGATGGTCGATCTCATGCATGAAAGTTTTTATCCTGTACCTACACTCACATCATTAATCTGATAAAGAAAAAAATTTGATATATGATGAGTGTAGTAGTACTCATTCTACAAACTCTAGTACTCGATCATGCTTGTCATGTCTTTAGCCAAGCTAATTAGTCACGCCTTTGCTCTATCTATCATAGAGTAGTGTCATTTTTTTGGGTAAATTTAGAAAAATTTAAATAGGCCAACTATAACTGACTAACTGAGCTAATAGGCTGGCCAATTATGTTTAAATCGTATTCATATTACTTAACTTGTGCACAATATTGCATGCAGAGCCGGCCCTGAGTTTTGGAAGGCCCAGAGGCGAAATTTAAATTGGACCTTTAATAAAATCTTTTGCAAAATAATTTACAATTGACAAGAAATCAATTAGAAAATTTTCGATCACATCAAGAAATCAATTAGAAAATTTTTGGTTGAACGTCAAGAAAATAATTGAAAAAAAAAATTTATAAGAATATATATAAGAGAAAAATTAAAAGGGAAAAACACACACTCAAACATTAATTACCTTATTGCCTTAATGAGACCTCTCTAATTTCTTTCATATTGAAAGAGCCTGTGGAGAACAAAAAAAAAAACTAGTTTTCCACAAGACTATATGGAGAGGCAGAGATTCGTCTTTGCCAATTCAAAGCAAACATGCTTTTTGAATCCAACTTTCCAGAAAGAAGGCATGTACTTTTGATGAAAAAAAAGGTATAAACCCAAGGGCAAAAAAGACTCACTACCATGCAAATGAGGATGTTGGCTTGCTTCTCTTGTGATTCACATGAGAAGCCAAAGAAAAAATGAAGCAAGTTGGCCAAACACAAATTAAGGAAATAAAGAGGTGGCTTTCAACTAATAATCAAGAAAAAAAAGGTTGTAGAATCCAAACTTTATATCTTAGAATGACCTAGTTTTTTTTTTTTTGTACAAATGGGGGCCTAAGCCTAATGAAAGAAAGAAACTAGATAACTACAGTTCTGACACAATAAGTAGAAGGGCCTAATTGCAACGAAGACATTCTAAATAGATCCAACAACTATTTTTTTAAATATATATTAATATATACATAATATAAAAATTTGTGGGCCCTAGGCAGTCGCACTCGGTGCCCCCCTTTAGGGCCGCAAAACTGATTGCATGTGTACACAACGGTAGTTAACCCTCAACTTATAGAAGTTACTGAGAAAAAGATGGGCTGGGCTGTTGAGGGTGGACTATGGGCTAAACCTACTAAGAGAAATTTTGAGAAAAGATAAAAGGGCAGAGCTATAGCTCTTATGGCCTTAAGTAGTGGTGGGTTCGGTACGGTTATTGTACCGAAACACCCATACGGAATTCCAACCGATATGGGTCGGTAACCGATCACTTTGGTATCGGTCGGAGAGTGGCGGTGCCGACTACAACACCAAATTAAAAAAATCACCGAGAAAGGGGGAGAGATAAGACAGAGAGAGGGAGGGGGTGCGACAGAGAAGGAGAAAAGGATAGAGACAGAGAGGAAAGGTGGAGAGGAAGGGTGGTGAGTTGCGCTAGGTTGGGCGGGGTGAGGATGGGGGTGCGACATAGAGGGAGAAAGAGACAGAGAGGGAGAAAGGGAGGAAAGGTATTTTGGGGAGAGGGAAATAGATGATAGTGGTGATGGTGGTGGTAGTGATGGTTGGAGATGATGAATTGATTGTGGTGGTTGGGGCTGTGGTCGCACACAGAAAGAAAAAGAAGAGGAAAAGAGGAAAAGGGAAGAGAAAAATAAAGAAGAAAAGAGACACGGGTGGGAGGAGAGAGAAGAAGATAAAGAAAAGAAAGAAAGAAGAAAA
Organism: Dryas drummondii; assembly: GCA_003254865.1. Classification (NCBI taxonomy): domain Eukaryota; kingdom Viridiplantae; phylum Streptophyta; class Magnoliopsida; order Rosales; family Rosaceae; genus Dryas; species Dryas drummondii. The sequence goes on from QANW01001771.1 coordinate 1,253,607, forward strand.
GGAGGGGCACGTGGGTTAGGGGGAAATGAAAAGAAAAAATAATAAAAATAAAGTTTTATTTTGTAAAGAATAAATAAGGTATTTTGGGGTTTCGTTTAGGGTTTGGATTTTGGGGTTTAGGGTTTAGGGTATTTTGGAGTTTCAAATTTCAATTGGGGTTTGGAGTTTTTTATTTTTATTACATATGTTTTTTATAATTTATAGTATATAGTCAATAACTTAATAATTTACATGTTTTTTAATTTATATCATCTTCTAAATCTTAGGGTATATGGTATAGGTCATATACCTAATAGGGCCGTTAGGCTAAATGGCTAATACCATATACTAATAATAATATATTATATCATATTATACATTTACGATTGAGGTAATTACATAAATCATAAATAGTCTATAACTGCATAGTCCATATTGATATTAATATATTATACCATATTCTACCATATTTTACTATATTATTATTATATCATATTATACAATATACTAAATTACTAATATTATCATATTATACTATATTATACCATATTATAGTATTATACTATATACTATATACTATATACCAAATTCTAAGTTACCAACTATTAATCTATGAATTATAAATTTATAGTATTAGACTATTAAGGTATAGAAATTAGTAATTTAGTATGAGATATCATATACATATACTATATAGGGTTTATAATTTAGTATAATATTAGGGTTTAGGGTATTTTTAATTAGTTTTTATATAAAAATGTATTATATAAATTAAAAAACATATAAGTTAATAAGTTATAGGTTTAGGGTTTATAAATTTATATATGTTTGATATAAATTATAGAAAATGAAATGTATTATATAAAATTATAAATTATATAGAAATGTAATACTAAGTATTTTATATTTAGAGTATAGCAGTATAGTATAGAAATGTATAAAAATGAATTATTTTAATTATATTTTTTCAATATACGGTCGGTATCGGTATACCGGATTTTGTAAACCGGTACCGTTACCTGTAAACCGGTACCGTTACCGAATTCATCGGTATTTTCGGTATCAATATTTTTCGGTATTAAAACCGATACGGTATTTATATTTTTCGATATTTCGATATTTTTACCCAGCCCTAGCCTTAAGAGTAGGCCAGTCCGACCTTCCCTCCATCAAATGAAGTATCTTTTTTTTTGGCCATATCGATCAAATGATGCATCATCTAAATGTTAAGCATCTTAAGTACTGATTTTTAATAATGACTTTAAGATGAGTATAAATTTGAATAAAATAAAGCTACTATCATTTGATAAAAAAAAGAAAAAAAATTGATATATGATAAATGTAGAAGTATTCATTATACAACTCTTATCTATCATGATTGCCATGTCTACCACCAAACTTAGCTGAACCTTTGCTCAAAACTAATAAATGCGGTTAGAATAAGGTATATAGATGTTTTTCATGATGGGAATCCACATTATCAAGAATTTCTTACCAAATAAATAAATGAAAAGCACTTATAATATTATGTTTATTTTAGTAATTATAAATAATCACAACAGTTTTATTTTAAAATTTATCAAACACATTGATACTGCTTTTTGCACTCGTAATATTTATAAAAACATAGTTTATTAAACACTCAACTGTTTTACTTTACAACTGTTTTTTCTCAAAACAATACCAAACTAAGTCTAATATATTGTTACTAAAATCGTATATTTATTTGGTAACAGCTACACAATCAAATAATTTTTTATTTGGTTAATTTTTTACAGAAATGATATTTGAATAGTGATTTACAAAATGAATCATTCTGATCATGAGTTTACATAGTAAAATATATATTTTAATTGATTAATATGAGTTAGACAAGTGATTAGTAAAAATTATATGGCTGTGTTTTGAATTTTGACGAGGTTATATCAGGGGAGGGATGATTCAAAATATTGTGCCAACAGTATGACATAAACGCATGTCATATTGATGTGTATGTTACAAATTAAGAAGACTAAGATCACTAGCTAAAGCCTAAATGTCATATCAAATTCTTTAGTTTCATTTTTTCCACAAGTAGGAAATGCAGGAGAGACTTTTCCACGAAATCAAACCGACAAAAATTGATGGAGATCGACGTACGATGAAGATAAAAATTGAGTGGCTGTCGTGTAATTGTTTGTGTGTACTTTTTCTTTTGGAATTAATTTGCCCACATGTATATAACTAAAATATACAACTAAAATATATAACTAAAATCTTTCACGAGACATTTTTATATGTTTAATCAAGTGATATAAGAGATGTATAAACACATTAGATGTATAGGATGGTGCATAGAAGTTTCATCTGTAGACACATGCCCTTTTTGTTTTTGTTTATTGTTAAAAACTTATTTTAAATGCGTCGTGTTTTGTTTAGGCCCATTTTAAAAAAATTAATATCTAACTCTAAAGAAACGAGATCTTCTCAGTATATATCGATCTCAACGAGACCGGATATTCTAGCATATTAATTATTCTACACACTCTCATTCATCAATAGTTCAATACACATACATTCCACCCTAACATTATTGCTACAAGCTAGTCTATGAGACCCACTAACATTAATACTGGAACACCAGATGTACAACTAGAACTAATATTTCCAGTGGTACGTACTCGATGGCTCTTGAGACTTTCTTTGAACAAAAAAAGATGAGGATTTTAAATAAAAATTCTAATTATGTAATGAACACCATAAAATAGAATCATTTATGTAATAAGTGAATTACATTCCAATGCATGCAAGCATTTATATTTGATCTACCAGCTAAGAAATAGGTTTTCAGTTAGATCTTGTAAAAGAATAGTTATATATATATATATATTCTAGTGTTTAATGGTGATCTAAGGAGAAAAATTATGATGTACGTGTGACATGAGTCACATGACACTATGACAGTATAATTCAAACTATTTACTTTTTCTTTCCAAAAATGAATGCTATGTAAGTTAAAAAATAATAATTGGAAAAAAAAGTTTGGACAAATAGCTTATTCTTTTGCTCTTTCTCTTACTCTTTCTCTTCCCTACCAAAAGTGTGTTGGGATCAATCAAACCTCCGGTTCCCTCCACCACCAAAAAAGAAAAAATTGAAATATATGAGAGATCGAAGAGCAAGCAGTGAAGTTATAAATATTTTCTTGATCCAACTCTGAAAATATAGATCGAGACCAACTTTTGCACATGGAGGAGTCTGGCACTTCGATCAAGTCCAATGTTATATATGTTGACAGAATATTTACGGTTCAACAAAAGAATATTTTTGTAATTGTTACTGTTAGACAATAATTACTGTAAGATAGTAGTAATTATTTGTTATATTAAAATTAAGATTTTTTACTACAAAAATTTGTTTTTTGTGTTGATTTATATTTTTTTTATATGTTTATATAAGAAGAAGACAAAAAATTTATCTAAATTATCAGAGATTAAATATTGTTGCAAAGTAAGAATTGTCACGGTCTAATAACAACGACTATAATTGCCACTATCCAATATAACTGTCCAATACGATGATGAGACTATCTATCAGACCTTCTCCATAAGCAAATAAGAAGACATATTGAACAATATATTAATTAGAAACAACTTTGTGCAGTTGCTTGTATGATTATTATAACTTTTTGTAACATAATGCACACATTTACACGTGTGAATCACATTTTATTATCAGATCATTGCATCTGTATTTAATCTTTAAAAAAAGTGAAACTTGCTTATATAAGTAATTATAGACGACTTCAATTAAAAAAGTGGGTGGTACATAATGTGATACTTGTAAGTTGAAACATTACTCGATCAACTTTTATTGCATCACAAACATTTATTAATATCGATCATAAACTAGGTAGCAGATCTCTCTATGCCTCCTAGCTAGCATATTGTGCATGTAGAGGGAAACATGCATGATCTAGTTCACGGGCAGAAGACAACCCTATAATTAGTCCCACCAGGGCACGTAAATGTGCTTGAAGAGTCATCCTGAGGGTAACTATAGGCATCTCGGCACCTCTCCTTGAAAAACCTTGAGAAGTTGGTCGGTCCACAACTCCCTCGGCCTTGTGTGCAACAATATTCATTGGTCTTAAAAACAGTGCAAGGGTTATTGCACCCACCCGGAGCCCTCAACTCATTCGGACACTGACCGTTGATATCCGCCGTGCACTGGATCCCCCTCGCGCACCCGCCCGTGGGGCTAAAGTCCATCGGGACATTAAACCCGTCCACTAAAGAGATGTCAATGAAATCCCGGTTCATGTACTGGTTCAGTGCGAACTCAGCCAGCGTGTTCGGGGGTTGCCCGTACCCTTGGCATTGGAGGAGACCGCCGCAGTCGCCGGTCTGACACCTGCCACGTCCGGCACCATCAAAGTTGCAATTGGTCCGCGCCCAAATGCGGGCCCCGGCGGTGCCGCCGGCTACATCCAGGGCCCAAGATTCTCCTCGGTTGAGCTGGCGGCCACCGCCTGGCACGGCAGCTGCCCAAACGGTGAAGGGGCAGTTGTTTCGGATGTCGAATCTGGCTGCATTGGTTGCTGCAAAGAAGAGCTGGATGGTGATCAATAGGATGGAGAAAACTGTGGGGCTTTGAATGAAGCTCATTTTTGGGGGGTTGATTTTAATTGGTTTTTGGTGTGTGTGTGTGGTTGTGTTTTGAATTGTGACGAGGTTTAATTTATAGAGGGGGTCGGGGGTTCAAAAGTGAGGTATTGTGCCAACTATATGACGTAAATGCATGACATATTGATGTGTATCATAGACGACTAGCACCAGTCTATGATCACTAGCTAAATGCCATCCACTACACACACACCAAAAAAAATATAGCAACAGTTTTTGGTGTGTCATATATTGATCCCCAAAATCATAAATGTGAAACATTGAGCAGTCACTTTCCCACCTTACCCACGATTTGTATATTTTGGTAGGGAGGAGTTTTATAAATATTCTTACCGACACAATATGCCTCTATATCTAGTAGTCAGATAGAATCTATTATATAATCAAATGAATCATGATACTTTTATATTTTAGTGAACTCCACGGCTATTTTCTGTTTGCTTTTTCAATTTTTGTTTTAATTGAATTGTCACATAATAGTTTTTCTGATCCCTGACACCAATGTCTTCATCTATAAATTACCTCCCTTCCTCATTCAAACATTGAATCAGTTTTTGTATAAGGTAATGTGATTCAAGTAATTTATTTGAGATGTTATTTTTACTAAATTATTGTACAATATATTTTTTTCTTTTGGGTTGCAGTTTGAGTCCTATGGCTCCAAAAAAAAAACTTGCATTTCGTAAATTGTTTCATGATGAAGATGAGGAAGCAAACATACTAAATGTAGATCCAGCACGTGAGAATGGAGACTACGAAATTGTCAACCACGTTGGAATTCCACAATACTACCATGGCCTACCAATTTTCCACTTCATTTTGGTCTCTATTAGGATTGTCTTTGGTTTGGTTTTTACCGAACCAATATTTCCAATTAAATATTGTTTGTGGATGAAATAATGAAATTACCCCTTCAATATTTGACAGTATATGTCATACATATATATACAAAACTATCAATACTATTTGTGCAAATATATATGAAATATTGTATATATATTATGCATCATATTTAATTAAATTACAATTTATATTGGTACATAATTAATAGTATTATAATTAAACTGAAAATATTCTGAAAATAAATTGAAGCTAAACCGAAGTGCATTAGATACCAAACTTACCGAAATCAATCTAAAAACTAAAAGTTTACAAAAAATTACCAAACTAAAAAATACCGAAATTTTTTATTTTGGTTATGATAAGTCCCATTATCGATTTGAACAGACCAATTGGCAGCCCTAATCTCAATGCACCTTTATGCGACACCACTAATCAAGGTCAAATGAGTTATATAAAATTGTGGTTTAATTATTTGACCGTAACACAACCACGTGGTGTTGCGGATGGATGAAGGTCAAGACTTTTTGTGTTTATTCCTACATGAGAGAGAGAGAGAGAGAGAGTATTACCATTCTAACTACTGAAGAAATATATCTACCTTTCTTGGTCTAGCTTATATGGTAAAAAGTTTAAATTACCATGTAAGACTAGAAAAAGAAAGTTTAAATTATCATATAAGACTAGAAAAAGAAAGTTTTCTAGTTGAAAAACAATTTCCGATTCCAAACTTATTTTGATTAAAATCTTTAAAAATATCGATATGCATTCTGTTATTTCATTACACATACATCAAGAATCACAATTCACAAACTCATTCTCTCATTCTCTCGATCACACACACACAACCTACTGATCACAACCTACTGATCAACAGCACTAACTCTTGCCCTCACTACTACTACTACTACCACTACTCACTGCCCACATGACCAAGTTTCAACAGCATTTGCTTTGTGGGGATCTTGGACTACCACAAAAAAGAGAAAAGCAGAAGATCGAGGAAGACCCTGCTGATCATGGCAAACCCTCTACTGAGAATGTGGATGTTGTGTACGTCCACGAAGCTGAGTCTGTATCATGACCCTTGGAAAATCAAGAAGACCCTCACAAACAGCGATCTTGGAAACTTGAGCAGGCAGTTGGTGGCAACGAATTTGATCAATGACCATGTGCTGCCTTACTTGGACGACAAGTTAGCCAAGAGGATTGGGACCAAAGAGGGGGCAGAAGTCACAGTTTATGACTGCGATACAAACTTGGAGTATCAATTGGTTTTGAAGCGATGGGAGCAGTGGAGGAGTTATGCTTTCATTAATAAATGGAAGGAAAAGTTTGTGAAGAGGAGACAATTGAAGGAGGGTGATGAAATTGGATTTTATTGGGATACTCCCAAGTCCCGGTTCATTTTTTCTGTTCTTAAACGGACAAGCCAATGCTAACCTACTGCTAGTAAGAAATTAAGATGAAGGAACACCAACCCAACTAACTCATGATTTAGTGATATTTCTCTCTATTTTATTGTAACAGTCTCATGTTCGAATTCCCAAAAAAATGCAGAAAGAACTTTGATTCTTGATTTGTTATTATTGAACATTGAAATATATATTTGGGAGTTTAGAACATTCTAGCTAGCTAGCTACATTATTGCATTACTTGATTCATTTTCTTAATTAGTTTGTTTATCAGAATTGTAACTAGTTAGATTAGATTATACAACTCCCAGGCACGTAATAGGCCAATTTTATTGAAATTTCAATTTATTGAGGATTGATATTACATGAGGTGCGCACAATATTGCATGTGCATACAAAACTAATTAACTGGCCCTCCAACTTGGGATTAATACTGATTCCTTCAAGGGCAGAAGACAACCCTGTAGTTAGTCCCAGCAGGGCACGTAAAAGTGCTTGTTGGATCATCCTTAGGGTAACTATAAGCATCCCTGCAGCGATCCTTAAAAAACTTTGAGAAATTTGTGGGCCCACATTTCCCAGAGTTGCAACAATACTGGTCCGTCTTGTACACAGTGCAAGGGTTGTGACACCCACCCGAGGTCTTCAACTCCGACGGGCACTCCGCTTTGATATCTCTGGCACATCTGATTCCTCTGGTGCACCCATTGGAGGTGGGACTGAATTCCATGGGAACGTTGAACCCGTCCACCAGGGAAATGTCGAAAAAGTCCCTGTTTCCGAATTGGTTCAGGGCGTACTCGGCCAGTGTATTAGGGAGAGAACCCCAGGCTTGGCATCGGAGGAGGCCTCCGCAGTCACCAGTCTCGCATTTGCCCCGACCCGACTTGTCAAAGTTGCACTTGGTTCGGGGCCAAATGCGAGCCATTTTGGTGCCGGGGCTCACGTTCAGGGTCCAGGTTTCACCGCGGTTGAGCTGCCTGCCACCTCCGGGCACGGCGGCTGCCCAGACAGTGTAGGAGCAGTTGTTTCGGATATCAAACGTAGCTGCATGGGACAAGGCAAAGGAGAGCGCGATGAGAAAGAAGAAGAAGAAGAAATTTGCGGGGAAGTTTTCCATGAGAAAGCTCATTTTGGGGACTTGGTTTTTTGTTTCTGGATTAATGTCTATGTGCTTGTGAGCAAGTGAGTTGGGGTTCAAGGGGTTTATATAGAGGTTTTGCCGTTTGGGGTTGGTGTCGTTTCTGGTGGAGGTGTGATTACGTGTTTGATATTTGGTATAAAGATTAGAGAGATGATGTGTTGTGTTTTTTTTTTTTTTTTTTGGCCACTAGATGATGATGTTAATTATCATCTGCCTTTATTCACGTTTTAGAACAGGCTGTTTGGCTTGACTTGGAGATTGAGGATAAGTACTCGATGAATGGAGTTATATATAGCACCCAAATCATTCTTCACATACTATTTAGGGCCTTATGCATGCCATTATAACATGACCTCACTAAATTGTCCTTGCATTTGCATAAGGAGAGGGAATAATTCATCCATTCTATATCAACTTGATTTCTCTCCTCTCCTTAGCAATAAGTATTTTCTTATCTGAATCGTCTATTACAAATTGAGTCTTAGAAATCGATCATTTGAATTCGAAACCAGGAATTTCTAAGACAATGGATAATGTAGATCGACGTACTGTACGTACTTGCATATTTTGCAATTAGTGATCGAATATTATACTTTAAGGGCTAGTTTTGGTATATTCTTAAACATTGTTGGGAGCTAGTACAGAAAGTTGAATATAGATGTTGTGAGTAATTTAGTGCACCAATTAAATTTTGGGTTCATATAAAATTTCCTTCTGAAAAATTGTTGCAGATAACTTGATCATTAATATTTCTGTGGACCAAAAAAAAAAAACTTGATCAATAATGCTAAGGAGATCCATTTTGGTACTAATTGTATTACCACATTTTAAAATAAAAGTGAGACACACGTGTTTTTATAAGTCTCACCTCTATTAGAGATGTGGTATCACTAATATTAGTACTTTAACTTGATAAGGAATTATATTTTCAATGAATATTCGGAGTCTCAATACAGAGTTCGAATTGTTTGAACTCCAATGATCATATGTTCAAATATCTCAAAATTTGTATTTGATAATTATGGAAAGAGTATTTATATTCTCACTCGATGTTCTATTTTTTCACCCACTTTATATTCTCACCCCCTCTTCATTTAATTTATAAAAATAATAATCCTATCATTCCACCTAGGGCTGCCCATCGGTCAGTTTGGTTCGGTAATAGGGTTACCAAAATCAAAACCAAAATGATAAGTTTTACCTATATTAGAGAATGATTTTATATCTTAATCCACACTATTAATAATATTAATATGATAATATTATATATTTATATTTATATTTTCTTATAGTTAGTTTATAATATTAGTAGTTTAGTATTAATATAACCAAAGGGCAGCCCTAATTTCACCCGGCCATTATCCCTACGAATCCCCTAATGTATCAATTGAATCACTTTACTCATAAAGAGTTAAACACTTTTTCACCTCCAAGATTATCAACCCAAACCCTTTCTTCCTATATATTTCTTCTAAAACGGTAATCTTATTCTCTCTCCAAAATTTAAATTCATCCTACAAGCTCAAACTTTTTTTTTTATTCACCACAAGGTATGATAATATATGTCATAGTTGATCCACCTTAAAAATAAAACATTTCATGAGTGTTTCACTTGAAGTGTGAAACATTTGCTTAATGTTCCATTGAGAGAGTGGAACATGTCGATATTGTTCGGCGTGCTTTAAAGTGGAATATTTTATGGCTATTCTACCTTGGTTTTGCCGAACAAGACTCATGGCCCAATAGAAAAATTATGAAAAAATGATGCAAAATTACTCTCTCTCTTTTTCTTTTCTTTTTTTTCCTACATGTTCACTAGGAGAGAAATCTCCAATTTTATCTTTATTGTCCATTGCTCAAAACCAATACACTAAACGTTTAAGGCTATATATTGGAGTGAGATAAGGAGAAAAGATGAATCTAGAGTTTAGTGTGTATGTGGGTGTAGAGAGTTAGGTGGGTAGAGTAGGATTATTCTATCTTTTATTCACCTAGGTTCATAGTGGTCTCGACCAAAAAAAATGGTTCGTAGTGGTCATTTCATTAAAGGGTATACTTGTTATTAAAACTTTTATTAAATAATGGGTGAAAAAATAGGAGGAAGTATGGGAAGTGGGAATAGTAGCACTCTTGAAAATGTCAAGAACGGGACCAGGTGAACTTGGGCCCAACTGGAGTCCACCCTCAACATCTCACACATTCATTAAGTGAGCCCATTGGGCCCATTCACCCGTGCAAAGCCCAAAAACTAAACAACAAGCTAATTCAAAGTTCAAACGTCTCCTGGTTCCAAAACGTGATGAAACAAGCGCCGTTGGATCATCGTCCGTTGATTAACTTCCAACGTAAGCTAGTGAGGAGCTACTTCTCGGAAACGCTTGAGTACATGACAAGCTTCTCCTCCACAGTCCACTTCTTATAATCACTTCTCTCCCTCCCGCTTCAAAATTCAGAACACTCAGGAACTGAGATTCTCACTTCAAGCTCCACCGAGAAGCAAAAGCTCTCAAATCCCCCCTCATTTTCCCGCCAAGTCCCGAACAAGGTCGGTGCTTTTTCTTTCAGCTTTCTGTTATTTTCGTTACAGTTGCAGTCTCTCATTTTCTCTCAGCAATTCTTGAAACTTGAAGCTTTTTAATTTCTTTGTTCGAGGTTCAGATTTTGTTTCGGTTTCTAACTTTTTTTGCATTACCATTATTTTGTGTTTCGGGATTGATGCATGTATTTGATTTGATGAATGATGATGGATGATGGATGATGGATTTTTTTTTTTTTTTTTTTTTTTTTTTTTTTTTTTTTTTTTTTTTTTTTTTTTTGCAATTCGTTGCTCTGTTTGGTTGGTGAGAAAATGTGGGAAAATGTGAGAAATTTTAGCTCTCAATTTATCATAGACACTGAAGTTACTGGCTTTGTTGAAATAATAGAAGGTGTGACCGTGAGATTAGTACTTTCAATTTCACTCAGTTAGTTTGCATTACCATTATTTTGTGTTTCGGGATTTTTGCATGTATTTGGTGATGGATGATGGGTCTATTTGCAATTCGTTACTGTGTTTGGTTGGTAAGAAAATGTGAGAAATTTTAGCTCTCAAATTCGTTATAGCAACTGAAGTTACTGCGTTTCTTGAAATAATAGGTGTAACTGTGTGAGATTACAAGATTACTACTTTCATTTTCCTTCAGTTAGTTGGTTTTCCCAGGAACCAAACAGAATGTTCAATTTTCTATTATGATCATATTCCCACATTACCTGATTTGGAGCTGGTTTTCTGTTTGTAATATGTTCAAGGTTAAGGAAAACTTATTTCTCTGAGAAATCATGGTGAATGTAATAAAGGAGCAGCTGGAGGAATTTATTGTGGATTCAGACAACAAAATGGGGGTCCTCTTGCGAGCATTATCTGAAGCCAGTTCTGACTCCCCTGTTTCGAACCCAAGCCCGGTGATTCGGTACGTTGTTTCAATTATCTTCTATATGGGGCATATTTATGATGGTATCTGATTCTTCATTGTGAAGAGCTTTTAGGGTTCCGAAGTTTCTCCATATTTTTTAGTTAATTTTTTTCTTTGGTCATCAAATTTTGGCTGTGGATGACATGCTCAAGTTGGCATTGTAATATGACCAATGATCTCTTTGACTGTTTTAGGAGAACCACTGGTCCAACCAGACGATCATCGATCTGGACGGAGGAAGAGGTCAGTACTCAGTACTAGATATCTTAGTTTGGTTGTTCTGTTATTGTATGCAAAATATGGTAAACCTCACACATAGAAGCTGCTATTGGTTTCTTAAGCAGTAAGTTAGAGATTATAGAGTGGTGCTTACACATTACTGTATTGAGGAACTGCTGATGTCAATTTAGCATGAAATTTTTTAGATAAATTATTAATGAAGAGGGAAATACTAAAATTCTTACATGTATGTTGGTTTGGTTCTAGTGCATGTTTTCTTTTTGTCTCTTCAGCTGGAATTTCTAGTTTCTCAAAAGTTACTCACTGTTTATCACATGACTTTTGATGGACAGGATAATCTTTTACAAGAGCTGGTTAGAAAGTTTAACGAGAGTAACTGGAAGAAAGTAGGTGAGCATGCCAATGTCTTTGTCTTTGCTTTCAAATTTTTTTTATTTTTTTTCAGTTTTATGCAAGTGGACATATCTCTGCACATGAATGTTTTAAGAGGTAGGCATGAGAGGCTCACAAGGAACTAGAGAAATAGTTGTTAATCATATAGGCATATGTAGAAAAGTGGATTCTAGACTTGTTTTATGTAGGTTTTATTGTTAGAATTTTGAGGATTTAAACATCACTGGCCATTTATCCCACTGGGCTTCAGTTGGTTTGGTTGCACCATGACCTTGGATGCACTGGATATTGGCGGCACTAGTGGTTTGTCAATCATCCTGCTCAATCAGTTTATATGAAACAAGTAGGCATGCTTGTGCCACATCGATTGATAACTGTAATTATTAATGTTCCTATGAAATTTTCTAGAGGGAAGGAATTCAAGATGATCATAATTATTGATATAGTTATAAGCTACTGGGGCATTTGTTTGGCTGTTATTGGAGGGTGTTCATGCACAATTTCATAGGCTCATGAAAACATTTTGATTTGATTAATTTCTTATCTTGTGCAGCTGCATATCTCCCTGGGCGTACAGATGTTCAGTGCCTTCATCGCTGGCAAAAGGTTTTAAATCCTGAAATTTTCAAGGGACCATGGACAAAGGAGGTGCAAATAAATTTAGCAATGAAGAAACAATGCTTTTACTATATGGTAAATTGATATGTGATTGTAGTCCTTTCCTTTTGGCTTGGGTTTCAGGAAGATGATTGTATAATCAAGCTAGTTGAAAAACATGGAGCTAAAAGATGGTCTATTATTGCAAAGTTTTTACCAGGTCGAATAGGCAAGCAATGCCGAGAGAGGTTGGTGACCATGATTTCTAGTCATTGCCTCAGCCTTTCAGCATGAATTTCTATTCAATCAGCATATTTTCTGCACATCTATGGTTCACATCCAGTTTTGCAACTGTTTGCTATTCAGTAAAATAACAATATGGTTCACTTCAAAAGTGTACAACTCAGTATCAAAGTATCTGCATTGGCTAAAATTTTTGTATTTACCTACATAATATTCAATACACTACCATGCATCAACTATGCACGTTATAGCTTACAATAATGATGCTAATAATTAATTTCAGGTGGTACAATCATTTACGCCCGGCGATAAGGAGGGATGCATGGACAGAACAAGAGGAGTGGATTCTTACTTATTTCCATCAACTATATGGTAACAGGTGGGCAGAAATAGCAAGGTTTCTACCTGGAAGGTATGTAATAATTGAAAGATGATGGAATGGAATGGAACTATGGTTTTGGGTTTTATGCATGTGTTGAATTCATTAAATTGAGACTGACCAGCAATGGGTATATATAGGTTTTTTTGGAACATGAATATATGCATGGTTTTTCATGTGCAAATTATGGTATATAATGGGGTAAAAATTTGGATTGTTTATCTCCTGGATAGGAATTATTATACGATAAAGGCAACACCCTGCATGCAGACCAAACTTCAAAGATGAACTAGACATGAAATCTTTTTGGTTCATTAATTAGTCAAAATTCAGATTTCAGACATGCATTGCTGAATCAGAACTGGGGGAAATACAGTATCTTATACATAGATAAATCACTAATTGATATGTTTATTTAGTTGACTGCATTCTCATTAATTGGTTCCTTCTGTTGACTGCATTCTCATATCTATTGAAAATTGACAGGACTGACAATGCAGTTAAAAATCACTGGAATTGCACAATGAAAAGGAAAGCATATGCATGCTCACCTAATGGCTGTGAATTGGATATGCATCCTTTTATCTGGAGTGATGACCTAAATTCAAATCTTGTCGAGGTTAAAGTAGATGGTCAGATCTTTGATAGACTGGCCTCTCTAAATCATGAAACAGGATTGGAGATTAGTGACAATGCTTGTACTACAGAGTTGACTCTTGGATCTTCTTATAGACACAAAATTTCTTCAGAAGTAAAATTTGTCATAGTTCAGAAATGCAGGTCTCCAGAATGGGGGACAAATGGTTTAGTAAATCTGCAAACTGGAGCACAGTATGATGGCATAAGTGATACTGCTATTGGTTTTACCAGTGAATTTTGCAAACAAATTGCTGACCCTACCAGAAAACACAGCCCTTTATCACCCTCTTCATTGGCTTTCATGGATGCATCTGCTTCCACTAAGTCAAACTGTATTCCTCTTGAGAGTCCACTTTGCTATTCTACTCCCCCTAGCCTTGAGAAGAATGTCCATGTTAGCAGTGGCAGCCCAGAATCTAGATTGAGGAACTTAGCAACGACTTTCAAAAATACTCCCTCGATTATAAGAAAGAGAACTTCCAGAAGGACTGATCCTGTTAACTCTTCTGATGTTGGCTGCACCAATTCGAGTACTGATGAAACAGGTGTCAATACCACAGACTTTATAAATGCGAAGTATGGCTTATATTCTGTCCAGCATGGAACTGAAACTTCAGCTGCTGTCAAACCTCTTGGAAGGTGCCTGGAATGTGAATTTTGATGGGGAAAGGGATTCAGATATTGCTGAATATGGCAAAGTATTCTCTGCATATGCATCTGCAGATTTTGGTGTTGGCGCATAATCTGTCAGTCTGGGAAGGGAGAAATTCTTAGATACAACAGGTGTATACAAAGTCTCTTGTACACTCACCCTCTCACGTGATGCCAATTATTGTGAGAGGAGCATTGTATATCTAAGAATTTACATATATACACCCCTTGGGAGGAGCCAAAGTCCAGAAGTCTCAACGGAATCATGTTGATTACAAAGTTTACATGGTGTATTTCCATTTTATGCATGTATTACCTAGTTTCTGGCATTTCGCAAAAGGTATTCATCAAAGTTTAGTTATTGCAGACTTTTAGCAGGTTATCTACAATTTCCATGGTTAGAATTTTTGCCCAAAATGCATGAGCTGTAGTGTGCTTCACATTAAATGGGTTGAAGCAAGAGCTTTAAAGCTCAAAGCAACTGCTTTTGAACTGCATCTGCAATCTTGAAATGCTTAATAGAACACTTTTTTTTTTTTTGACTTCATGATAACTATTTTGGTGGTTGAAACTTGAAACTCTCTTTGTTGGATGCTCTTGCAAATTGATGTTACCTTGCATTAAAAGTGCTTAATGCTTAAGTTATTATGCTGATTGGTAGTTATTGCAGTAACTTACCAACATTCACGGTGCATCGTTCCATGTTGGACAGTAATTAATGCTGTTAACTCTTTGCAGGTCACAAAAGCCCCAAACCAGAAGATGGATCTTAGGGCCAGAATTCAACTTTTGTTTTTTTTTTTTACTGAATTCACAAGCCTTTTAGGTAGTAAAGGTGTAAATGTGATTTAACAAATAACAAAAGAAGACAAAAATATATATATCAACCATTGGTGTGGCTAGAGGATGCCTTTATATAACCACCATATGAGCTGTGTTCTAAACCCATGCATCTGTCCATACTGCATGGAGGCCTGTTGCCTGTTGGTGATGTGAGGAAGGACAAGGGAATTTTCTGGTTTTTTAAGGGGTCCAATTATCTAAACAATCTGTTTCATTTTCTAAATTAAAATCATAAAGGGGACATTATTAGAGGTTGATAAAGCTTCCCCTAGTTTTTCACAACCACAACCGACACATGATTTACAAAATGTTAGAAATTAGTAACATACAAAGGAGTGAATTAGAAAGGCAAATGGAATTTCCACTGCTCCATAGGGATAGAGAAATTGTTTATAGTTTGGCCAAATAAATCGGGAAATGTTATTTTATTAGACAATTTAGTATATTATATTGTGAAATTTGTTAATTAAAATTATTGAACGAGTTACTGTAACTAATCGATAATCTTATATGATACCATGTCAGACCCTTTTTAGTAAAAATTTGATTCTATATACTCTCAACTAATCATATCTTATACCGTCTCTATCAAATAATTGCACTCATAAAATAAAATAAAACCAAAATTTCCATCTTTATCTATAAATTATATAGAGAAAGGTGCCATATCGGCAAGCCAGACATGTCAAATTCGTTTGTTGTTTTCTTCAAAGCAGATTCCCGCATTGAGTCCAACGCGTCCACCACAAGCCTCAGTATAACAATTAAAAAAGCCCAAGTCCACCAGAGTGTTGACAACACGCGCCGTACTCGCGAGTGCAACGATTCCGCACTGATATAACAGAAAAGAGAAAATTTATTAAAATCCGCGCCAACAAACCAGCCGTACTTTGATTCTTCACTACTGACTGGGAGTCTGGGAGCTATAAATACCAAGAGAGCAAAGCAGGCAGCTGCCTTTCCAATCAGTGAGTCTCGATCATTCTTATCCGAATTCCCAAACAACCTCCTTCATTCTCTCCCCCAGTTTATACCAGCAACTCTCTCACCCTCTCTTTACTCTCTGTACCCTCTCTCTCTGTGGATTGCGAGTCATCATGGGGTCTATGGAGCAGACGATTCTGGTGACCGGCGGCGCCGGATTCATTGGCAGCCACACGGCGGTTCAGCTTCTGCAAGAGGGATTTAGGGTTTGCATCCTCGATAATCTCGACAATTCGTGTATTGAAGCTGTTCATCGAGTCAGGGACTTGGTCGGCCCCAAGCTCTCTCAGAAGCTCCAATTTCATTTGGTATATATTGCTATAACATTTCTCTTTTTGTTTTTTGTTTTTTTTTTTTTTTCTTCTTGGTCATTGCCTTGGGTTTACTAGCTTTACTGGTACTGATGGCGATGGTGTAGGATAGGTTGATAGTTATCGCCGCTTTGTTAGCGAACACTTGAGCTTTAATTCTTGATTTGTTAATTAAATAAAATCTTATCATAAAAACTGATGCTCATTTCAAATTTTCGCGAAAATTGGACTTATTGATGCTCCTTTCTAATTTTCCGAATTGAAGCTCAACGTAGACGTGTTAGTTTCGGTTGGATGGCGATCTGTTTAGATATGAAATGTCAGAACTACAAATTTGTAATTGTTTTATTATTTTCCAACAATTTGCTGGTCTGTTTGGTCCCAGAGAAAGTTTGAGAACCTGAAGTGTTGGATTTTTGAAACTTTCTTGGTTTTTCGAAAAGCTCAGTTGATTTAGGATCGTTATTATGCTTCAAAAATGTTGAAATTAAATTAAATTGGTTTATTTTTCGTTGCAGGGTGATCTCAGAAATAAGCATGATTTGGAGAAGCTGTTTTCTCAAACTAAGTAATTATTGTTTTTTTTTTTTACTTCAATCCAAGTATTTAATTTTAATGGTGGGTTATTGTATTGACTTTTTGTTCTATAATGACAGATTTGATGCTGTGATCCATTTTGCTGGCCTAAAAGCTGTAGGGGAGAGTGTTGCGCACCCACTCCATTACTACAACAATAATTTGATCGGCACAATTAATCTTTATGAGGTCATGGGAAAATACAATTGTAAAAAGGTTAGCTTGTGTTTCCAATTTTCCATCTCTGAGCATCATTAGTTTTGTTTCCGAGTTTCTCCAGTTGTAGCTCAAATTAGCATCTTATAGCATTGGTTTTGTAATATCTTTTCATGTTCTGCCTCCTACTAACACGATGAATATGATGCCATGGGTGTGTAGATGGTTTTCTCATCATCTGCAACTGTTTATGGCCAACCTGAAAAAGTTCCATGTGTTGAGAATTTTGACCTTGTAGCTTTGAATCCATATGGCCGTACCAAGGTATGTTCCACCATCTTTTTCTTCTCGGGTCCACAAATCATAGGATTAATGTTGGGAGTTAAAAAATAAATAAAAAGCTGACTTGATTGGGAATGGCTGATTTGTTTTGGTTAAAAGGAATGCAGCTTCTTTCTTCTCTAACATATAATTTACTCTGTTTTCCTAGCTTTTCCTTGAAGATATTGCTCGAGATATTCATAAGGCAGAGCCTGATTGGGGAATTATTCTGCTGAGGTACTTCAACCCTGTCGGAGCTCATGAGAGTGGTAAAATTGGTGAAGATCCTAAGGGCATCCCAAACAACCTCATGCCTTACATACAGCAAGTAGCTGTTGGAAGATTGCCTGAGCTTAATGTTTATGGACATGACTATCCCACCAAGGATGGTACTGCGGTATGTAAAATCCATAAAGATTGTTTGTTCCTTCAAGATGATTAGTAGGAATTAACTTAGTTGTTGATTAACATCCATCTACTAGTTCCATGTTGAATCTATTTGGCTTGGACCATATGGTTTTGTATTCCACCCAAAGAATCATCCATAAGCATGCTGCTTATACACGACTTTATGGGCATCATATGGAATCTTACCTAATTACCAATTTTGTTTTTCATCATGAACAGATCCGAGACTACATCCATGTTATGGACTTAGCAAATGGTCATATTGCTGCTCTTCAGAAGCTTTTTACTACAGAGAATACAGGTGATTGTTCTTATTTCTACGTGCATTTATATGTTAACAAACTTGCTGTCACCTGCTGGTAAATTGCAAGGGCATGTATCAAGAGTTGCCATGTTTCTAAGTATATCTATTATCTCAGGGATAGTTATGGCAATCTTCTTTGACATTTGGGTGTTCTAAAGAGAATTTCATGTCTTAGGTTGTATTGCCTACAACCTGGGAACTGGACAAGGTACATCTGTGCTTGAAATGGTTGCTGCCTTTGAGAAGGCTTCTGGAAAGGTGATTGTTCCCTTCCTCTACTCAAATCTCTCTCTCTCTCTCTCTCAAATTGGGCACTGTTGAAGTTTTTCTCATTTGTATATCCCAGAAAATCCCTATGAAACTATGTCCCAGAAGGCCAGGAGATGCTACTGCTGTTTATGCCTCAACAGAGAAAGCTCAAAGGGAACTTGGATGGAAGTATGTACAAGTTAATTCTTTTATGAAACGCAATACAATACAGCAGATGGATATTCTTGTAGATGCTTTATGATATGTTAGACTATGAGATACATCCTGTTATATACCTGATTGTATTATGTTAACTTATCTATGCTCGTACCTACAAGATGATTAACAGGCATCTCATAATTCTGTGTAATCTGTATTTTGAATTTTTCCCCTCTGCTAATTCGATATTCTCTTTCAGGGCACAATACGGAATAGAGGAGATGTGCAGGGACCAATGGAAGTGGGCTGTTAACAATCCATGGGGCTACCAGGGCAAGCTTTGAATGGAACACTGCCTTGAAAAATAAAACTATATTTGATGTCCTGCTAGGCTGCTCCGTATGTTGGTCTATTATGTGGCTTCCCTTCTTTGTCTTCTTTCTCTTTTAGTCGTTGTGCCAAAACTGGGAATAAACTCCTTTTTAAGCAAAAAATATGTGAATATTGAAAAAAAAGGTAAAAGATCGAATGGTTATTTTGTTGAATGATGCACATGTTGGTCAGTCTTGATAGACTTTTGTTGAAGGGCTCTAATTTAATCAGGGAAAGTTTAGAAATCTCTTTAATTGTGGATGATATGGTGGTTGGAATTATTAGGCTGTGGGGAGTTGCTAGCAGAAACGTGTAAAAAGGGAATGAATGCAGTCCTAAGCTTTGAGTGGATAAAGCTTGTCGTTTAATATTATGGCGTTTAAATTTGTTAATATTTGGATGCAGTCCTAAGCTTTGCACAAAGACAAAATAGATGGATTAGAGTATCTGGATTTTAAATTTGTTAATATTTGAACTTTGAAGCGGCTATGCAATGAGGGTTCCAAAAAGCCATTACAATTGACAATGACAATCATTTTCAATAACAATTATAATTATTTTCAGAGCGATTTTTACTGTTTCAAATGCATGCATTCGAAGCTTCACCAAAAGTCCATCACAATTCTTAAAAGTGAACTGATTGATTTTTGCTAGAGTGCTTACCTAT
Organism: Dryas drummondii; assembly: GCA_003254865.1. Lineage (NCBI taxonomy): Eukaryota > Viridiplantae > Streptophyta > Magnoliopsida > Rosales > Rosaceae > Dryas > Dryas drummondii. Next base: position 1,273,593 of record QANW01001771.1, read on the forward strand.
TTAGTACAAAGCCTCCTCCACCTATCGTTTTCTCTCATCTCATTAATTATAAAAAGTAGGTATGTGATACTCCATTACCTTTAGAATGAAATAAAACAAGAAAGAGTTTCCAGAATTATACTAATATTCAGTGGCAACATGGGACTGCGCCACTTGTTTACGTGCAATTCTTTCAGACACAGGAGCAATTAAGTGGAGAATTGGATGTGAATTAGATGCTTTGTGGGGACCCCAACTACAACATAAAAATAGAAGCATCAATTTCAGAGTTTGCTACGTGTTAGACTTTTGGTCCATTCTAATAAAATTATAAAAGCTTTCTAGCTTCTACCATCTTCCTCTACTCTGAAGTTACAGGTATGATTGTATGAACCACTTTCTAAGAATTAATTTTATCCATTCATTTCTGAGAATAAAATTTTCATAATTGTGTAGCATATTATTATTATTGGTCATGTAGCTAGTGGGATATTTGGGCTTATATGTGTTGTCAAATATTTCAACACATTTTTGTTTGTTGAAGGTACGTGCCTCTTTTTCTTCATTTATTTGTATTTGAAAGTTGAAACACACTGAAATTGGAAAACAACACTAACAATCAGTTTTAATTAATTACAGGTCAACTTGACAAGTTATCAGCTTGTGGTGGGCACCCTAGGCAACAACCACAGCCAGTTCAACTTGAAAGAATGAAGTAATGAACCATGTCTTACTCTTACCTTTGAAAATCTGGTTAATTATTTTTCACTTTTCTCTGACTTTATTACTTTCTGCTGAAACTGGAAACCAGCTCATAGTTACAATTTCTTATGCAATTACCAATCTTTTGAATTATTGTACTTGTGCATCTTTCTGCTTCAGTTTGCTTTAATTTATTTACAAGTACTTGTATATGGGTTAGGGGACGTGTGAGATGGGACGAAGCCAACCTTAGTGCAATTGAGGCAAATAAGCCTGTGAGGAAGAAGATTGATGAACCCAAGACCCCATATCACCCAATAATTGATGAGGTACATGGTAAGCTGAATTATTGGTTTCTTTCTGCAGCTTTTTCCTCTGAATTAATGCAAAGCAATTTAATCAATGGTCGCATTCACTTAATCAATAGTCGCATTCACCGGTAACTTTATTTTCTAAAATATCTAATATGTTATGTTCACACGTACCATGCATAAAACAAGAATTCATCTTATCAAAAGTTTTTAACTTCTTATAAATAATCTAACATGTGAGACTGTATAGTAAAAGTATGCTTCGGACCATTTTAATCTCATATACAATGAAGTCTCAAATTTCCTATTGGGGATTCTGTTGAAGGCAACAGTTCTAGTTATGCTGCTCCTGCTGAAGCCATAAGAAAAGCTTTAAATGAACTAATTTCCGGTCAAAATCATTCTACACATTTTGGGAAATGGGCATCAGATGAAGATAATGCTAGGGATATGGACCAAGATGGAGGTTTGTACTCAAGCTTCATATGGTCCTCTTTTTGTAACCTGCTTAGTTATATTTCAGATTTGTTCTTAATTCTCTGTGTTATTTACTTTCTTTTGGGCAACTTTTTTACCAGACTTTGGTCTAAAAGATAGGGGTGCTACAATGAGCTTTAAAGAGCGCAGAAGAGCTCACTATGATGAGTTTTTGAAGGTGAAACAAGTAGTTCAACAAAAGGGACCCTTTTTGAATGATGGAGATGATAGTGATGAGACCAGATATAATTCAGTTTTGTTGCCACAGGATGTTGGGGTGCAGAGAGAAATTCACATTCATGGTGCTGATCATGAGATTCTGCGCACCATAGACATTCAGGAAGGTCATGTATAACAATTGTCCCCCAAAAGCCAAAACTTTTCAATTCAAACAACTTGAGGTGATAATGTGTATAGATGAAACTGTAATAAAGGTTTTAATGCCAATCATGAATTATCGAAAATATTTCTCCGATAGGATCCCGCAATTAGGCTTAATGTTGATCATTTATATCGAAAAAAGTTTATGATCCCGCAATTAGTCTTAATGTTGATGATTTTATCCAAAACTTTATGATGGCATTGCGGGTTGCTTGTCTTTTGAACGGTTCTTTAATTTTTTGAGTCATTTTCAAATGTTTGGTTCTGTTCATTACCTTATTATTTTATGAGTTAAGGAAATTAAAAAATGGAGAACCAAACTCTAGACTCTAAATTCTAAATGGGTGTGTTTTTGACCTTTCTCATGACAATATTTAAAGTTTAAGCGCTGCATGATCTGTTTATTAAAGACTAAATGTATATTTCATTGGAGAAAAGATTACATTTATAAGAAGTGATCTGTTTATTAAACAGGCTCAATTTGTATCTTTTTAGAAAAAGACTCCATTTATATCTTATAGTTTGTATGGCCCTTAAATTATTTGTTTGAGCATATCTGTGTTTTTCTGCGTGTCTCTTAGAGCTTTTGGTACTAGAAATGAGTCACCTTAAACTTCACAGGTTTCCATTGCAATCTGAATACACCTGTCTGTCACAAGGTGTTTTAGTCTTATTTGAGGACACGTCAATTCATTGAGTCCAATAAGAACTTCTACGTGCCTCTGTTTTGGACTGGCTCTATAATCTTCTACATGATGTCAATTCAAACTACATATAATTATGTTCATAAAGTAATGTTCCCTCCCTTAGTATATTATTAAAACTACAAGGGGCATCCCAATTGAACCACAACACAAAGCTCCTAAACCAAACAGCTCAGGACAGCAGCACACGAAAGAAAACAGCCAAAACCAAAGAGAAAAAAGATACAATTAAACAACCAAATCCAGAACCAGGCAGAACAAAGCAAACTGAAACAAATCTCTACTAACAAATTAAAATATTAACAATAATATTATGTTTCAGTGATGAACAATAGAGAAGTTAATTTGTAGGGGTTAGAGTACTATAATTAACCTCAAAGAGCTTGCTTGACCTACATCTTATATATGGTGGTGAGTCAATGACTGCATAAACAAATTTTTGTATTCTTTATTTTTGTATATTTATTTTGGCTCTTTCGTCTAATCAGATCATTATTCTATAAATTAATATCTAGATTAAGATTTTCAAATAATTTATTTTTTAAAACCAACATGCCAATAGCACACAACTCAATTATTAACAGATGACTTACTGCTAAATCTTGTTAAGAAGTTGATAGAGAGAATTTCTGATAATGTTTGTTGATTGAATAAAGGAATAAATATATACAATACAAGCTTTGTGTGCAAGTAAAACAATATCTTAGTAGTACAATGAATCTATATACAAGGAAAGAAATCAAGAATATAAGGTAAGTAAATCAATCTACAGTTTAAGCAATTGGAGTGTGATCGAACATGGAGAGTGCCCAACTAGTTTTTAAGGTATAAACATTGCTCCTTTCCTAAGGGTTTGGTGAAGATATTTGCAACTTGATCCTTGGATGATAGAAAGGAGGCAGTTTGTAGCAAGAAATTTTAAATTTTCTACGAATTATATGGCAATCAATCTCAATGTACTTAGTTCTTTCATGAAAAACATGGTTAGCAACGGTATGAAATTAAGGCTGCTTTATTGTCACAATAAAGTGTGCTTGCAACTAAATCTGAAACACCTAGATATAGAGAAGATAACGAGCCATTGTAGTGTGCATTTTGCATGACTAAATGATGTTTAAATTTTTTTTTTTTTTTTTTTTTTTTTTTTTTTTTTTTTTTTTTTNTAAAAAGAAATTAACCCAGAACATTGACATTTTGGATTATAAATTTACATCTTATGGTGGGATAAAAAAAGTGTTTAATTTTTTATTAACTTGCTAAATAGTTAATATAAGAATACTCGTAAGATACTAAATATGTACAAGTCCACTGGTATTAATGACATAAAACTACATAATAAAACAATGGACCAAATTAGTTACACTCAATTGATCAATTGGTCAATAGATTTAAGCCTATATATAAAGATGTCTCGATAGTTTTCGAGAACACAAAATTAGAAAAGTCTTTTATGGGGTATCCTTTCATAATGAGGTGGGACCTTCACCATATAGGGCCCACATCATTGTAAGAGAATGTCCCATTAAAGATTGAATCTACAAAATAATCACATAGCAAGCCAAATGAGAGTCGACTCTCTTTTCTCTTTTCTAGGTTTAACAGCCTCCCTCACCTACGCCTCATTCTCCTCTATGAGAGCATTTTCCTCTTCTTTGTGAGAGTTTCCTCTCCTTCTTATGAGAGTTTCCTCTACTTCTTATAAGAGTTTCTTCACTAATTTTGTGGTGATCTGTTTGAGCTATACTCAGATTTCTTTATTTCATTGTCTATATTTCCTCCATTTTCCTCATCAACCAAACCCCTTTTGAAACCATAGATTTGTGTCCTTTCTTTCCTCTACATCCATCACTTCCATCATTTTCCCTTTTCTTCTATATTTCCTTTACCTCTATGAGCCCTTGATCTGCTCCTACCCCAACATTTCTATTCGATTCTCCTTATCTGATCCTTACAGCTGCTTGTTAAAAGTGAAATTCACTTACCCAGTGGAATATGGGAGTCATTTTGACATGGGTGTCTCATCCCCCATTCTCCCAAGTTGTTTCTCTTTGGAGTTAGTTATCGTCGTTCTTTAGTGGTTGTGGCTTCAGCTAGGATTGTCGTTTTTCGGCGATGTTGGTGGTTTTGGGGATCTTGGCTTACTGTGGTGGTGCCGTGGTTCTTCCCAAGAAGGGGTTGTTCCTTGGTTACAACGATGACGGCGGCAGCCTTTTTGGCTAGGGTTTTTCTATTGTTTTTGTCTTATGTTTTTTCTTTTAGTTAGGCCTTTCTTTTGTTTGTTGGGCCTTTGGTGTATTTGGTAATTGCTCTATTTTTCTTTGGAGTTTCCTTGATTTTTTGTAACTTGTGTTAAAATGGGTTTATTAAGTTTGGCTTGTGAAACTGGACCGTGTACTCTTTATCTCTTCAAAGAGTATACCGTCCGTTCAGTTTCTTTCAAATCTCACTTATAGAGCCAATCCTTTTTAATTTTTCACTTTAATCTATTGAAATTTCTTTTGCCAAAAAACAATCTCATGAAATTTTACATCAATAAGTTATTGTCACTTAATATGAAATTAATTAAGACCATCCACGTGACAACAAAACCACAAAATCTAACATTTTAATATAATTATTATAGATAAAATTATTTGTACTATTTTTACCACATTGATATCATGTCTATTAAAGAGATAATATGCATGACAGGAATTGTTAATAAAAAAAAAAAAACTATATACTAATCGTCCTAAAGTAGATATATCATATACGCATATACACTACAAATGCATATACGAACTAGTATCCATTATAATGAGGAAGGGTATTGATTGCATAAAACTAACAATGGATCTCACACTAGCTAGTTACATAGTCAATCGGTCAAATCATATAACCCGACAAAATGTCTGAATACTTTACACAACGAAAAGATAACTTTAAAATTTTTATTTAATTAATTACTAAAATTACAGAAATTACCTTATATTCAAATTAGGACATGTATAAATCTTCAAAACCAACAAAACGCCGCAAAATCTAACTCTTTTTAATCTTTACTATTTTGTTCTCGTGCTTGAACTTAGGTTCTAATTTTTATACCCATTAGTCTAATATGACTTCACCTAGAGTTTATATACACCTTCAAATATTATATTGAAATTAAAATTTAATATAAAGTTCGTAAAAAAAAAAATTAAAAAAAAATTTAATTAAAAATTTTAAATCATTACTAATTTTTAATTTAAAAAAATTTTATAAAATGAACTAAAATTTAAAATTTTTTATAATAAATTATGCTTCTAGGTAAAAATATCTCAAATTTGAATATTATATCTTTAACAAATAAAAAAAAAACACCAATATTCAAAAATATATTTTCTTTATTTGTCCGACCCCAAATCCTTATCTCATTGAGTCATTGGCCTCCTCTCCGTAACCTTACTGACACGTATTAAAGCATTGAGTAATTGCCAAAATATAAAAAATAAAAAACGAAGGAATGGGAGAAGCTTCTGGAAAAGACGTTAGAAGAAGAAGAACCTACTACTCCCACACACACACACACACACACACACACACACACACACACACACACTCCAGACCCCACCCCCTTCTTCTCGCGCCTTCCTACCCAATCTTTCTCTCTCTATCTATTCTCTGTGGGCCCCACAATTTTTGCCCTTTTTCAAATCCACTTTTTCTCTTTTTTATAAATTAAATTAAATTTTTTTTCTCTTTTCTTCCCGAACCCACGAATTCTCTTTTTCTGTCCCCCTCCTCTATCATTTATTAGTCCCCCAGAACCTTCTAGAAACAACAAAACGCTCTCTCTCTCTCTCTCTCTCTCTCTCTCTCTCTCTCTCTCTCTCTCTCTCTCTCTCTCTCATTCTGGGAGCTGCTTCTTCTCTGGTGGTGAAGCTTGGTGCAACAGACCAACACTCTACGCAAGTCAGAGTTGGCTTTCGTGTTAGAACCAATTTCCTTTCCCAGCTTTCTGTTTGGTTGGTGGGAAAATCCCTCCACTTTCTTCCACCCAAAGCTGAAAATCTACGCTTTCCAGGTACATACGCTTCCTTTAATTCGATTTCTTTATTTAATCTCAAATCTATATTTCAATGGTTACCAAATCGCAACGTTAAATATTAGAATTTTTTTATTAAATATTAAACAGTTACTTGTAATTTGTCTTTTATTCAACGGAGTCTAATCTAATAAAGAGTTTGATAAATCAGTTAGTGTTAGATCGGCGAAACTTCTAGACTAGCCCTTGGATCTGAGAGCGAAGGCCCAATAGGCCCATGGCGTCTTTGCCGGCCGAGCAGAACGGCGACTCCGGACCGCTGGGCGGAGGAGACTCGCAGAGATCGCTTCCGACGCCGTTTCTGACCAAAACCTATCAGCTGGTAGACGATCCGTCCGTCGACGATTTGATTTCGTGGAGCGAAGACGGATCAGCTTTCATAGTTTGGCGACCTGCTGAGTTCGCCAGAGATTTGCTTCCGAGGTACTTCAAGCACAACAACTTCTCCAGCTTCGTTCGCCAGCTCAACACTTACGTAAGTCTCCAAAATTTTCTCCCCCACTTTCATTCTCTTTCTCGGCAGCCTAACAAGCTGGAAACGCATAAAAATTCACTTCTTTTTTCATTTTATATTTCATTTTTTTAATTTATTAGTGTTGAACTTGTAGGGATTTAGGAAAGTCGTGCCGGATCGGTGGGAGTTCGCGAACGATTGCTTCAAAAGAGGAGAGAAAGGCCTCCTCCGAGAGATACAACGCCGGAAAATCTCGCCGACGGTGTCCGCGTCAGCAGCGACGGCGACGGCGACGGTGGCGGCAGTGTCCGCGTTGGTGCCTGCGGTGTCTCCAACAAACTCCGGCGACGAGCAGGTGATCTCCTCGAACTCGTCGCCGATGGCCTTGCCGGTGACGGTGATTCAACGAACCAGGAGCTGCACCACTACGGCGGAGATTCTCGAAGAGAACGAGCGGCTCAGAAAAGAGAACATGCAGCTGAGTCACGAGTTGACTCAGCTGCGCGGATTATGTAACAATATCTTGGCTTTGATGACGAACTACGCGTCTGCTCAGTTAGAGAACGGTGGAGGAATAGCTGTGGATAAGCCTCTGGATCTGTCGCCAGTCAAACAGGGTGAACCAGCCGAAAACGCCGCCGTTTTAGGCGGAGCTAAAGCTGAGGTGTCGGCGGAGGAAGAGGAAATGGAGGAGGTGACGCCGAGGTTGTTTGGAGTTCCGATTGGGGCGAAACGCGTGAGGAGAGACGAGGAGGAAGAGGAACAACATCAGGGAGGGGGAGGATCTGAGGCGGTGAAATCAGAGCCGTCGGATGGAAACTCCAGGCGCCATTAGGACCCTACGATTCTGGAGCTGGGAAAATGATTGGACACGATCTGATCGATCTGTGATGTTGAATTGTTGATGGTGATGATTGAGATTGTGGAAGCGTGGACGGCACCGCACGTGCGAGATCGATATACTGGGAGAGTGCCACGTGGTTTCGGGTCCATCCACAAAGATGCCGCAATTTTCTTTCTTTCTAGTTGCTTCTGGAAACCGGAATCGACGAATTTGACGAAAGAGGAGGAAAAGGGGAAACGAGGTTATCCATCATCACCCACAGTCAAAATTTGGAAAAGCTAGATTACAACAATTTTGTTTATAATTATGATTAAGCAGAGATGAAATTTGGACTTAGTGTGGTAATATGATAGTGATAATTTAGATCATGTATTTTCGTAATCTTATTTTGCAATGGGAGTCAAAAAGGCGCCTCTGTGTAATTCAGTCTTTTATTAACCATGTGACTCATCTATGCTCTCATGGTTCATTGACATTTGACAACTGAGAACTGAGCATATGCCAGTCAAGGATTTTGTCTTTTGTAGTGTTGTTAAAGGCTCTCTTATCCTTGTGGATTCTTATTCTGTTTATATAACTTTCTTGTGAGTATCTTGTTAATGCAAGAGAGAATCTCCCATCTATTTTTAAACAATTTATAAAAGACCATATCTATTCCTATGGGTCGGCCCTGGTGTGTTTTAGATGAATGGACCAGGAGTTAATTTCATAAACATTTCTATTCCCAAACATTAATTTCACATCAGAAACTTATGTGAGTATTAAAGCCTCATCCATTGTGAAAGAGGCTTACAATCTGTCAAGCACATAATGTGAAGTTTGTACTACGCACACCTTAAGTCGAGCAGTAAAGAGCTTGTAGAGTTGCAGAAAGTGGGTTTTTACTTGTACTTGTTTTAGATGAATGGACTAGTGCTTTTACATCTTTTGTTCCCGAAAAAATAGGGCCCATTCAATTTACGAGTATAATTCCACAAAGAATCTTAACCCTAATTACAAGTACTACTAAACATAGTTAATCGAAAGAGAGCAGAGCAGGGCCACAAGATTAATATCAAAAATATTGTGTTGCGATCTCGACCTTATTGATCACTTGATGGCTGATTGGTCGTGTCTTTCTTAACATCTTATCAGATCTATCGTCAAACTGATGCTTTACATTGAACAAGTTATTGTTATTCGTGTGGTTTGTAAACCATGGAGATTAGCTGCCACTAAAGAAAACTTTACTACAACTCAATTGGCACATCAAATTCCATTCTTGCTTATGTTCCAACTCAATTGGCAATCTTTGTGGGCTTGCATATTATATTTTTAAATCTAATTATTATAGATCTGCCAACCATATGTGAGCCCTTGCTACATAAACCAATCTAGCGACTACGTATTTTGTACTACATCTTACATAAAGTCGAGCAGTAAAGAGCTTGTAGAGTTAGAGAAACATAAATAAGACCAGCACGCAATGGACGATGGGCAAAGTGGGCTTTTAGTACTTCAGGTAATGTATATGGCCCTTGTTGTTTTAGATTAATGGACTAGTGGTTTTAGATCTTATTTGGGTCTAAAAATATAGGGCCCAATTTACAAATAGGAGCCTATTTCTAGTGGAATCAGCAGGTGGTTTTGCAATACAGTAGATGGCGCGACAGTTGTGTAGTTTTTTGAGGTACCATTTAGTAACGGCAATTGGTTGAACTCGGAGGTAAAGAACTTGAGGAATAGAACATTGTTCCTGAGTAATACTTCTTCCTTTTTCTGTTGAGGCTTCAGCCAACTTTGGATGCAAGGCAAATTGCATATATTTCACCCGTGATATTTCCACAAATATTCATGGTGAAGGCATCCTGCATATCTTTTATATGGAAGACAGAGAAATCGAGCCGCATATGGGAAAACTGCCTATTTCGCTAGGTTCACATTTGTGGATTCAACCGAGTTTTTAAGTGTGATCCCGGCCTATACCTACATGGATGTACGTACAACACCTTTATTTTTGTAACTGCATGCTAAGTTGTATGTTTTTTCAACTCTTCTTTTTTATATTTGAAGGTGTTTGGGTAAGAACAAATAAGAACAATTGATGACATGCAAGTGATGAACTTGAGAGGATATGGAAGAACAATGTAAGATCTTCTAAATTATTCTCAGCTGGTTATTCATTTGTGCATATAAGTAGGTTTATATAGGCAAAAGAAGATGTAAGGTTACTTGCATGTGGATGAATGACTGAGAAGATGCCACGTTTTCGGTTATGAACAACTACCAATTACCTTTGCATTCAATACTGTATTGAATGCAAGCATGATTGATCAAATGAAATGCCCTAATAGTCATGATTGTGAGCTGAGTTGTCAAGTCTGTCAAAAGATCATATCAGATATACTTGAGTATGACGATTCGTCTCAATTTGATCTTCTAGAATGGCGGTGAAAGTCTGAGCGGATCTGAACACATATGTCTCCTTATGTGTAGATGTGAACCTCATATGATCGGATCGGACATGTACGAGCTGGGCTGAGCCGATAAGGTAATTAGTGTAATAATTGTTTCAAGTGTATGCCAGCCATAATTAGTGATTGGATAACATGGGGATGCCAAGCCGAACTGAAGATATGTAAGAAAAGATGAACCCTCAAGTTTGTAGTAAATCTCAATGTCGATTCGGATTGGATCGGACTTGGGCAACCCTGAGATAAGAGTCGATCCGAATTGTACAATGTTTGTACTGATGAGCTAGCATGGTGACATAACCAAGTTTGACCAAGTTGATCATTGAAAAGTCATAGCAAAAGTGAAACCTGATATGCCACGTGTTGGTCTGTGATTGGTCATTGAATCCATGTAAATTTATTCACAAATATATATCATTTAAAATTTCCTTTATATTTTTCAGATTTATGATGTTCCTATATATTCCCATTAATGTTAGTAAATATATAAATTTAATTTGAAGCTAAGAAGGATTGACAAAGTTCTCTTATATATACTGCAAATAAAATGCAGGACTTGTAATTGCTTACATATACCCCTTTCTCTCTCAATAAAGCAAAAAATATTTTCAAATTCTCTCTCTTTCTCTCTCTCTCTCTGAATAAAGCAAAAAATATTTTCAAATTAATAACAAACAGACAAAATCCTAGATACTATCTCGTAACAAAACAAATTAACAGACAAAAGGTTAAATTACTTTAATAAAAACTATAAAACCTTAGATAGAATGCTTTCCAAACAACTAGATACTATGTGTTTGAAATGGATGTCAAATAAAAATATACATATTAAGAATAATTTCAAATAGCTACATATATACTATGTACTGTGGTTGAAACCACAAATCTACAGCTAGCATAAAAAAACATACATAAAATGGAAATGTGAGGTCGATATTTTGCTTGGCCAATTAAGGAGTAGTGCTTCACTTTTGATCTCCAAAGACTAAAATGGTCAGCACACTTACAATCTGTCAAGCACATAATCTGAACCCTTACTGGTGCGGCTGGGACCAATCTAGCTAGCTACTACTTTGTACTACACCTTATAAAGTCAAGCAGAAAAGAGTTTGTAGAGTTGGAAAAAATGCATGTGTGTAGGATTGCTCATTCGAGTATCAAAACAGTTCTTAAAAGATAACAAGTGTTTACAAAATAAAAAATTATTATTAATTTATAAACATGTCATTTCTTAAATGAACTGTTTTGTCATTCAACGATATATAATTTGTGTATATGAGTCACAAGCCTTATTGAAGCAGAATCAAAACTGCATGTGAATCTGAACCATACCACATGTTAATTTAATTGAAAATCAACTTTATTAATGATTTATATATTCTCAATCCTACACCAATATCTGTAACTTATATACAGCCTGCAAAATGATAAGATTTACAAAGATTAATCTCCAGAAACTTTGGATCGCAAGCTGCATCATGCATGCTTCTCTAGGATGGTATGACTATATCTGGTATTCAGTTCAATCCTTTAAATGGTGCCCAAATTGAGTTTCCAGATATTAAGAAATTTGATCCATATTATATAGACTACTCGATCTCATTTGATCATTATGAGAAACTTTGTGTTATCATCAAATCTTTCTTGGACAACTGATTACATAGCTAGTCATGGTTCTTTAAAGGACTTAAGGACTATAATTTTATCGGCAAGAAGATAATATACACTGATATAGCTCACATCAAATTTTCAGATCTTTATTAATATTATGCTTGATTGGTCTCTTAAATCAAATCATAATGTTTTAAGAAGGATTGTATTAATTAAAGAGTTTTGTAATTCCCAACTTAAATGATATATTGAATAAGCCGAAATACAAGTAAGAGGAAGACCAAGGTCCAAAGACAGGCCAACCAAACATGAATAAAACAAAGAGACAAAAGGCCCAAATACAGAAACAAAAAATATAGTTTCATGGTTTATATACTGCTTCCTTTTCTCTATCGCTGGCTTCTATTATGAGAATCACTTTTGCCTTTAATTTTTTTATTCTGATTTCTTACTACAAAGATGTTTCAAATCCACATGTGTCATCTTCCATTATTTGATGGCAAAATTAAGGAAATATTTGGTGACTCTAATATTATATTTCATTAACATGCACATATCTAAAGCTTGTAAGTGGGAAATGAAAGTGTTCTCCTGATGACCAACACGATGCAACAAATCTGGTAAAGTACTGCCGTTGTAACAACAACTCTATATACAGCACTTCACTAATATTTTAATCCCCTAATTGGTGTGCTATATACCATAACCAAAATAATAAATAAAGGAAAATGTTGGTGAAGTCAATCGGTTACTTAACAATAATGCTAGTTGTCCCACATTTATATCACATTTGATGTGTCATTACTTTACTAGAAGGGAATGGTATTTTACTTAATTAGTCAAGGAGTACAGCTTCACTTATCTCTAAGGACTAAAATATGAACTCTTGGCCAAAAAAAAAAAAGGACTAAAATTTGAACGTTCATGTAATAAAGAAAGGATAAAAAATATAGGGACAGTTCTCAAATTTATGTCTTTATTTTTTTTTTAATTAGAGATATTTTCCTTATTTTGCTCCTATTGTCCAAATTAATTGAAAAAAGGATAAGGGCAAAAACAAAACGCCCTTAATAATAATTAAAATTATTTTTAAAAAATAAAGACAGATTGATATGTGTTGCTCTCTTTATATTTTTGGTTAAAATGGCAGGGACGCTTCTCTTTTATCACTAATATAAGTAAAGGCGTTTATTTTCAGTCACTTTATTTTTTAACAAAAATAAAACGGCGGTTCTCAAATTTATGCCTTTATTTATTTTAATTAGAGACATTTTTCTTATTCCGCCCCTATTTCAGTGCCCTCGTAACCCATTTTTCTTACAGTGAACCCTTGCTACATATGCAGACAACATTTAGTGCGGCGCTGGGACCAGTCTACTACTTTGTTGGTACACCTTATAAAAGGCATAAGCTGTAAAGTTTGTAGAGTTGGATAAAATTTGTATAGGATTGTAGATTCCGTGTCAAAGTAGTTCAGTTAAAAGATAATATATGTGCTTATAAAATAAAAAATTGTCATCGAGTTAAGAACATATCATTTCTCATTTAAATTAATTTATCACTTATCAGTTATCACTATCACGTAAAAAAAACTAATTATATATAAGTTTTTTCTCAAATTTTCTCTGGTGTTTAATGTGCGACAATGTGTCTTTTTTATGTTTATTTATTAATTTGTGCGGATCTCTAATACGACAAAATTACAAATTTGGGCATGTAATTTTCGTGCAATATGCTGTGATACATGATATGAGTCATATGACAGTAGTAGAAGTAATATGATCACCCAAATTGGTTGACTTCCAATTCCATTCAAATTTCAATGCCTTACTTTTTTTCTTTTGGCAAAGTGTTATATGCTTTACTTCCGAGTTCATACCATGTAATTGCGTTGCAAATTTGCATGGAAACAATTAATATTCATGCAGACCCCAGACGGCAGATGACAGTCACAAAATCTAGAAGTAGAACTAGAAACGACCCTGTTAGAGAAAAAAAGAACAAAACAAGACAAACTTGTTTATGACAAAACGACTTTAATTTATATCCCACCGAATGCTGCCTGACAACTTTGTGGAAAAACAAATCAACCCCAAAGATTATTCATTCATATTTCGTGTATTAAATAAGTCACGACTCACGAGCCTTGGCCGGCCACATGGGGCACGTTACGTACCCACTATCATTTGCACTAGTACTTCACACCAATTTCGACCCCACATTAAATGTTATACAAGTGGGAGCCTATAAATTTAAACCACACGTTCAGTTCAAAATTAATATAATAAATTATTCATATTTACAGTATGAGATCATATAATGGTATTAGTAAAAAATACAAAATTTGCTAAACTACCTAGTAAAATATTTAACGATGCACTCGTATTATGTTGATATTTTTTTAACTATTAAATATTAATGAGTTTACTTTTTTCCTATTAGGGTGGACACTTCGCACATGTTTGCTTTATATATAGTCCCCATAGGGTATAAGTTTTTCTAGCTGAAGACTCGAATTTTTGTACCTAAATTTATAACTATACTTCTTAACCAATTCTTTTAACATCTTAGAGTTCCTAACTTTTTTTTTTTTTTTTTTTTTTTTTGTGGCCAAGGAGTTCCTAACTTATTATTGATTCTAAAAACATTAAAAACTATTGGGACAGGAAGTGAAATATATATATAATATACAAAAATGTTTAAAACTAACTAGTTAGTAAGTTAATACAAAACTAACCACCCTATAGGGCTCACTGCATAATGTAATTTCAAAATTCGAACAATTTATTTTTTAGGCTCTGCTTCAAAGATCGTTATTGTAAAAAATTTCTAAAATCAGAACTCATTTAGTCATTTGATTAGAATAACAACTATTTTTATCATTTTATCGAAAATACTGATCGTTTATTTATTTGATCTCAATTAGATGACTACATGATTTTCGATTTAGTTGATTTTTTGTAATGATAATCTTTGAAGTAGGTCCTAAATAATTGATGATTCAGATTATAAGATTAGCTTCATATTAATTTGTTAACTAATTAGTTTTAGAACACTCCTCTATCTATATATATATATATATAGAGGATATAGGAGGAAACAAGCACAAAATCCGGCCGTAATTTGACTTGTCAAGCTGGAAAATTCCATGGCTTTGTGATTGTGAGTCATACAAAGCTGCATCCACCGGACCACCATAATATTCTACCCTTTAAATTTCCATATCCATTCCCCATTATATATATTCCACGAGGAACCTGCACTGTAAGTACTAACCCCTGAAACTCCCAAGAACTATCTCTTCATTTATTTCTAAGCTGCCTCAACTTTTCTTTTTTTTGGCCAAAAGCTGCCTCAACTTAATTAGATTACACACACACACACATATATATATGTATTATTGTATATATCCCTCCAACTCCAATTTATAAGATTCAAAGTTATCACCATGTTGAAGCACAATGATCGTCATCATCAGCAGCCACTGATGAGCATGGAGATCACAGTGATATCAGCCCAAGGCCTCAAGACCACCTCTAGGCCCAATATCTTCTCACACAGGATCAGACCCTTCATCACCCTCACCACTCTCCCACCCACCACCAACGGTAGTGAAGATAACTTCCACGTGTACAGAACAAGGGTGGATGATGAAGGAGGAGCCAACCCCACATGGGGTGACAAGTTCCATGTCCCTACAGACACCACTTTCTTCACCAACAGGTACTCTTGCTTCTACCTCCAGCTCTTCAGCAAGAGGCTCATAATGGGCCGGACTCAACTGGGCTGGTGTCGAATCTCGGCCCATGATATTGGGTTCCCGCCGGCAGGTCAGGCCCGGTACTTGAGTTACCGGCTACGGGCTAGAGACGGTTCGAGGACTCATGGAATTGTGAACCTGGCGGTGAAGTTGGACAATTTGGCTCCAGTACTCGGCTGTCACGGAGTGTCAAACGCCATCTTATCATCACCGCCATTTGACACGTGTCACACAGTTATTGGCATGCCGGTGACAGCGCTACCACCTTTGGGACTGGGTGAGTGTTCTGAGGCTTTTCAGGGACAGTTGGGTCACTTGGGTTCTAGTTGTAAAGAGGGATTTGGCCATGTCATGTAAAGACCAAACTTTTAATCAACTCAAAACTCAAAAGTTGGTGTTTGTTGGAGTTATTTCAAATTCGAATAAAAAAAAAAAAGAACCAGAAGATATGTTCCTTTCCTAAAATTAAAGTTGAGGGAATTAGTTTAAGATTTTCTAAGATTCTTCGGTTTAAACTTTACAATAAATCATATCGATCATCATTCACATAAATTTATATTTAAAGTAAATAAATTTCTTTAGTATCTTTAGAACAAAATTCGTTTTCAGTGACATTAGAATGAAAATACTAAATTCTATTGGTTTCTAAGATTTAGAATTTCTAAAATCCAACTTTGGGAAATAAAATGGGTTTAAAAAGAAAAAGATATGTCATTCTTGTTGTGGTGGAAGGGGTTACACAGCTAATGCCTTTTGTAGTGGAAAAATAATACTTGAATATAACCAGTGTAGGGTGGACGGTGGACCTTGTATCTTCCATCCAAGTTGTTGTAATTGAGAAGTTAGAAAACTAAACTACCATTAATTATCAAATGTTGCATTGGGAGGAGTGGCTAAGAACTTTCGCTCAATGGGGCATTGAGAATGATAGATAAGGTGAAATTCCTGTCACGAATCGAATTGAAAATAGAGTGTTTCAATTTCAATCCAAAAAATTTCAAAATGAAATTTTGATTCTAATTTTCATTCCAAAAAATTGGAATTTCAATATCTCATTCCAATTTGGAATTTTCGAATTTCTCGAAATTTTCAGATTTTTTCAGAATATTACATTTTCAGAACTTTCGGATAAAAATTTGAAATTTTCAGATAAAAAATCGAAATCTTCACATTACTTTTTGTTATTGTAAAAAAAAAAAAGTAATTATACGTACAAAAAATGTGGGTATTTTTGTTAGCATTTATGTTATTATGATATACATATATTTATAATGTACATATGTTTATATTAATAGTATTAATTTTTTTTTTAATATATATGTATGTGTATGTTTGAAACAAATAACAAATTAATAAAACATATAGTAAAAAACTAAATAAATGATATAATATTAATAGAAATACGGAATAAATTGACATAATTTTGGAAACATCGAATCGAAATGCTGTTGGAAAATTTCAGAATTTTTCGGATCGAAATTTACAGATACATTTCAATTCCAATCCAATTTTTTTCAAAATTCGGCATTTTCGGATTTCGGATTTAATTCAGACGTTTCAAAATTGAAAATTTTCAGATTATAATCGGTCGGATTTAGATTTTCCAATCCAAATCACACCCCCCGATCATTGAGTCATTGTATGACATACAGTCACTTATTGATCTTTGACTGTTGATAAACTCATTTTTCTATTATTAGAATATTAATTTTTTATGAATGCTTATATTCCCATGTCCATGTCCTACTTTCACACCCAACTTAAAATAAAAATAATAATGACAAGCTTATATTTTGTAAAATGACCTCTAAGGACATAAGTAAAAAAAATTAATAATCCTACTCTACCCACCTACCTCCATACAACAAGCTAAACTTTCTAAACCCTAAAACCATCTTCAATGCTTCTATTATATTGAACAAAGACGGCTATGCAAAACTAAATGTTGTTATTTTGGGTATTCAAATCCCCTCCAGGAACCACAATCATGATTTGCATATACCTCAAAACCGACGAAGATATATATGTAGTGCAGCTATATTGATATAGAATATTAAAGAACATGACACTCTGAATCTAACCCCGCTCGTCTTAATACTCTCATCTCCTTCATCTGGGCTTTTGAGGTTTTTCCATAGCATGAGAGGTTTGTTTCTATAGCAATGGCCATGACTAAGTTTTTTGCTGCCTTAATCCTGGAACTCCTTGATTGCCATCTTTATGCTTCAAACCTTGGTATGATTTTATTTTCTCTCATAACCAGCACACAAAAAAAAAAAAAAATATTAAAACAAACAAATCTGGCCTTATAGCCTCATACAAATAAATGACACATTACAAAAATAATGGTTCGGCTCTTACAATGGAAGCATGCATAGTTGAAACACAACGTTTCAGGTCCATAGTTGTATTCAATAAGTTGGGTAGCTCAATTCCAATCATTCAATCATTGACTCACTTTGACAATACAGTTTAATTTTTAAATCAAAAGAAATATAAAGATATGATGAATTCTTGACTTAAAACTAAATAAAAAAGAAAATATTGGATATAGAATAGGCATCAACCAAATAGGATCATCCATTTTAAATTTTAGTGACATGTAGAAGAATTAGGGTTTATAAAAAAAGATGGGTGGGTAAGATGATAGTTTAATTAGAGGTGAGAAAAGTGTTTAGTGAGTGAGTTTTTGAATTAGTAAATTCAAGAGTATTATAGGAATAATGAGAGGTGAGAAAAATATTATTATATATTTGTTTTTTCAAATTTAATAAGAGTTGTAAAAATAAAGGGAGTAGGAAAATAAGACATAAGGTGAAAATATAAGCACTATTTTTTATTATCATATATGATTGTATGTCAGCACGACTGTAAATAAAAGATGAATTTTAGAATTAAATTTAAGTCATATATTCAAATAACATAATTAAAAAATAGTTGAATCTTAATTAATGTAAATTCCATCAATCAGTTGAGGTGACTCATCATATAATATAGGTAAGTATTAGATTCCGTGCGTTCACCACCCATGAATCATGTTTCCACAAGTTTCTTTTCTTTCCACATTGTGTAAGTGTAAATTCATGCCAACTCTAAGCTCTGTGATTAGTGGATGGACCCTTTTGGCTCTTTCCTACAATCATTGCCATCTAACTCCATCATTTTGTCATTTTCAGTGGTTTGATTGTGATTAGCCATCGAACGATTCTAACTCACAACAAACAAAACAATCATGCTAATTGAAGGAATCAAGGGGCAAGGGCCCATCTACAACAAGAGGTAGGTACATGAAATTTAAACACATATGGAAGATCATGATGCGTGTTACTTGCACTAAGGAAATGGACCTACTGATGGGACTCTATTTGTTAATTATCATAGCAGCTTTTAAAAGCATAGAATTATAGTGATTATTAAATCGTGTAGAAATGGAATACCAATTGGTGCAGAAACAGATCACATTGACATATTCTAAAAGCCTCAATTTACATTAGCCATGATTCTTTCGTACATAGGATGATGAATGTATACAATGTTTCGCTCTCTATCTAATGCTCTACTTTGTACTTAGGCATGAATGCACACGTGCTAACTCAAAATAAATATACAAAAAATACAAAGCAGCAAACGTTTTGTAAATGAAGTGAAAATATTTATTTGGAGAAAAGAATAGACAGTTGATTACAAGGCCTCTTTAAACCATGACTCATTGGATACTCATATTTGGTATTCAAGTTTTCTGAGTGAACAACATAAGAAAATGCATGCTAATCTTTGTAATAGAACTTTTTCCCCACCAACAAGAAATGTGGGTTCTTTTGTTTTAGTTCCTTCAGTGTATGAATAAATTGACGCAAAAATACAGCATCACAGACTCACAGTTGAGTTGGTAATTTTCTAATAAAGCTGTACGGATACATAGGGATACAAAAATTGGCCTACCGCACGCAAATCAGTAACTCGTTCTACCTGTTGGGGAGAGCCTACTCTATGACTGTGCTCCTCTAAGCATGTATAACTGAGAATACATCTGCCTTACGGCATAAAGTCTTGCTATGCACTACCACGCCACATTCCTGATTTCTGATGTTGCTTCTTGAAGTTTCTTCTTAAACGACTTAAAACTACTCGGGCTCTTCTTGTTCCAATGAAATGAGGTGCCTCGCTTCAGAAGAGCTGATGTGAACGGTGATTTGGACGTTGGATCTTGTGATGGAGTGTCTTCATACTCTGCAATTTAAGAAAAGAAAAACAAAAAAACAAAACAAATACTAAGAGAAAAGCTCACATTACTGAAAGTTGTAGAAATTGGTGATCAATTATTGGTGTAAGGAAAGATTAGTTAGATTTTCTAGCTAAAGAACTTCAGTTGTAGCCTTGTAAGTAGGCCAGAAAAGACGCAAAACAGCCAGCACGACCTCCTGTTTGTTTTGCAGAGACAAAATATAGCGAATAGACATAAATACAAGACAAAGCAAAAAATTTCTACTCCCTTTCCTACCAGATTTTCCAAAACAAGTATGGAACCTACCCTTTTTTATTCTTAAACCACAAATATAAGAACAAAATGGAGAAAAATCATCAGATTGAAGACAAAGAAAAAATAACAATTCAAGCAAACGCTTTCAGGCCATATTTCCACTAAGTTCTTTTATGACTGAAGATAAAATTGTTTTGAGTTATCATTCCTGAAGCAATTGTGGCAAAAGCTTTAACAACATATTTGTTGCTAAGTGATAGAAAGATTTCCTTTTCAAATTTTAAAAGGGAGACCTTCATCCTCTGCACAATCTTATTGGAAATTTGCTTAGGCTATCTCTCAGATGCAGAAATAATTAAGGGCATGATAGCCACACTAAGACTGGCTCTAAGTGAGTTCCAGGAGAACATAAAGAAAACCCACATCCCCACTTTTTCCAACTTTTTTCTTTCTTTTGCCAAATCCCACTTTCTCCACGAACATTACAACCCAAAGCAAAATAAAAAAGTATATATCATGCAATCAAATAGGTAAGAGAGGAAATATCACCTGATGACATGGGGAGTTGATACTGCCTTTTTAAGAATTTGGAGGCTTCTCTATCTTTCTTGTGGCATAAAACCCGTATAAAAGTGTGAGCACTATTTAAGCGCATAGGGTTATGACCATGTGAATCTAAGCTTGATGGTATTTGTTCACTTGCAGCCATCAGCATTTGGATAAGAGTTTCAGTCTATGGAAACAGAAGTTGTGTCATACTGCCAGTTTCAGCTGTTCAATTGGGGGTACACAATTCTCATTACAAGAGGACAAACCTGAAGTGAATACAAGTTCAGTATCTGCTCAGAAAATTTTGCTTCCTGCTCCACTAGTGATCGGGGTAGGCCTTCTCCATCAGCTACAAAAAATTCCTAGGAAGTCAAGCAACATAGCTGCATTAGCAAGCAACACATGGTTATATATATTGATAACATGTAATGAGCATGTATGAGCTTAACCAATTACCAAGGAACCCAGTTACATTCCCAGGCTATCTCCACATGTTAGGGATGTTATAAAGAGGTACTTGTTTATGAGCTCAAGTTCATGCTCACAGAGCATGTGTGACATGAATATGTTAGCAATTTCCAGAGTTTTGAAAATTGATCTTTTTTTGGTCATGGAGTTATAAACAAATTTGGTAGAAAGCATTCTATTTAAAGTTAGTGGTGACACATTTTACCATTTCTTTCTATACAGGTCAATTACATGAGTATTTAAGGATTAAGAGTCATTTAGTCTCAATGGTAGTGGAGAGAGAGAGAGAGAGAGAGAGAGAGAGAGAGAGAGAGAGAGAGAGAGCACCATACCTTAAGTGTGGTAAAGTCATCCTCCATCAGTACAATATCTGAATCAGAAAATGCACGAGAAGGCCCTCCATCAAGCAGCACCCATACAAAGCCTTCCTAAACCACATATGATGCAAGATTAAGACAACCAGAAAGGTGCCACAAGAGATTAGTTTCTAACAATGAGACATACCAGTGATGCTCGACAGATGCTTAAAACCACAGCGTCTCTAAGAGAATCATCAATTAAGCCACATACATTGCCAAGGACCTACAACAATGCCTTAAAGGTGAATAGAATCCAGTTGACACTACTTCATAGAAACCATAACCACAAACTTCAGTAGCTCAGGTACCATCAAAACAAGAGTGAGAGAGAGAGAGAGTGTGTGTTTAATATCTTACAGTATCAATATGTGTAAGAACACCGTCCAAACGAGAGCCTTCAACGTTACCACAATATAAACCAAAAAGGAATGCATGTCTGAGATCCCAGAACACAACTCTTGCACCTAGAAATTGAATTTTAATAAACATGATTAAGGCTAATTGTCTTCTACCAAAAGAATGATGATGTTAAGGACGAATAACAAAATTTAGTTATCATTTTATCAGTAGAAAAAAGCTAATTCACTGTGGGGCATTGTGGGGCATTGTGAATGCAAATTAATTTAATCTGCTCACCAGTAAAGTCACAAATTTTGTGGATATTATTTGCTGCAGTATCCCTGATAATGTGAAAGGTGGTGACAAAGAGCTCATCAACTTGTTCATTACATGTAGTTCCTTGAGGCTGTTCTTTGGCTGATAATATGAAAATAAAATAATAAAAAATTCCAACCAATTCAGTTGCGTTACACTTAAACAGGAAAATTTTCATTTGAACTCGGAATTTTCTAAAGTCATTTTCCACTTGAAAGGCAAAAAGTTTTTGTTTTACTTGGCATATCTCTTGTTAATGATATTCCATGTAATTATGATGTCCACAACTTAATAAATAATCCATTGTATAAGCAATTGGACTTTCAGTCTGGGGAAAAAATTAGGAAAATAAAAAACATGAATGAAGCTGTGGTGAAACGTCACACAGGCAAGTCCTAGCAACAGCCTGTTTCTGTGACGACACCAACCAGCATCAGTGCATTAATTGGTCAATCTTGCAAAGCATTGTCCTAATAAAAGGCTAAGCAAGGTTAGCACCATGGATATTATGCACAGTAATCATACAGAGGAAGAGCAAGGCCAATGGTGCAACAATAATAGTAAGTACAACCTTTGTAATGCAAAAACAAATAAGAACTGAACAGGTTAAGCAACTGTAAAGGATATGTTGGGATCAAGCCCACCCTTCTCTTTAGTTTTTGAAGTTTTTTGTCCTTATGTGGAAACTTTTATACCTAGCATGAAGCCTACAACTCAACAAACAATAGATAAACAGGACATCACTGAGTACAATATAATGCAACAAAGTTACCCCATTTTTTATTAACAGATTGTCTGACAAGCGCCCAAGATTTTCTGATACCATCTTCTAATATCTCAATTTGTTTCTGAATATACTGCAGGAAGAAACATAAATCAGTGCATTGTATTTGTTCAAGTAATTAAAAAATGTAACACAATCAAAAGGAAGAGGATGGAAGAATGCAAAGTGAAGAATTTTCAAACTGGGCTCAAAAAATTTAGCTGCAATACACTCAAATCTATCAAGATAAGTCAAAACATCGAAAGCAAAAAATTATTGATACACATTAGTATCTTCTCTTTGATTTTGCATTGGTCTTGCAGTCTTATAATCGAGCACCGATAAAATATGAATTATTGTCCTCCACTATGCTCAAAGGATTTTAAAATCCCAAATAAATATTGCTGCTTCTCTAAAGTTTGAAAGCACTTGTGCGTTCTGCATATAGACTGGAAATTTCTCTTTTTTGCCCAAAACTTTTATCATCTAAGTAAACTTTTGAAACAATAGTTACAGTTTTCATTTCTGATCTTACTCTTTCTCTAACTATCAAAATCTTGAATACTTGTTATGAACAATGAGATAATTACAAGGTCTATTTTGAAATTACAAGCATCAGAGACAAGAAGAAACACTAGAATCAGGGAAAAAGATTTACTTGTTCCTGCAAAATAATTTATAAATATCACAAAAATAAAATGACTATTAATAATCAAAATATTAACTTACTTTTAAAGTGTTCAGTCTGATACAAAGTTTGGGTACTGTCAAATTATTCAACTTTTCATACACATTGTCATCCAAAAGCATACACTCAAGCAACTTTTTCTTCATCACCGGAATAGTCGTCTCCTTGTAACGAGTCAATGGAGGAACTGATGGATATAATTGGTTCTTCTCAACTGCATAGTAGAGGAATTATGATTATTTAAACAATAAACTACATCTCCTTGTTACAGTAATGTTTGAAGACGTATCATCAGAAAATGTATAGATGCCTATAGGAAATCCATTCAACACCAATAAAGTCAGCTAGTAAGTCCTTATTACCAATGCTAGATTAAGCAAAGGAATGAAAAATAGGGAAAATCCTCAAGTAAGGCACCTGGTATCTTTAGCAAAAAGATTTATTTCTTCAATTTCTCAAAAGATTCAATTAAAGCCGTTAAGCCGGCACATATGAATTTAGTTGGTTCAATGCATCCTGTAAGCCTCTTTCATTTTGCCTGATTAGGCAAGAGAATTATCTCATGATAGTTACAGCTGCACAACTGTATCCATATGTATTTTTTTTTATTTTTTTCATTTTTTTAAATGCCACGTCCATATATAAACTTGATAGATCATTCAGAAATCTTGTTCACATATTTTTCTAGCATCATCATTTTGCTTTAAAACTGTTAGTTCACAGAAGGTAAAAGATAAGATTATTCTCTAGTAACAACCATAGGCCCCTTCACACATTGGCCTAACCCCAAAAGAAAATAAGTTACAATACCAAATTCAAATTCCACATTGAGGTCATGTTCAGTTGCATTGCAAGCGTGATTTTGTCAAGTGAAACTCAAGGAAAAAAAAAATAGTGTAATCCCTTAAATACATTAGTATAGTAACTTGTATATTACCAAACTGGTCGAGCAATTTCAGCAAAAAGGCATCCAAGGTGTGGAAGACAACAGATAACAGAGCTTGCAAATGCGTGATGTCCATAGGGAGATTGAAGCCAAAGAATTGATCCACAGTCTGCAAGTCGGATTTAAAACCGATGAAATGAAACAAAAACCCAAGCTGGTCCAAGATATATATTTAGAGAAACAATTAGAACAGTAATCTGGGCTAATCCTCAGAGAAATTTATATAAGTCAATTAATACCAAGGTTACGCATACTCACATTGTTATCTCTATTCTTCTCAAGTAGGATACCATTAAATTGTTTTCTTATAACAAGACAATATAACTATCATTGGACAATTGAGAGGATTTTTAAGAGAAAAGACAAATTCAAAAAGCTCAATGAAGCAACCTCTGTTCTATTAACTTCCATATATTCTTCTGTCATGATAGTTAGGTGAATCTCTATCATACATTATCATGAAATACATTGCAGGTAGTTAAAAAAGAATCTCAGTTCAATGAAATATGCCACAAATAATGTTTTAGCTATATTACATACCTCCTCTATAATTCTAAATACTTCAATTATTGATGCTGCCTGTCTTTGCTGAGATGACAAAGGCTCCCATTCCTGCACATTGCCAAAAATTAATGATATAGTTTTCAGCATATGTTAAAGAGAAGACTTCTCTTATTAAAGCATGTCCAAACTTGAAAATTTATTTACTGGTTTCTCAAATGTTTAAGTAGAGGGTCAACTCATACATCAGATATCAGACTTATCTAGGGCTGGAAAAGAAGAAAAATAATAAATACTATCAATTAGTGATAACATTATTGTTAGACAAATGCCTTTGTATGTACCAACCAAGCAGTGCATGTATTTACTTTCTTTTTACCCACCGGTTGCCTAGAATCACACTATTAGTTTTTTTGATAAGCTACTAGGCAACAGGAGACAAATGGATCCTATATCCACCAATCACACCATAGTTATTTTTTCCTTGTTAATTCAGTGCATTTGTTTAGTCAGACAGGTATGAAAAGGTTATAATTGCATTTTTAAATAACACCATCCAAGTCCACGAAGAGATGACCTCAAGATCAAATGCTCGTCCAGTCCATTCCAAGATACGTGCATGCTGAGCAATCACCCAATCAATAATGATAGGTTTAGCAACTTCACCAATCTGCTCAAAAAAGAAATGGCAAACACTTTGACTTGTCATCTAAAATGAAGCTGAAGAAAGCAATATCATATTCTAGCTACACTACATAACAATGAAAAATTCAATTACAATTACAAGCTCTCAAATGCATGCATGGTGCATATCTTTTCAAAACTGAACAGTTCTTCAGTTTCTGTCACATTGGACCCAGCACCAAACAAAATGCACAGCAGAAACTGTATTGAATTCCATCAAGCTCCCAGAATCTCCAGAACAGAATGATTGTCTCACTATTAATGTGTGATATAGAGCATAAAAAAATTCAATGCAAGCAGCAAACAAACCACAAACAGATAAACTAACCGGATAATGGTGCAAATCTTCGCTATTTGCTGGGTTACCAGTATTATATAGCTGAGTTAGGGCATGATCCAATAAATAAGCAGCGGGAAGCACTGATTTAACATCTTCAGAAAGAGATGACAATCCATCGAGAAATGGTTTCTACATATTAATACAAGAAGTCAATCACCAGTTAACAACATCCCAGCTGCAAGGAGATTGGTAATTCTTTTATTAAAAAGGTCCAAAAACAAACCAGTTTTTCCCAATAAATCTGGTGCAATAGCATAGCCGCGGTCATCCCGGATTTTGGACACCATTTACATAGCTCCGGATAGAACACATTTAACTCTCTCTCAGCAATGGACCTCAGTTCATTTGCAAGCACATCCAACGGATGCTTCTTTTCCACTTTGGATAAATGGACTATGTTGCTTGCTACCTAACAGTATAAAAATATAAGTTTCATCTAAAACTGAAAGGACATCTAAATTGTATACAAACTTGAAATCATAAACATGTCCTACCCGCCTGTATGCAGCTTCAATAGACCTTTTCACATAAGATTCAAGTATCGGAGCAGCATCCTCATTGAGAAAATTCAACCTGCTCAACTGCATGTATGAAATTTTTCATGAGATTATTTATCCTTACAGTTACTTCAATTGAATTCCAACCATCCAAGTCTTTTCAACCAACAAATAAAACAAACAGAAAAGATATATAATATATATGGAAGTAACAGAAACCTACCAACTACTGAGAAAATCTATTTGTGTAGAATAATTTATTAAACACCAACTGGAACCAATTAGACCATGGAAGTAGTATAATTTATTAAAAGCCACTAATATCCATTGGTAGCTAAGAGTGTAGCAAGTCTAACCTTTATATCACCACCATCACCAAAAGTAAGAATGCCAACTGCTGACACTAAGCTCATCATTCTTTTTAAGTGGTAAGGTTGCTGAAATAAGAATATAAAAATTAGAAAGATAATATTTAGAAATGCAAATACATTCTACAATTTTTTTTTTTTTTTTAATATGTAAATTTTACAAGACTTCTATAAAACATCCATAGATAGAAGGAAAAAGTAAAATAGTCGGCATTATTTAACAAGAAGTTAGAAAGTTTAGACAATTGTCATTTCATTTTATATTTGAGTAACAATGATACAAGGATATAAATGGAACATAAAAAATAAAAAATTAATGAAATTTAGAAAGGAGTAAAGACCATCCGGTAAACACTGCTGCATGATCCAAAAAGTTTTGGCAATCACATACTTCGAAATTGGGACATAATTAACAGAAGCATTAAAGAATATCAATTAACCTGACTGAAATGCAGATGATAATCTTGCAGTTTACTCTCGCACCAGATGCTTATCAAGTAGAAGACAGCCTCAACCAAACTTAACTTTATCTCAAAGCCATTGCACTGCCTTGAACATAACAGGCTATTCGTGTATAGCCTCACCTTCTCATCATCATCTTCAGCTGATATAAGTTTCTGCAGCTCGAGCATTGCATATTCTAACAGCACAGCCTCATCTGTTCCAACAAACTTCAGCACAGAAATTTGCCTTAGATAAACTGATTAAAGATGGTATTAAGCAATAAGCATTGACAGGGCAAGTGAAGGACAATGGTATAGGTAACCTAAACAATGAAGGTCCAATATTCTTTCAATTCTCTACTCCAAGATTTAGGAAAGGTTTGAAGCCATCAGCGTTTAAGATATGAAATTAAGAACTGCTGGGACAGACATTTTCTCGGCCACAATATTAAAGAGATACTTATCTTTATACTATATATTCACCCAGTGCACAAATAATGCTACAAAATTAACATATTTCATGATGAAGTCCACACAAGTTTAAAAAAGGTAAATGATTATACTTTAATCATGATTACCAAAACATGCTCCATAAATGTTAAATCATTAAAACTAACAAGTATACCTGTCGGAAAAGGACCCACCCATATAATGCATCATGCATTTTTTGAGTGATGCCTAAAGTAGACCACGTCAATTTCATAAGCATCAGGAACTCTTCAGCTTCCTAATAGAACAAAAGCAGCAAATTTGAGCTTCAAACAAAAGTAAAACAACAAGTACATTAACAAAAATTGCTTAACAAAAATTAAGACAAGGCTATATATCTACCGCTATCAGCTGGCCTTCATCAAGAACATCAAACACACCAAGAAGTAATTTCTCATAAAGTCTAATATTCAAGTGATACGCAGAAGTCCAATAATAGGTCTCACTTTGGATACTAAAGTGTCCTGGAAGAGATGACAACTTTACAGCCACCTGTTTGATAACGGATAGAACCTCTGCCCGTTCAGAAGGAGACATAAAGTCCCACTCCTGCAACATCCAGAAAAACGATCAGGGACATCATCAATTTGTGGGGACAATTAAGATAAATACACAGCAAGAATCTCAATAAGTAGTCAGATCCATCGGTACTATAAGACTGTGAACTCACAACCACACACCTTCGCATTTCTGACTGTAGCAAGAGATTGCTTTATAGTTAGATGATCATGGGCTACAAGATTAGAAGAAAAACAGAGAAGTTCTTCTAAGATACTTGCCTACAAAATGAGTTGCAAAACATTCTGTTAATTCAAAGCATAAAATGATCCTTCTATATTGGTAACTAGATAACTAAATCCTTTAGAACAACACAAACAAGACTGAAGAACTATGTAGATATCATGTCAATTATCAAATTCCTCAACCTCTCAAACTTACCGTGTATTTTGGATTAAACAATTAACCAGATGAAAAGCTTTTGATGGGACACAGTGTATTGCCTAGATTTTACTATAACAACCCTCCATTACAGCTAAGGTTGCTATGACAATTCAAGGTGTGACAGTATACCAAGTTCACATATTTCTGAAATGGAAAGGATATGATTCTAAGATATCCTGAAGTTGATCATTACCTGTCTATTCTTCCATTGCATATAAGATTTTTCATGTGAAAACTCTGACTTCAAAGTACCATTTAAAAGCCCCAACAAAATTTGAGGAACATCAATTTGCACCCGTGTTCTCCCTGAAGCTAACTGCATCAACTTTTTCCGAGTGCACTCATCCATCGTTTCTGAAATCTAGGAAAGAAGAAATAATTTGCTTCTGAGATGAAATAGTTGAACAATTAAGCGAGAAAGGAGCAGTGAAAAAAAAATATATATCCTTCTCTTCAATTTATTGGTGTTTGCAACTCCAGCCAGGGCCAATTATGTCATGGAAAGCTATTTATTATGAAAGCCACCAACAGAAGTAAAAAAATATATGCTTAAGCTTTTTCTTTACCCTTCTATTTAGAAGCACTTTATCTGAGCAGTGGAAATATTGAAGTATAACATCAACTGAAAGTGGTATAAACTAGAATTTCGTAAAATTTATCACCTCAATATTTTTAACAAATAGAAAAATTGAAACAGCTCCTAATAGGCATGGGACTCAAAGTGCACAAGATATTTACAAAAAAAAAAAAAAAAACCACCACAGACAAATGATGACCAGAAATTTGGCAAAATCAATAAGATCCAAAGCAAGGAAGAGGAAGGTAAGTACACAGTCAATGTCCTTAAGAAATGACAAATGTCACTCCAATCTCATGGATAGAATTATCAAAATTTAAGCACTCAAAAATTGAAAATTCCAACCCCTATTGCCCACCACATCTATCCATTCTCTCTCACAACTTCTTAAAAATCATTTTCAACGTATATCATCCAACTGTATTAAGATATGCATCCTGTATCTTTTCCAGAAGATGATATGAAGGAGCCATATTCCTATGGATAGTTATTATTTACCATGTCAAAATACACATATTCAAATCTGAAGTCAGAGATTAACCGACGACTTGAACTGAAGAGACTAGTTAACAGATCAGTATATAAATGCATATTAATGAGTGCATTCAGTTTTAAATGCGATACATATAAACAACTTTCCAGACATTAGATTCCAGGATACATGCATAATCACATTTAATTGAAAAGATTTCTGCATCTTTCCTTAGAAAATAATAGATTACCTGCATCTGCACACGGATGGTGTGCATCAGCCGTAAATGTCTTTCAAGAGGCTGAGAATGCACATTTGTTTTATCCTTTCTACTCTTCAATCTAGACAGAAATTTGGAACTCCTTTGTTTCTTTCTATCCTCAACTGAGCATATTTCAATCCTGGTTACATAAAGACAAAGAGTAAGACGGCAAGAGAGAAATAGAGTAAAAGACTAAACTCTGCATCAAATCAAGGTGTCAAAATGCCGTAACTGAAAGGCAGTAAATGTTTTGTATGAAAGAAACAGGGGTTGCGCCACATACACACACATACACAGAACGAGAGGAGTGAGAGATTACCCAGAAGTTGCCATAGATGCAAGCAATATTTCATAGGCTGACTCCCGCAAGTCATCATCGGACAATCCTTCAAAAGTTCTAAAGCTACGTTACAGTTTACTCAAAATATGAAAGGCCAGAGCTTCAGGATACAAGTATATAGATCTTTACAGAAATGATCATATAATGTTGTGGAACAAATCATATCATCACCGAAAAAGACGGGAGGGACTATCATTTGAGGATCCTCTCATAATCTCATTTCATAACTTTTTTTTTTTATACAGAAAATGACCATATCCTATTGCAGACCCATTATTTTATAATTAAAAATATACACTAAGCAACTGATACCTGTGTTCAGAATAGGCAATCCCAATGAAAGAATTTTAGAATCTTCAACAGGCTTTGGAGGTATGCTTGTTGAGGCTCTATATTTCAAACCATAGTCATCACCAGCCTTTGCAGTGTTCTCAACATTCAAAGAATCCAGGTGGCTAGATGAACTTGATGCATTATTAGTGGTTTGTCTCACATTTATGGGAGAAGGAGCCCGCCGAGGAGGTGATCCAGATGATTCTGGATCAGAAAGTAGAAAAAAGGAATCCCCTAACTGGGAATGAATCTGCCAGAAAAGTAGAGCATAAGGAAAATGAATCCTAACAGAGAGAAATAAAAAGAAACCTAACTTGAGAAGAAAGAAAGAAAAATCTTAAGGGAATTCATTTCAAGCTTCTATGGGTTTTGGGTCAGTTTGATTTACTTTCAAACACACACCTATGCTGTCCAAACAGATTTGGAAATGTTTATTCTCTCTTAAATTGCATTTTCAAAGCATTTCTCACTTTTGTCCCAGTTGTTGAGCCAGAGCAAAACAACCACCATAACAAAAATTAAACCTCTATGTATAATTGTATATGTATTGGAGCAGAAACATATACAAGAAATAGTTAAATTCTTACCATTAGAGGGTAAGAAGATTCATGGAAGTACTTCTTAGTAGCTTCAGGTATATCCAACACTCCACCTAATTGCAAAAAACAATTAAATAAATTAGACGAAAACATTTTTATCATTCAGCTCAATTTTGTAGCGAAGGAAAAAACGACTTGCCGGATCTGACGCAATCGAGAACATAATCGACACTGAGAGTATCGAAATCGATGTGGTAAAGAGAAGAGGTGGCAGCGGGTCCGGACCCGGACGGGGTTCGGAGCTCCGTGACCAGACCCGATGACAAGAGGAACTCCAAAAGCTTACGACGGTCGCGGCGGTAGCGCTGCAATAGAGGGTGGTGATGCTCCATCGTCGTCAGCTGCTCTGCTCCTACTCAGTACTCAGCGCGCAGAGAGACAGGGATCATCGGTACATGTCGTATTGTCGTGTCCAGGAGCGCCAAAAAGCACAAAGTGAAAGCGCACCAACTGTTTAACACGCTTTTCTTTTTCTATTCCTCTTTTGGGGTACATGGTATTTTTGCCACTCAATTTTGATAATTTTTATGTTGACCACTTCTCTATTCTTTTTTTCTGACTTTTGAATTAAAATTTATGATGAATTATATTTTTGAATCCCTGTATTAATGTAATTGTCATTTAAGTTTATATAGTTTTCTTTTAGCAAACAATTATAACTTTATTCATGGAACAAAATATACAGATAATCAAAACCGATCTTCCCTCAAAGCATCTCCAATCCTTCCCCTATGTATTCCTCAAATTAGTTGATAAATTTGAGTAAAAAGTTAAATTTAGATCAGAGTATTTCAATGGTAATGTTAAATTTTTCTGTAAAAGAAAATTACAGATTTTGTCAATTTATTTTATACTTAGTTTAATTTTGGTCCACGATTTTTTTTAAGTTCTATTTTGGTCTACTAATTATTCTACTTGTTCAATAAAAGTCCAGTCCAAAATTTCAGTTTTGGAGTTTATAATTTTAAATCCTTTGAGTTGTGTTTTCTTCAATTATAATTGAAGAATAAGTTATATTTCATCATTTCTTAGTCATAGGAACCAATTTGAAGTATTATAATATAAGAGAATTGAAGTTGAATGAAATTTGAAAAATCTAAAAGTTTTTTAAGAAAAATTGGTTGTTTCGGGTACTCTATTTTGGAGTTAATTATCTTGAGTTTTAAAACTCTAATTTGAATAATATTTATATGGTTGTAAAAAGGAGATGCATACCTTTAAAACAAATACAGTAAAACCTCTATAAATGAATGTTCGATAAATTAATAACCTTGGTTAAATAATAAAATCTTTCGGTCTCAACTCGGGCCAATGTACTAAACTACTAACTTCACTAAATGCATAAGATAATAATTTTTCTTAAAATCCTTTAGAACCCAGCGAATATATAAATTAATAATTGATGAAATACATAAAAGAAATAGCACATAAAAATTCATAATACATATAAAGGAATTTTTTACTTAACAACTTCTATTTTCTCAATTCAGTTTTTTCTCAAAATATGCTTTTAAAGTCGTTTGCCTTTTCTTTGTACCTAAACCGAATTGAACCTCATCCTTAATTTTTTGCAATGCATACACCACATTTGATATATTTTTTTCATTTTGAAAACATTTGATTTCTTAATTCTTAACTTATCTCGAAAATGTATGTATATGTACTTATCTTGAATATAGTTAATCTTCTATTTCTTTATCCATGTATATATGTACTTATCTTGAAATCAATTGATTTTCTAGTTCTTAACGTCCATTTAAAAATTTGAAGTCATACATGTATCTTTGTTCTTTTTTAAATATAAGATACAGGTATCTTTGTCAAAAAAAATAATACATGAACAAAAAAAAAAACATAAAACTACTTTTAAATTAATAAATTATTCATTTATCGATATATAAATAACCCCTCGAACATAATAATTTTTCATAGTCAACATAGTCTTAAGAGTTAATTACACTTACGCTCCCTGAGGTTTATCGTCTTTTCATATATACCCCTGGGGTTTCAAAAATTACACATACACCCTGAGATTTTAAAACTATTGCATATAACCCCCCTACAGGAGAAAAATATAAATAAATAAAAAAGAAAATATTTGTATTGAGGTTGGACCTTACACCTTAAATAATATTATTAGATCATTTCACCCCTTATCATGCATTTTTACATAATTTCTCATCATTTTTCATCTCCTATAGGGGGTAATATGCAACAGTTTTGAAACCTCATGGGGTGTATGTGTAATTGTTGAAACCCCAGGGGGGTGTATGTGAAAAAATAATAAGCCTCAGGGGATATAAGTGTAATTAACTCTAGTATTAATTTATAGCGGTTTTATTTATATTTGCTGAATTTGGGTGAGATTTGATAGAGTAAAATATGAGCCAAATTTGAGAAAACAAATCTGGACATTTATTGAATAAGTAAAACAATTAGTAGATCAAAACAGAACTTAAAAAATATTGTGGACTACTAGAACAATTAGATGCTCTCAGGAACGACTTAAAAAACAATTAGATGCCCTCAGGAACAACTTGGGAAACACTAGGGTATGACTTCGGAATCATCAAAACATGACTTGGAATGTCATTAGGTACAATTTGAAATGCATTAAGGGTATATATATTTAAAGTCCCTCGAGTTACGAACTAAAATTCTCAAGAAACGACTTTGAATGCCCAAAGGAACGACTTCAGATACCCTCAGGAACGACTTCAGATACCCTCAGGAACAACTTAAGAAACTCTAGGGTATGACTTTGGAAACATCAAAACAAAAATTAGAATGTAAATATTAAGAATTTTAAATGCATCAAGGGTATAAATATTTAAAATCCCTCGAGTTACGAATTAAAATTTTAAGAAACGACTTCGGATGCCTTAAAGAACGACTGGAGAAGCTCTAAGCAACAACATGAGAAACATTAATATATTACTTGGTAACCGTCAAAACATGACTTATAATATCACTAAATACAATTTGAAATGCACGTATGGTCTAAACATTTACAAACTCTCGAATTACGAATGGAAATTCTCAAGGAACAACTTGGAATGCCTTAAAGAAAGATTGGAAATGCTCTAAACAACGACTTGAGAAACTATAGGGTATGACTTGGTAATCGTAAAAACCTAACTTGGAATATCACTAGGTACAATTTGAAATGCACTAAGGGTATATCATTTAAAATCCATCAAGTTATGAACTAAAATTCTCAAGGAACGACTTAGGATGTTCAAAGGAACGACTTCAGATACTTGCATAAACGACTTGAGATGCCCAAAGAAACGACGTCAGATGCCTTCAGGAACGACTTAAGAAACTCTAGAGTATAACTTCGGAACCATGAAAACATGACTCAGAATGTCATTAGGTACAATTTGAAATACACCAAGGGTATATACATTTAAAATCCCTCAAGTTAAGAACTGAAATTCTCAAGAAACGACTTGGGATGCCCAAATGAACGATTTCATTTGCCCTCATGAACGACTTGAGAAACTCTGGGGTATGACTTCAGAACCATCAAAACATGATTTGAAATGTCATTAGGTACAATTTGAAATGCAGCAAGTGTATATACATTTAAAATTTCTCGATTTACGAACTGAAATTCTTAAGGAACGACTTCAGATGTCCTCAGGAACGATTTGAAAAACTCTAGGGTATGATTTCGTAACCATCAAAACATGACTTGAAATGTCATTAGGTACAATTTGAAATGCACCAAGGGTATATACATTTAAAATCCCTCAAGTTATGAACTAAAATTCTAAATGAACGACTTGATATGCTTAAAAGAATGACTTCAAATGCCCTCAGGAACGACTTGAGAAACTCTTGGGTATGACTTTGAAAACGTCAAAACATAAATTAGAATGTCAATATTTAGAATTTGAAATGTACCAAGGATATAAATATTTAAAATCTCTCAAGTTACGAATTAAAATTTTTAACGAACGACTTGAGATACTTTAGAGAACGACGAGAGATGTTCTAAGCAAGGACTTGAAAAACTCTAAGATATGACTTGGTAACCGTCAAAACATGACTTGTAATGTCACTAGGTACAATTTGAAATGCACTTAGGGTATAAACATTTAAAATCCTTCGAGTTACAAACTGAAATTCTCAAAGAACGACTAGAGATGCCCAAATGAATGACTTCTGATGCCCTGAGTAACGACTTGAGAAACTCTACGGTATGACTTCGGAACCATCAAAACATGACTTGAAATGTCATTAAGTACAATTTGAAATGTACCAAGGGTATATACATTTAAAATCCCTCGAGTTACGAACTGAAATTCTTAAGCAACGACTTCATATGCTCTCTGGAACGACTTGAGAAACTCTAGGGTATGACTTTCAAAACGTCAAAACATTAATTGGAATGTCAATATTTAGAATTTTAAATGCACCAAGGGTATAAATATTTAAAATATCTCGAGTTACGAATTAAAATTTGTAATGAACGACTTAGAATGCCTTAAAGAACGACTAGAAATGCTCTAAGCAACGACTTGAAAAACTCTAGGGTATGACTTGGTAACCGTAAAAACATGACTTGGAATGTCACTAGGTACAATTTGAAATGCACTTAGGGTATAAATATTTAAAACCCCTTAAGTTATGAACTGAAATTTTCAGGGAACGACTTGGGATGCCCTCAGGAACGACTTGAGAAACTTTAGGGTATGACTTGGGAACCGTTAAAATATGACTTG
This sequence comes from Dryas drummondii, assembly GCA_003254865.1. Taxonomy (NCBI): domain Eukaryota; kingdom Viridiplantae; phylum Streptophyta; class Magnoliopsida; order Rosales; family Rosaceae; genus Dryas; species Dryas drummondii. Next base: position 1,309,819 of record QANW01001771.1, read on the forward strand.
AAATATCATTAGGTACAATTTGAAATGCACCAAGGGGTTTATGCATTTAAAATCCCTCGAGTTACAAACTGAAATTCTCAAGGAACAACTTCAGATGCCCTTAGGAACGACTTGAGAACCTCTAGGGTATAACTTCGAAACCATCAAAACATGACTTGGAATGTCATCAGGTACAAATTGAAATGCACCAAGAGTATATATATTTAAAATTCTTCGAGTTACGAACTGAAATTTTCAACGAATGACTTGGGATGCCTAAATGAACGACTTCATATGCCTTCAGGAACGACTTGAGAAACTCTAGGGTATAACATTGGAAACGTCAAAACATGATTTGGAATGTCAATATTTAGAATTTGAAATGCACCAAGGGTATAAATATTTAAAATCTCTCGAGTTACGAATTAAAATTTATAATAAACGACTAAAGATGCTCTAAGCAACGACTTGAGAAAGTCTAGTGTATGACTTAGTAACCGTTAAAATATGACTTGAAATGTCTCTAGGTACAATTTGAAATACACTTAGGGTATAAACATTTAAAATCTCTCGAATTACATTTGAAATGCACTTGAGAAACCTTTGGGCATGTCAAGTCGTTCATTGATAATTTCAATTCGAAACTCGAGAAATTTTAAATATTTATACCCTTGGTGTATTTCAAATTCTAAATATTGACATTCCAATTCATGTTTTGACGTTTCGAAAGTCATACACTAGAGTTTCTCAAGTCGTTCATGAAGGCATCTGAAGTCGTTCTTTTAGGCATCCAAGTCATTCCTTGAGAATTTCAGTTTGTAACTTGAGAGATTTTAAATGTATATACCTATGGTGCATTTCAAATTGTATCTAGTGACATTTCAAGTCATGTTTTGACGATTCTTAAGTCTTACCCTAGAGTTTCTCAAGTTGTTCCTGAGGGCATCTGAATTCTTTCATTTGGGCATCTCAAGCCGTTCCTTGAAAATTTCAGTTCGTAACTTGAGGGATTTTAAATTTTTATACCCTTCGTGCATTTCAAATTGTACCTAATGAGATTCCAGGTCATGTTTTGACGATTACCAAGTCATACCCTTGAGTTTATCAAGTCGTTGTTTAGAGCATCTTCAGTCGTTCTCTAAGGCATCACAAGCCGTTCGTTAGAAATTTTAATTTGTAACTCGAGAGATTTTAAATATTTATACCCTTGGTGTATTTCAAATTCTAAATATTGACATTCCAATTCATGTTTTGACGTTTCCAAAGTCATACCCTAGAGTTTCTCAAGTCGTTCTTGAGGGCATCTAAAGTCATTACTTTGGGCATCTCAAATCGTTCATTGAGAATTTCAGTTCGTAACTCGAAGTATTTTAAATTTATATACCCTTAGTGCATTTCAAATTGTACCTAATGACATTCGAAATCATGTTTTGATGGTTCTGAACTCATACCCTAGAATTTCTCAAGTTGTTTCTAAGGGTATATAAAGTCGTTCCTTTGATCATCTCAAGTCGTTCCTTGAGAATTTCAGTTCGTAACTCGAGGGATTTTAAATGTATATACTCATAGTGCATTTCAAATTGTACCTAGTGACATTCCAAGTCATGTGTTGACGGTTCCCAAATCATACCCTAGAGTTTCTCAAGTCGATTCTAAAGGCATCTCAAGTCGTTCCTTTGGGCATCACAAGTCGTTCCTTGAGAATTTCAATTCATAGCTCAAGGGATTTTAAATGTTTATACCCTTGGTCCATTTCAAATTGTAGCTAGTGACATTTTAAGTCATGTTTTGACGGTTATCTAGTCATACCCTATAGTTTCTCAAGTCGTTGCTTAACATCTCCAGTCTTTTTTTAAGGCATCCCAAGTCGTTCGTTGAAAATTTTAATTCGTAACTCGAGGGATGTTAAATATTTATACCCTTAGTGCTTTTCAAATTCTAAATATTGACATTTCAATTCATGTTTTGACGTTTCAAAAGTCATACCCTAGAGTTTCTCAAGTCGTTCCTGAAGGCATCTGAAGTTGTTCCTTTGGACATCCTAAGTCGTTCCTTGAGAATTTCCATTCGTAACTCAAGGGATTTTAAATGTATATACCTTTGGTGCATTTCAAATTGTATCTAATGACTTTCCAAGTCATGTTTTGATGGTTCCGAAATCTTACTCTAGACTTTCTCAAGTCGTTTCTGAGGGCATCCCAAGTCGTTCCTTGAGAATTTCAATTCGTAACTCGAGAGATTTTAAATGTATATACCTTTGGTGCATTTCAAATTGTACCTAGTGACATTCCAAGTCATGATTTGACGGTTCATAAGTTATACTCTAGAATTTCTCAAGTCGATCCTAAGGGCATCTAAAGTCGTTCCTTGACAATTTTAGTTCGTAACTCGAGATTTTAAATGTTTATACCCTAAGTGAATTTCAAATTGTGTCTAATGAAATTCCAAGTCATGTTTTGACAGTTACCAAGTCAAACTCTAAAGTTTCTCAAGTCGTTGCTTAAAGCATCTCCAGTCGTTCTTTAAGGCATCCGAAGTCGTTCGTTAAAAATTTTAATTCGTAACTCGCGAGATTTTAAATATTTATACCCTTGGTGCATTTCAAATTCTAAATATTGACATTCTAATTCATGTTTTGACGTTTTCAAAGTGATACTCTAAAGTTTCTCAAGTCGTTCCTAAGGGCATCTGAAGTCGTTCCTTTGGACATCCCAAGTCGTTCCTTAAGAATTTCAGTTCGTAATTCGAGTGATTTTAAATTTATATACCCTCGGTGTATTTCAAATTGTACCTAATGATATTCCAAGTCATGTTTTGATAGTTCCGAAGACATACCCTAGAATATCTCAGGTCGTTCCTGAAAGCATCTGAAGTCGTTCATTTGGGCATCTCAAGTCGTTCCTTGAGAATTTCAGTTCGTAACTTGATGGATTTTAAATGTATATGCCCTTGGTACATTTCAAATTATAACTAATGACATTCTAAGTCATGTTTTGATGGTTCCGAAGTCATACCTTAAAGTTTCTCAAATCGTTGGGCATCTGACATCGTTTCTTTGGGCATCCCAAGTCGTTCCTTAAGAATTTCAGTTCGTAACTCAAGGGATTTTCAATTTTTATACCCTAAGTGCATTTCAAATTGTACATCGTGACATTTCAAGTCATGTTTTGACGGTTATCAAGTCATACCCTAAAGTTTCTCAAGTTGTTGCTTAAAGCATCTCTCGTCGTTCTTTAAGGCATCCCAAATGGTTCGTTTGAAATTTTAATTCGTAACTCGAGAGATTTTAAATATTTATAACCTTGGTCATTTCAAATTCTAAATATTGATATCCAATTCAAGTTTTGACGTTTCCAAAGTCATACTTTTGAATTTCTCAAGTCGTTTCTGAGGGCATATGAAGTCGTTCCTTTGGACAACCGAAGTCGTTTCTTTAAAATCTCAGTTTAACTCGAGAGATTTTAAATGTATATACCTTTGGTGCATTTCAAATTGTACCTAATGACATTCCAAGTCATGTTATGATGGTTCCAAAGTCATATCCTAGAGTTTCTCAAGTCGTTTTTTATGGCATCCTAAGTAGTTTCTTTGAACATCCTAAATAGTTTCTTGAGAATTTATATTCGTAATTTGAGACATTTTAAATGTATATACCCTTGGGGCATTTCAAATTGTACCTAGTGACATTCTAAGTCATGTTTTGATGGTTTTCAAGTCATATCCTAGAGTGTCTCAAGTCGTTCTTGAGGGCATAAGAAGTCGTTTTTTAGGCATCCCAAGTCGTTCCTTGAGAATTTTAATTCGTAACTCGAGAGATTTTAAATGTTTACACCCTAAGTGCATTTAAATTGTACCTAATGACATTCCAAGTCATGTTTTAACGGTTACCAAGTCATATCCTAGAGTTTCTCAAGTTGTTCCTTTGGGCATATAAAGTTATTCCTCTGGGCATCTCAAGTCATTCTTTGAGAATTTCAGTTTGTAACTCGAGAGATTTTAATTGTATATACCCTTAGTGCATTTCAAATTATAGCTAGTGACATTTAAAGTCATGTTTTGACAGTTCCCAAGTCATAGCCTAGAGTTTCTCAAGTCGTTCATGAGGGCATCTAAAGTCGTTCATTTGGGCATCCCAAGTCGTTTTTTGAGAATTTCAGTTCGTAACTCGAGAGATTTTAAATTTTTATATCATAAGTGCATTTCAAATTGTACCTAGTGACATTCCAAGTCATGTTTTAACGGTTACCAAGTCATACCTTAGAATTTCTTAAGTCGTTATTTAGGACATCTCAAATCGTTATTTAGGCCACCACAAGTCCTTCCTTGAGATTTTCAGTTCATAACTCGAGGTATTTTAAATGTTATACCCTTATTGCATTTCAAATTGTACCTAGTGACATTTTAAGTCATGTTTTGACGCTTTCCAAATCATACCCTAGAGTTTCTTAAGTCGTTCCTCAGAGTATCTCAAGTTGTTCGTTGAAAATTTCAGTTCGTAACTTAAGAGATTTTAAATGTTTATACCATTAGTGCATTTCAAATTGTATATATTGACATTCCAAATAATGTTTTGATGCTTCCCAAGTCATACCCTAGCGTTTCTAAAGTCATTCATTAGAGTACCTCAAATCGTTCCTTATGGCATCACAAGACGTTCCTTGATCATTTCAGTTTGTATCTCGATGTATTTTAAATGTTTGTATTCTTGATGCATTTCAAATTATTCCTAGTGACATTCAAAGTAATGTTTTGACGCTTTTCAAGTTATATCCTAGAGCTTCTTAAGTCGTTCCTTAGGGATCTCAAGTTGTTCCTTGAGAATTTCAGTTCGTACCTCGAGGTATTTTAAATGTTTATACCCGTTGTGCATTTCAAATTGCACCTAGTGACATTTCAAAGTCATGTTTTGACGTTTCCAAAGCTATACCCTAGGGTTTCTAAAGTCGTTTCTTGAGAATTTTAGTTCGTACCTCTAGGTAATTTAAATGTTTATACCATTTGTGTATTTCAAATTGTTCTTAGTGACATTTCAAGTAATGTTTTGACGCTTCTCAAATTATATCCCAGAGTTTCTCAAGTCTTTCCTTAGGGCATCTCCAGTCATTCTTTAGGAAATCTCAAGTCATTCGTTGAAAATTTCATTTCGTAACTTGTGGGATTTTAAATTTGTATACCTTTAATGCATTTCAAATTATATATAGTGACATTGCAAGTCATGTTTTGATGCTTCATAAGTCATATCCTAGAGTTTCTCAAGTCGATCATTATGGCATCCTAAGTCGTTTCTTGAAGATTTCAATTCGTACCTCAACATATTTTAAATGTTTATACCTTTGGTGCATTTCACCCTTGGTGTATTTCAAATTATACCTAATGACATTCTAAGTCATATTTTGACTCTTTCCAAATTTAAATTTAGAAAAAGGTTTGAGGGAAGATTGAAGTTGTTCTCAATCATACATGAAAACACAAGTGCATGCTTAGTTAAGAATGCGTTGTCACGAGGGGGCATATTGATAAGTGCTGAGAAAAAAACAAAAATACAAAAAAAGTTATTATCTTCACCAACAAGAGCTCTTTTTTTTTTTTTTTTTTGTTACAATAAAGAGAATCAGAACTTAATCATTATCCTCATCTCAACCACACTCATGGGCTAAACCAATGACTTACCAACAAAAGCTCCTTTTACCAACTAGCCATAATGCCAAATCAATAAATTGGCTACTTTGCAAACATTGGTTTAAATTATAAATAATAAAAAATTAAATTAGCAAAAAGTCACGAAAAATTGTAAGTTTCACTTATAAACCATGTAAAAGATCAATTTATTTTTAGGCCAAATGACACTTTTGGTCCTTGTATTTTTATGAAATTTTCACTTTGGATTTATGACTAAAAAAACTTATTAATAAAAAACTAAAATATTTTTAATCATTTTTAATCTTACATTTTTGTTATATATTTTAATGAAAATGAAAAATAGAAGAAAGTAGACAATGTTGAGAGACATAAGCCCCACGATTGTAAAAAACCCATGCATAATGGTTAATAAAGTCTCGAGTCTTAAGTTTCTTCAAAACTCCACTCATTGCCAATTAATTTTATGTTACAATCAATTTTCTATTTCTTTCTTGTTATCCGTGCATGTTACAGCGGCTGATAAAGTCTCTCCACTTATGCCATTTTCAATGCCATACACAAGTAAGTATTCGATTTGTTATATATCATCAACAACATGAACAATTCGATTGCAAGTACAAAAAAATAGTTTGGGTAGCATATCAACACTATCAGAAGCTCTTATCTTTGAACAAAACTACAGCCACAGAGACGACCCTCAAACATATTATAATCCAACAAGTTCCATGAATAATATCTTTTTGACTTTCAATAACCATATTTCTACAGTAATCAGTATCAAGTAAGCATTCTTGGAGTTTAGTTTTTGGCAAGGAACAGCCCTTCACATTGTAAATATAAGTTAAAACAACTGTCTTTGAGATATATATAATTACCAAGGAGATACCCAAGCAACACCCATGTACAAAGGCACTTAAAGATACCAGAGCAAAGACAAATACGAAGTGCCACCGTCATCATCATCGTCACTACTACACAACAAGACCAATGACAACTACTACACCTACCCTACAACAGCAAACAACTTCGGCAACAACGATATAAAAGACCTGCAGTGAGTCGAGTGCCAAGCTTTGCATTGGATTACTCACCAACACGACTAGTAGAGCCTGCATTGAGTCCAGTGCCAAGCTTTGCATTAGATAACACTCAAGCAAGAATTTGTATCTAAGCCCCAAAACGCCCGAGCAGAATTCTTTAATTAGGAGTATTCTAAACTTCCACTTGATTATGGCTGGTACTCTTCAAAATATTGTACTTGCAGAGAGGACATGTAGCATTAATAAAAAGCCACTTATCAATGCAGGAACAGTGAAAATGGTGACCACAAGGAAGTTGCCTTAGCTCCACTCCGTCATCATAAGAAGAAAGGCAGATGCAACACTCCTATAAATCACAATGATCATCATTTAGATATGACAAGTATCTTCTGACCAGACCAAAACGACACCACTGGGAATTGTGATATGAATACAAAATGAAACAAAGTATGTAACAAGTCATGTAGATAACATCTTCTCTAACAGAATCAGAAGGTAAAGAAGACTAATTACCCAAAAACAAATGGCCACTTACCGCATCCTCCGGCAAAAGAACATGTTCAATGGGTGAATCTGTTCCACATTCAGTCATTACTCCTCCCTGAGGTCCTTGTACATCATCTGCAACTTTCTCGTTACCAACTTTCCTGAATTTGAATTTTGATAACTGTTCAATGTCTTCCTTAGATGCTCCATCCTGCTTCGATAACAGGTCATTCAAAGTTCAAACATAATAGAGAGCACAGGAAGAGAGCCATTAATATTTAATATAAGATTCTTCAAAACAAACTTCAGTAAAATTTATAAACATAAGAAGGCAAACTCCTTATAAACCAGACTTCCAAGTGTTAGTCACAACAACAACAAATCAAGCACAGCACTGTTCAAGTTTGAAGCAATTAATAGTGAGCCAGAAAATTTGGATCAAATGAAAGAGAATTAATAAATCTTTCATTCCCAAGTGCTCAAGGCCAACTAGTAGTCTACTATACATCAATTTTTCTAACTCTTATACATCAATTCAAAGGAAAATTTTATGAAACCATAATAGTTGCATAGGCGTTTGAGAGACCGTGAGATGCAACTGTCTAAGATGAGTATCAAAATGTAAGAAAAATATACCAGATAACTTCAAGGGGATTAAAAGTTTAGCGGTAAATAGAAAATAGGCATTGGTTTAATTTTGTGCAAATTATTTTACCACAGTGGGAACTCGCCTATTTAATTGAAATTTTCATGAAGGCAATCAACTCTTCCAACTTCCATCTGCTATACGAGACATTTGAGCTAAACTTACCAACGCACTCCGGATAAAAGGAGATTGAGAGTTATGCTAAATATGCAAATAGGAACCAAACCCATCATAATTAAGTTCCATTTAAGAGTCCAAACCCTCCAACTGAGAATCTTAGTACGTTATATTTCCATTCAAACTAACAAGAGTCGATTAATTTTTGTGATAATCAATTATTTGGTACATAAAGTTTGTATCCATTGAGCAACATAGGATGAGTCAGTTTCCAGTTTCAAGTTTTAACAGTTACATACTGGTCTAGTACTTCTCGACCAGCATTATGTTGGTGTGTAGGAATAAATTAGGAAAGTTAGTAAATGGTTGACTTTTCCTATATTCATTAGGATTGATTTGCTAGAGGTTTGCTATTCACAGTCGTCTAAGGCAACTGTGCTCCAAACTCTCTAATTTATCAGTGAACATGTGGTTTAGTCTTTCAAAAAAGCAAAAAGCTTTTGTTAGAAGTTTCATTTCCTGTTTTTCCTTTCTGTCATTAATCCAATAACACCAAAGGGAAACCCAAGATACACAAATCTCGTTGCACTGACCCCCTTTTATGAACAAGCAAAACCCACACTCTCCTTTCTACTCCTCTTATTCTTTGGACACGTTCGCTGATTGGCCTTCATCTTCCTGGGGCTTCTCTTCTTCAATGGATTTGGTATCCAAATTCAGATTCGAGGTCTTCTTTGGAGCTTGGTCTTCTAGGCTTTTAGAATATGAATCGGCCATGTAGGAGCTTGAGAGTTTGGTGGTGAGTCAGCCTTATGGAATCGGTGGAAATTGTTGAGTTGTATGATGAGGAGTTATGGTTTGTTCTTGCGGTGTTGGAGAAAGAGTAAAACATGGTGGAGGGATTCAGTTTTTTTTTTTTTTGGAAAAAAAGGATTCAGTTTTTTTTCTTTTTTGGTAAGATGGGGTTCAGTTTTTTAGATGGCGTCTTTTGGGTTTCCCTTTGGTGTAATTGGATTAATGATAGAAAGGAAAAACAGGAAATAAAATTTTTAACAAAATCTTGTAGCTTTTTTTAAAGACCAAACCACGTGTAAACTGATAAACAAGAGAGTTTGGAGCAGAGCCGCTTTGGGTGACTGTGAATAGCAAACCTCATACCTCCTAAAGGGAGAACAATAACTTCAAGAAAATTATACTATAAATTCTACATGGTATTATAGCCTTGTTTTCCGGAGGTCCTGGGTTCAAATACCCCATCCCCAAATTTGGTATGTCAGTATATGTTTGCTCTCCACGTGCAGCGTAGGGTTGCAGGTGAGGGTGGGCATTAGCTTTATAAACATGGTTGGCCCATTCCCTAATAGATTAAACTTTTTGGGGCATAGTGGTTGTCTAACACGTGTAGGAATAGATTTGGAAAGTTTGTAGAAAGTTGACGTTTCCTATACTCATTAGGATTGTTTTCTTTCCCAATTTGTACATGATTGTATAGCTATAAATACCTCCTAAACGGAGAAGACTAACATATAGGAAATTATTCTCTAAAACACATTGAAGCAATATTCCCAATAACCTACGGATTGGAAATAGACAATGATAGTAATGAACATGAAAACTCACACACAGAAGAGAGAGAACAGTACACAAGAACTACCTGGTCTGCCACAGCGTATAAAAGTGCAATAATACACGGAAGACAGCAGCAGACAGCGATACCAATGATACATGCCAGTGCAACACAGAAAACGACAAAAAACACATCAAAACCCAGGAATATTATACATAGCCTGCAGACAAAGTCACATTGCCATAGTTAAGATTTTATTAATGCCTTGATTTCAAATAAATGGGAGAGAGAGAGAGAGAGAGAGAGAGAGAGAGAGCACAAACCAGTAAAGCTGAGGGGAGACGCGTGCTAAAGTTTGGCCACCTGCTGATACCCAGTAGAATCCGATGATCCACCAGATAAATGAAAACATTGTATTTGCAGATTCCAGATGCTTAGCAACACTGCTGAAAGATAAAAAGCAAAAACAATGAACGCATATATGATATGTAGTACCAGCAGCAACTATACTACTACCAGCATTACCCTTCCAGTAGAAAACCAGTTCAGTCATCAAAAATCAAATTTAACATGCATTCATACAGTCAGAAATTGTCGAATGAAAAGAAAACCAATGCCACCTCCCCACCAACAAGCCCTAAAAGGCGAGAATAATCACCAAACTAATCCCTCTACTCTACATCATAGATTTTGCATACGTACCCCATAAGGAGAATGGGGGCAACCTATAGTAAAATTTCAATTGTACTACAAATCTGAAGCCATTAAAAAGCATTCCATACACAGCAGCTCTAATAATGTCAACACTATCAAGTAACATTCATGCATTGTAACAAGAAGAGTATAAATTGCACCAACTAACAATAACCCTTCAACAAATATCATATAAAAATGAAAACTTTGATTGCATTTACACAGTAAAAGTTGTTGGAAAAGATACCTGGTACCCTCTTCATTCAAATGATCAGCCAACGACACGTACTGCGACGAATCGTCTCTCGACCCGGAGCTCAAATTCCCAACACTTCCAAACCCTTCTTCGGCGGAATTGAGCCCCGAAAACCGACGGTTCTGCCTGCACTGCCGCCGCCGATACTCGACGCAGACACACACCATGTGAAGTACGCATTGCAGAGCGTACCCCACAATCCACAGCCTCAGCGGCATGTCCGGCGACTCGAGCCGGCTCAGAATCAGCACCGTCGCCGCAACAACAACAAAAGCGAAATTCCAGATGATGTCGAGAACCACGACCGGCTTCGAATACGCCCAATCGCTCTGCCTCTCCTCCAATTGCTCGGCGGCAGTCTCGCGGACCAGCATCGACGGCTCGCGCATGAGGCGGCGGCTGCTGGCCTGGCGCAGGAACCGCGCGGCTTGGCGGAGGCTCTGTCGGCGGACGAATCGGCGGCCTGAGTTGCTCTCGTCGGACGACCCGCCCGAGTTGCTGAGCAACGGCGTCGTATCGACGATGTCGTCCGCGGATCGGTTGGGCGATGATGAGGCCATTTCTCAGGGATGGATGATCGGATTCGAGTCGAGCTCGCGGGATTTTAACCTAATTCGGTGAGCTGAAACGCGGCTCGGCTCAGCCTTAGCCCATGCAGATCGTGAAACGGTGCGTTTCGGAGAATCGAAATTGGCGAAGGTTTTTTTGTGGCGGTGAGGGGATTGATAAGACAAAACGGCGATGATCACGATTATGTTGTTCAAATGAATCCACTCTCTTTCTTTTTTCTTTTGACCAGGGCTATGGTAATTTGTTTGTTACCATATAATAGCCTACACGGTTCGTTCGGTAATTACAGTTACTGCGACAGCTTTGGACAACCGACAGCGGGAAGTATGGGAGTGGAAGTTAAACAAGATGGACGGCTGTGATCTGCCTCTTGAGTGCTGAGTTTACGGTGGAGGAATCTTCTCAAAGCTCCTAAAAGTTTCGTTTTGCTTTTAGGACAAGATTTGTTTCCCCAATCCTACTTGTATATCCCTTCAGTTGTTATATAGCTCATACAACAGCTGAAGATGATGGTAGGATGTAGGAATTTCGAAAAAACAAAAAAAGTAGGGTGTCAAAACTCAAATTAAGTATCAAATTCGGTTTTGGAATGCGATGAATCGATGATCTAAAGTAAATGTGACAATTTTTTACGGGACACAAAAATATAACTCGAATACAACACTAGGTTAATGAATTTTGATTGACTATTACTTGACACGAATCCAAATAATATATGATACAATCATGCTAAACACCAATAATAAATTATACAATTAGTGTCAAATATAAATAACCTAATTTTAACACAATAAACACGTACAACTAGGTTTATATATAAAAAATTAAATATGTATTATATGAGTCATTGTATACAAAAAAAAAAAACATATAACTCTCCACACAAGTCAATCTCATAAATGCTAATGATTATTTGGTCTAATGGATGACACATAATCTATATGTCAAATACATATTCTGACCCCACTCAGATTTATCGACAGAATATTATAAATACAATTGAATCCAAACACAAACAATGTACCAAATCCATAACCCTACCTCACTCAAAGTCATCATCATGACATCATAATTACAACAAAATCCGCACATAGACAACATGCCAAATCTTTAACCTTACCTAATTCAGATTCGCTTCCATGACCTTAACACAACAAACATTAGCATCACGACAAGGTCGTAATTACAAACATGACACAACAAAGAGCCAAACAAACCATAGACTGGAGTGGAAGATGATTATAGACTAGTCATTGAAACAAATTTAATATATGATATGAAGTCGACAAAGTTGTCAGCTCAAATATTGAGCTGTAGAGATAAAGAGGGGAAGAGAATGATGGTTGGCCGGAAGAGGGAGTGTCTCTAAAACCGAAGGTAGTGGGCCCTAGTAGGGGGAGGAGAGGAAATATCAAAAGCACAAAGTATTTAAAACAAATAGTGTAAAATAAATAGGAGTGTGTAAGTGACTTAAGTAATTCAAATAATTAGCATTAGGTATTCAACAAATAATGAATAGTGTTAAAGGCACCAACTATTATCTGAACTTCATAAATTCTAACTAATGTGGCAGTATTTCATTTATTAATTTATAAGCACACATCAGACCTCGTTTATTTGCAATAAGTATGAAAGTGTCATGTCATCTGCCACATCATTTGGTGACCAAAAGTTAACACAATAAATGACGCTTTTAATATTATTGAAAAGTAACGAGAAATTTAACATAATGACCTTTTTGGCCACCCTTATTGGTTTTATAACCTTATTTTTAACATTTCTTTTAAAGGGTTGCTATATGCACACCTTTCTTCCTCTCATTACACTCCTCTCAATTATTTTAATTGTGAAATGACAAAAATCACCCAAAATCAAATTACCATAAAGGACAAAAAACTAAAAAATAACTAACAAAACATACCAAAAATCATCCAACTACACACCCTTGCCGGCCTCCTCCCACCATCCATTGCCCTTGTCGTCGGCGGTCGAATCCCTCGCCGCCAGCGCATCTCCTCCTCCCTTTCTCTCTATATTTCTCTTTCTCTTTCTTTCTTTTACATCTTGGCAACTTGTCGGCCTCCAAATTGGAAGTTTCTGACCTTTGATATGGAGGTCGACAAGGTCGTCGGCCTTCCTTTCCATCCGAAAAGGGGGCTACGAAAAAGAGAGAGAGAAAGAGAGAAGGAAAAGAAAGAGAAAGAGAAAGAGAAAAAGGAAGAGATGAGCTAGCAACGAATCCGGCCACCTCCAACAAGTCCGGGTGGCTGTATGCAGGGGATGGGTTGGGTTTGGGGTGTTGTTAGATTTTTTTTTTTTTTTTTTTTTTTTTTTTATGTAGATGAGGTTATTTGATAATATTGAGGGTGTTTATTGAGAAATTAAAAAAATGAAAAAATAGTATAGAGTGTGTAAAAATAAAGGGTGTGTAATGAAAGAAAAATAGTGTGCATTGCCCAAAAACTTATGCCTTTCTTGGTTGGACCAACCCAATCGGTGATTTCCGACAAGTCTTTCTTCATTTTTAGAGCAAGAAGCGGAATCCTCAAAGAAAAATAGGTGTGAAATGAGAAGGGGGTTTGTAGTGAGAGAAAAAATGGTGTGCATATTGTTGTTCTCTACTTTTATGATTCTTTGTCAATTTTCAGACCAAAATACTTCTAACCCATTCAGTCCCTTCTTTGAATAAATAAGTAGAATTAAATAGGAAAAATTAAAATATGACCTTCTCTAGGCCCTTCCACATAAATATCAGAAGGAACATTTTCCCTCCAAATCGAAGCGGAGCGGCAAAGAGGCTGTTCGCTCGCGAGGGTTACACTGCACTGTGCAGTCCATCTCTTTCATTGCGAGTTGCGACCTCTATTTTTCTCACTGCCACAGGCTCACAGCCAGCAGAAAACGACCACAGAAATGTCGTCGTCGTCTACTTCATCAACCTACGACATCCCGTGGGTGGAGAAGTACAGGCCCAGCAAGGTCGCCGACATTGTGGGCAACGAAGACGCCGTATCTAGGCTTCAGGTCATCGCTCGCGACGGCAACGTGCCCAACCTCATCTTAGCCGTAAGTAACTCTCTCACTCACTGCTTCATCCAACCCCATCAATTTCACTTAACCCTAAACCCTAGTGGGATACTCAAAATTTAACCTGATTTCTGTGGATTTGTTCTTACAATCTTCTATTGTGGTGTGTATTAATGTATTCATCAAGGTACCGAATTACATCGTTAATAGTAAACCCTTATGGGCATTTTAGTTTATAACTTCTGTATTAGAATTTGGGCTCAGTTTGGTTTTTGAATATGGCGAGAGGAATGGATATTTTTATTTATTTTATTTTTTTTGTTGAAAATTTAAGAAAATTTTGAACATTATTAGTATTCTTAGTCTGGAAATTATTAAATTTTGATAAAATTATAATGGGTGTGGAAAGAAGATTGGTTAAAGCCCATGCATTGTGTTGGAAGCATGTGTTATCACATTCTATGAGTATTCATAGGTTCGAAAATTGGGGAAACGTTTTGTTGCTTGTTCGATAAGAACCATGCGAGTTTATTAGAACTTAATGGACTTTAATATTATTCCTAATGGAAGTGAATTATATGCTACAGGCAACTTCAGTGTGATTTGAAAGTTTAGGTCCACGGCGACGTGGGGCTTTTAATTTGACATAGAGATTGCTTAGAAGGGAGATGAAAGTATGAAAATTATGGTTTTATGGGTTATCTTGTTTGGATTTTTGAAAAATGAAAACAATCAAAACATGCCTTGATACTGATAGCTGTTACTCAGTTGAGGGGTGGTGTTTTGAGTTTGGGGTACTGAGCCTTAGTGAGCGAAAGGAGCATAGATGATAGGAATGAAAAAGTGGGTTATAGAATATAAATGCACATTTAAGTGGGAAGGTTATAGCTGCTTTCAGTGACTGGACCTATGCTTCTACTGATCACTGTTTATTGTTTTCAGGGTCCTCCTGGAACTGGTAAAACCACTAGTATACTGGCTCTTGCACATGAACTTTTGGGGCCAATTTATAAAGAGGCTGTTTTAGAGCTGAATGCATCAGATGACAGGTGAGTCCATTTATGATCTTTATGGCATTCAATCTTTATATTATATTTGGTATTTATCCTGAACTATTTATCATCACTTTCATGTTCAGGGGAATAGATGTTGTGAGGAACAAAATTAAGATGTTTGCTCAAAAGAAAGTAACACTGCCTCTGGGGAGGCATAAAATTGTCATCTTGGATGAAGCTGACAGGTAAGCACTGGTGGTATTGGCCCATGAAATGTACAAACTTTATCACTCCGCCTATGTGTTTTAACTTTTTGGTACATCTGACTGTTCATTCTTTGTTATATTTCTTTCATCACAAACCATGTGTAGTATTTTCTCTCTCTACTCTATTTCTTACTACAATTTGCTTCTTTACATTACCTAATTTATTTCTTTTGGGGGATGGGGCCTGGGGGGTCGGAAATTCTATTTGCGAATTGTACAAAATTCAGCATGACATCTGGAGCACAACAAGCTTTGAGGCGGACAATGGAAATATATTCAAATTCCACTCGTTTTGCTCTTGCGTGCAATATATCTTCCAAAATTATTGAGCCTATTCAGAGTAGATGTGCCCTTGTCCGATTTTCTAGATTGTCTGATCAGGAGATTCTTGGTCGCCTAATGGTAGTGGTTGAAGCTGAAAAGGTGAAGAAAATTCTTTACATTGTAATGTCTTAATTCTTCATACTGTCATCAATTATCTTCAAAGGAAAACTACTCACTGATTATATTGGCATAATGATTCAACTTTTCTTAACTATTTGGTTGACAGAATTCTTTTACTTGTCTACACTAGTTTATCAGAGAGAAGAAATTCTTTTTTCTCTGTTGAACTTTATATTGATTCTCTCATCCAAAAAAGTTTTTATATTGACTCATTTTTCTCTAAACTGTCTGCTTAGCTTTATTCTTTTCCCCACTACTGCTAGAGGTGGAAGTCCTAACCTGCTTAGCTATTTTTATTTATCAGAATGCTTTTTCATTCCCTCAATAAATTGATTCTTGTGTGTTATCTCTTAATCTTGTCCTCCATCTGCGTGTCACACTTGCAAAACAAACATGGTGACATGACTTAAATGCATGCATTTAATGTATCATGCCAAAAGAAAGGAAGAAAAAACCTTGCAACTTCAGTTTCTTATCTTTCTAAATTCTATCAGTGCTTGATAGTGACTTTTTAGGTTGACATTTAACTTTGCCTCTTAATTGATGTCACCCTATGAACTGGTGTATCTGCCTTTATATTTCCCAGTGATTCCACCTATTTTGTAGAAGATACGCCTAACTCATTGAGACTCACTTTAGTTTTGATCCTTGCACTGATTTATTGATTTTTTTTTTTTAATTTTTTTTGGGCAAGGATTTATTGATTATTAAAAACAAGTCCTTCCAATGATCAGAATTCACAAGGAACTGCTTCACTGATCTGCTTTTGCCATTTATTATACATGATCTTTGAAAATTTTGGTTTGTGTATAATTCATCTGTTTTTTGTCATCAATGAAGGTTCCCTATGTTCCAGAAGGTCTTGAAGCCATTATTTTTACTGCTGATGGTGATATGAGGCAGGCATTGAATAACTTGCAAGCTACAAACAGCGGATTCCGGTTTGTCAACCAAGAAAATGTTTTCAAGGTTATACTTACGAAATACTTTGAAATTTTCATATATTTCCTATGTTCTTTGGTACTATAAGATGTTTATTGGTTTTCAGGTCTGTGACCAGCCTCATCCATTGCATGTAAAGAATATGGTGCGAAATGTACTTGAAGGGAAATTTGATGACGCTTGTTCGGGTCTCAAGCAGCTCTATGATTTGGGCTACTCCCCAACTGACATAATCACAACTTTTTTCCGTATCATAAAAAACTATGATATGGCTGAGTATTTGAAATTGGAATTCATGAAGGTATGCACACAGTCCAAAGTTTATCCTCTTTTTCTCTCTGAGATCTTGCTTTCTCACAAGTCCTTTTACTCATGCGAGTTTGCAGGAAACTGGTTTTGCTCACATGAGAATCTGTGATGGAGTTGGCTCATACCTTCAGCTGTGTGGTCTTCTGGCTAAGCTTTCCCTAGTCCGTGAAACAGCAAAAGCAATATAAGTATCAAGTATTAACCACTACTAGAATAGTACTCTGCAATGTGTTTTCTGAAATGGAGAATCTGCAATGTTTTTTCTGAAATGGAGAATGTTTAGGTGGTGAAAATTTATTGTTCCGCAGTTCAGAAATCTATGTTTTGTCAGGAGAAATTGATGGTCACTTTTATGTGTAAATTCATTGTCTTGTGACTCTTGTCTAAATTGCCTTGTCATCTTTAATTAAGTAATGGAAAGTTTAAAAAATTAAAGATGATATTCATATTATTGTGTAATATAAATGAAATGTAGACTAAAATTTTAAAGAAAAACTGTTTATGACTAAAATTCATTGCATGTTTTATGGAACATTATCATTTATCTTCAAATGTTGTTTGTCTATGGTACAATCACCGTATGATATATAAATCATTTGATTCGTAAATTTATGTCTCAAAATGAAGAGTAAATCCGTCAAATTTAAAGGTTAAAAATGTATTTGTACACAGTAAGATAACGAGCGACCCTTCATGGGTATCCCCATTGGCCGGTTGCATGGGTCCGTACCATAGGATTTTTCTTCAATAGTGGGAGGGATCCTTGACAATATGCAAAGGCTGGGGCTGGATTGCAATCTGGTCACTAATTGGGCTTTCACTTTTCTGGCCCAGAAACCCCTAGCTTTGTCTGGGCTGGTATTCCATACGACGTCGTGTTTTGGCAAAGAACCACGAGCGCCTTTTGTAGGTGACAGTTAAATTGGTACCCGGAAGCATTAGGGTTTTAGAGTTTGGACAGGTCCAGGATTTACAGAGCAGAGCGGCGGAGTTGAGCGGAGAGCAGCAGCAGCAGCAGCAGCCATGGTTCTCAAGACTGAGCTTTGTCGCTTCAGTGGTGGTAAGATTTACCCTGGCAGGGGTATCAGATTCATTCGCTCTGATTCTCAGGTAAAAACCCTATTCCTCTTTCATTGCATCTCTCTCTCTCTCTCTCTCTCTCTCTCTCTCTCTCTTATTTGATTTGGATCATAAATCAATCAATATCTGACTGATTCGTGGTATTGGTGAAGGTCTTCCTCTTCGCCAATTCAAAATGCAAGAGGTACTTCCACAACCGCCTCAAGCCTTCCAAGCTCACATGGACAGCCATGTACAGGAAGCAACACAAGAAGGTACATTACATTACATTTCTTAGAGATGATTGATGCTTTTTTTTTTTTTTTGAAATCCCTTTTTCAATTCCATCACAACTGTGTCTGTAATGTAGGACATTGCCGCTGAGTCTGTGAAGAAGAAGCGTCGGGCCACTAAGAGGCCTTATTCGAGGTCCATAGTTGGTGCCACCTTGGAAGTTATACAGAAGCGGAGAACCGAAAAACCCGAAGTCCGCGACGCTGCCCGTGAGGCCGCTCTACGGTATGCGTGCTTAATTCTATGCTTTATTCTATCAAGTTGATTAAATTTAATTTCTCGTGGAAGCTGTTGCTCATATCTTGCATTGTATGTATGGCGTCTCTGTGTGTTTATGCTATTCTGTGCTTTATTTGATCAGTTTGATGAAAAATAAATTCTGGGTTGTTCATCATGGAATGTGTTGCTCACATCTTGCATTGTGTGTATGGTGTCTCTGTGTTTTTCAGTGAAATTAAGGAGAGAATCAAGAAAACCAAGGATGAAAAGAAGGCGAAGAAAGCAGAATTGATGACCAAGTCACATAAGACTCAGTCCAAGGGCAATGTGGCCAAGGCTGCAGCACCCAAGGCCACCAAGCTCGGAGGTGGTGGTGGAAAGCGATGAGTTTTCTTCTTCCCATCGTCACCATTTACTTTGCAGTTTTTTTTAGACAGTTAAACTTTTCTGGTCTGGGTTTTTGTGTATGGATGATTGATTGGCATTGTTGGCCCCTCCAATTTTTGATGTTCCTGGTGAGTTTTCAATTGCATTAGTAAAAGTTTATCATTTATTTTTCATTGGCCATGACTTCAAATTCATTATAGTATCCAAACAAACATGCCCACGAGTCAAACTGTTCTGCAGAAAAAGATCTTTGAATCCATAGTTGAAAACTTGCCTGTCAACCTTTTAAACAAATGGGAAAGTTGAGTTGTTAGACATGTTTCTTGATTGATTTTAATGTGCAAGTCCTGAGTTTTACTTGGTGAAGTTTGGTTTTGTAGAATGATTCGATTGCGGAAATCCAAATCCAAATCCAACCTTAAAACTATAACTAATTAACTGCTAGTTAGTTTTTGAAGCTGTGAAGAAACCTGGGACTTTTGTGTTGGGTTTGGTACAGGCCCATGCCTTTTTGGGTGGGGGGGAACTAAAGGCCCATTCATTAAAGCTTCCTTGGCCGCAACAGCTGGATTTGCTCAACTTTGCATTTTCAGAGAGACCAGCTTCTCCAGCTATCTTTAACCCAAAGTAGATCTCTTACAATTCTGCCTCAATTACCTTGACCTATTCCCATATTGGTAGCATATCCCATGATCCACTCCCCATCACAGTTTCTCATGACTCCCCCAGCTCAATTTCTCCCGTTCTCCATTTTGGTTGCACCCAATCCCTAGGAGGAAACTCCCAATTAAGAACTCGGAGAAGGTTTCTTACTCTCAATCTCCAGCACCGAATACAAAGGTTGGCGATGTTGTTGACCTATTTGGGTTCGGTGTTGGAGATCGAAGAGAAAGAAAGAGAGAGTGATTGGTTCGGTGTTGGAGCTCGAAGAGAAGGAAAGAGATTGATTGGTTGTAGGGAAGGGGATAGAAAGGGATGGGAGTGGAGGGAATGAGGAGTCTTGTGAGAGGGCCAGCGATGGGAAGACATTGGCAGAGAGGAGGAGCCAAAATTCTTTTAGTTTTTTTTTTTTTTTTTTTTTAAAGAAATGAGAATGAAAACACAACAGGCAGAGTGATTGGTATTTTCAATTAGACTTTCAGAACAAAAAGAAAACATGAAAAAACAAGCAACGGCTATGCTGTCAGAAAAGGAGAATAGAAAAACATTGCAATAAAATAAAGTTCATACCGTTGGGCCGGTCCACTTGTAATGTTGTATAGAGGAGAGTCAGCAAACCTTGACATTTTATAATCATATTGTAGCTCTCCATTTTGCTTAATTAGTTATATTTTTTATGATATTAAAAAAGTCCTGAGTTGGAATCTCACATATCTATATAAAATAAAAAATAAAAAAACCTTATTACTGTGTGAACCAAAATTCATTGGTATAAACTTTGAGAAGGTTAGCTGGTTGATGAAGCAGTTTTGTCGTCAGGGGAATTAGGATCAAATCCACCTTTTAAGAGAATTTGGGATTTTTCTTGCTTTCGATAGTGTGGTTGTAACTTGTAAGATAAGAGAAAGTTTGGTGGTTTTCGCAAAGTTTAAATGTTTAATATGTGAACCTGGCCAAAAAAAAAAAGTTTAATATGTGAAGTTTAAGTTTTTCACGTCTTTGTTGAAAAGGGCCCATCAACCTTTAGCTTAAGTAGATAGAGAATTTATATATTCCTAGCTGGCTCATTGCTGAACCATTCTTACCTGTAAAATTAATGCTAATTAATTAGTAATGTAGCATACAGCCTTTGGCTAATTCTTCAATGAATTAATTACGTAATTAATTAAGACAGATGACAAAGAAAGGTGTACACTACGTAGCTTGTAAGCAAGTGTGGGTTGCCAGGTTGTGGTGTTTGTGTCAAAATGGAGAACACGCATAGCCGTAAGCTTGCTCATGCAGTGTCTTCCATCTGACGTCCCCATGCCCATTCCTTGACGTTAACCCACATGAAAGTTGAAACACACCAAAAGCACCCAAAATTCATCACTCTTCATCCTCACCAATTCACCAAGTTACCAAACTAGGTATAATCACATTCAGATTTGATTCATAAGTTTTTCTTATTACAACAAGATGTACGTGGAAGCTTAATTTCAAATATTTCTTATTCAGTGTACCTAAAAAATATTTCCCTTTAAAATTGTGATTGATAGTCTTTGGTCTAGACACGAGTTTCTTGGCGTTACACATTTTAATTTATGGTATCAAATGTCTGTCGGCTATGTTACCGTATTATCACATTCCACATATTTATCATAAAGCAGTAAATGCAGTGCCAAATGTCTTGGTAGACACAACTGATTTAGACTTCTTCTTATCCATCTTTTATCATGAATAAGACTGTCATCATTCTAATTTTAGCTAAGCCTCATGTACTTTAAAATTTGGAGTGTCATTATCGTTACTCATTTTATTTGATGAAGTCAGCATAGATATTTAGGTTTTTCATATCTCTCCGACTCTCCCTCCTACATAAATCTAAATTTGAACTTATGATACTTTGGTCTGTTAAGCAGGCCAATCCGGCCATTTGTTGGATTGATTTTTCTTTCTTGGCTTTCCTATTTGGATCTTATATATATATATATATATATAATGACATGTTGAAGCCTTGCACTCTTGCAGGCAGGTGGCAAGTGGGTAGGTTGTTCTTGTTTTGCTGATGGTATGTTGTTGTCATGTTGACTGAGTTCTCCAAACAAACAAAGAAAGAGGAATTAAGCATATGGAGTGTCATTTGGCTTTTGGCATTGTAAACCTTTCTACAACTTGCAACATATATATATATATATAAATATATATATGTCAAATAATAAAAAAGTTGACATATATATAAATATTACATATCCTCATGGATTACAAAAAAGTTGTTTGGTACAACCGTACAAGCAATTAGAAGCAAGCTTTTTAAATTTTTTGCCACTTTATCTAAATTCGCGCAGTTTATTTAGGAGTTAAAAAAACGAACTTTGCATTTTACAAGAAGGATTGGGAGTTGGGACCAAATTTGGTATAATATCCTTTATATTTTATCAACTTACAATTTGGGGGGTTCTGGTATACCTAAAGCTAAGACCATTGTAAATTATAGAAACTGCTATTCAATTATTCGTCACACTAAATTAATATTCTATCATTTTTTAAGCAGTCATAGAAAGAACATGCAGAATGCTAGAAGTTTATGGAAAAGATGTTCAAAATTGTAATGGAATATAAGTGATGGTCATTGTTTATCAATACCGTATATATTATTCGAGTATGGTGCAGTGTGTATGCAAAAATTAGATATCAAAGTCAAGATTTCAGTAACTGATGAGTCTTTTAAAATCCATATTATTTATAGCTAGAGTTGGAGTCTCTATGAAATCCTAATTATTCATAGTTTGGTGTGGGAATAATTTAAAGGCCAAAGTTCATTTTTGGTCCTTGTAATTTGAGCTAAATTTTACTTTGGTCTATGTAATTTCAATTGTTATGATTTTGGTCATGTAGTTTTATTTATTTTACAAACCATTTTGAATTTGGTCATGTACTTTATATACTACAGTGACTAAAAATGAACTTCGGCCTAATTTAAATATATATAATAGTAGTGTTTTTGTCTTCTTAACTTATGCCAAAAAAGAAGAATTTTATGGAATAAATTTAGCAAAGTTGTTCAATAAGGGACAAATTTTAAACGATTGTGAAGGGATTTTACATAATTACTATTGGATTGAATTTGTAAGTTTTAAATTATAATAATTTAATTATCAATTCATTGAATTAAATCCAACCCTAAGTATAAATAATACTGATAAATTTGGAGACAAAACTCAATTAGTAGTTGGTTCACTTTTTTTTTTCTTTCTCTACTTGTAGAAACAAATTTGGGTTAAGTAAGCAATGAAGAGAACTCCCAATTTGTTGCCTTTTTAGGGAATCATGCTTGAAGCTTGATGCTTGTGCTGTTTGTTACCTTTAAGAAAGATACTCAAATCAAATATATGTGCAGAACCAAATGAATGAAATTAAAGATACATATATAATTAAGTAAAAGGTTAGATGAAAAGTTAATTAAGGTTGATTATTTATATAATGTGAACTTATTTTTTTTTCCTTTGACTCATTTTGTCTGCTGCAAATTAATTGTAATTTCAGTACTCTATTGCCCACTCCATGAAGGGTTGATCCATTCCAGGCATTCAGATATTTAGTAGCATGCAGAAGTGCTGAGTCATCAATTCATCATCATCAACTGTCCACAACATTCTGCAAATTTGATGGCATGCCTTTGCATTCTTCATTTGAAGCTACGTGGACTGAAATTCCTTAACACTCTATTTTGAACTGAACATCACCGAATGGTGTTTTCCATGCATACTTGACTTAATTAGTTTAATGGTAATTAAATTTTTTAATGGACAGATGGTGATTATTATTACATTGGGAGGCATTTGATATATTCAAACTTAATGTCAAAGGCCATGACAGCGAGAAATTAGGTTAAAATAATGAATTAGACAAATTTGTTTTACTCTCTGCCTTGCTCTTTTAACATCTTCCCAATTGACAAACCAATTACAGCTTTAAAAATAGTGGAGTTATTCTGGTTCTTTTTCTTATTTTCTTCCATATTTTGATAATTTCTTATTACAATACATAAAATCACCTTTTTCTTGGTCAAACAGAAAATCACCTTAAAAAACTTTTCTGTAAATTGATACTTGCTTCGGCTTAATACAATATATAAAGAGTTTACAAATGTAAATTTTCAAGCCAATTACTTTATTTGGCCCTTCATAAAATTGGCTTTGTCCCGAAATCAGAATTGTAATACTATGTCAGACATTCTTAACCTTACAAAATTTAAAATGTCAAGAGACTGGTGGTCTTTTAGAACATGGTTAAGTGAAAATATTATTTAAAATCTAATGGAGAGTAGGAAGAAGATTTTAGTTCTCTTGTCTTGTTTTCATTTACTTTCTAATCTTAACCATAAATTATAAATTCAAGAATTGTTTGTATTTTAAAATTTTATTATTAAACACTAAAGAATATAAGAAAATCTCCAAATTTGTAATGACAATCAGGAAATCCATCTTGGTCTAGGATTAGGACAAGTAACTAGTAAGGAAATAGAAAATACTCATAGAATGACAATATTGCCACTCTCATTTAGAACTTGTCTTTCATGCAAGGAAAACTAAGGGGCAAGACTGTAAATTCACAAAACCTAATATAACTGGCATTTGGAAATTCCCATTAAAAAAACCAGCACCGCCAACAACATTAATAGAGAATTAGAGACTTAAGAAATTTAGAATTTACAGTACTTTGGTTTTGGAGTGTTAAATCTACAAGCTTCTCAATCTCAACCCAACAAACCCATCTGCTTCCAATTTCCGATCCTTCCTTTCCTTCACAGAAAACACGTTTTCTACTCGCTTCCAAGTCACTTCTCAATCTCCGTTCCCGTCCTTTTCTTTCAAATATACACTCACACAACACCACCACACCAAAAAGCAATACGTGTTAGGCCTTTGTTGCTATTCTAGAGAGGCAAAGTTTGAGACTTTGAGAGAGAGAGAGAGAGAGAGAGAGAGAGAGAGAGAGAGAGAGAGAGACAATCAATCAGACAATGGCCAGTAATGGAGATCTAGAACGAGGAGGAAGAACAGACAAATCCAGAGCCAGCAATTACAACCCCGACAACAGCCAATACTACGTGGGAACCTCCGACCACCAATGGACATCGTGGTTGATTCCTATGTTTGTGGTGGCCAATGTTGCCATGTTCATCGTGGTCATGTTCGTTAACAACTGCCCAAATAACGATTTTGGTTTCGAGGGCAAGTGTGTGGCCAAGTTTCTTGGTCGGCTCTCGTTTCAGCCTCTCAAGGAGAACCCGCTCTTTGGCCCCTCTTCTTCTACGTGAGTACTCTGACTAACATACCCATCTCTCAATTTGTGATTTTTATTGGTTTTCTGATGTGGGTTTGTGTTGGTTTTCTATTTGGGGTGCTTTGGTGAATTTGGGATTGTGAAATTTGATTGCTATGTAAAGTTAGGATTTTTAGCTAATCTTACTGTTTTCTCAATGTTACTGACCGTTGTTTGGCTGAAATTTTTTGTTCTGAATGCTTTCTTTTCTGTTCGAGTTTTTTCTTTTTTCTTTTTTGATGGAGTATATTCTATTGAGTTTAGGCTGGTGAAATTGTTTGATTTGTGGGATTTTCTTTTGCTCTGAAATCAAAGTATGTTGTGTAGACTGTTTCCTTTGTTAATTCATCTTATGTTATTTCAATGATATCCCAATTTCCGATGCCTAAATCAATGATTTCCTAATTGGAGCCTTTTGTTTTCTTTCTTTCCCTTTTCCATATATTATTGGGGACTAGTTATTTTCTTCATTCTTTGTTGTTCTGCTTTTACTCCGTTTTATTTGGCAGTGAAATCTGTTAAATAATTAACTAGTTAGGACAATTTTTCCTTCAGGACTCAGCAGTAGAGATGACCTCTCTTCTGTGGTTCGAATAAACAATGTTTTTTGCGCGTGCCTTTTCTTTTCTTTTCCTTTCTGGTTTACATTATCTGACTTGTATCCTACTTTTGCAGATTGGAGAAATTGGGAGCTCTGGAGTGGTACAAGGTTGTGCATGGGCATCAGGGATGGAGACTTATCACTTGTATGTGGTTGCATGCCGGTGTCATTCATTTGCTTGCAAACATGCTGAGCTTGATCTTTATTGGCATCCGTCTTGAACAGCAATTTGGGTTTGGTATGCCATTTTTCTTCCTATGCCTATAATTTAAGATTTCGTGTTTATCAAATAAGTGAAATTATGAGAAGAGATCAATTTTAGAGTTCATGATTATGCATATTACAATGAACCTTTATTCTTAATATGTATTCAAACTTGGAAAACTTCTTATTTTGTTGTATTTAGCTCTTAGATGTTGCCATTTTGCTCTCATTTGAAATGATTCCCAATTATATATCAGATTGTTTTTATCCATAATTTCTAGAATCACTTTAATCTGCCGGATGCATTAGTGCATTCAAATGGAATTAAAGACGAACAAATATTTTTCTCGTTCCGTGATAATAACTGTCTAGATATTCTAGGGCTTATTTGGTCCATTATTGATGTGTTATCTTTTGGCATATTGTTCTGATGGTTTTGTTGCATTCTAACATTAATTCTGGGTTGAATGATCTGGCAGTGCGCGTGGGGGCAATCTACCTGTTGTCAGGATTAGGTGGGAGCATATTATCTTCCCTTTTCATTCAGCGCAATATTTCTGTTGGTGCTTCTGGTGCTCTGTTTGGACTTCTTGGAGCTATGTTATCGGAGCTTATCACTAACTGGAGTATATATACCAACAAGGTTTGCTACTAACTTTTCATTCCTATCAAGTGAATGTCAATACTCTTTAAAAGGATTTGAAGTTTGTTGCATCATGGCTTTGTGTTAAAATCGGAATGTTTAAAAGTCATTAACTCTTCCTCATCTCTTGCTCTTCCAGGCTGCAGCTCTATTGACGCTTATAGTCATTATCGCCATTAACTTAGCTGTTGGAATTCTCCCACATGTTGACAACTTCGCCCACATTGGAGGATTCTTGACTGGGTTTCTGCTCGGCTTTGTTTTGTTACTTCGTCCCCAGTTTGGATGGGCGGAGAGTCGGAATTTTCCAGCTGAAGCTCGCGTCAAATCTAAGTTCAAGGCTTACCAATATGTTCTTTTGTTGATTGCCCTTGTCTTGGTGATTGTTGGGTAAGCTTGATTCTGGAATTCTACTTTAATATTTTAATTTTGCATGGACATGGTTTGGTCTCTGTTGCATTTGAATCTTGTTCGTGGCATTAGATGACATGATATTGACACATAAGATAATGTTGGGCCTCGAAGCCAGTCCAGACACTTGGAGTCAGGTCTCTAGAGGGGATCACACACATTTTCTTTGCCATTGTATTGGAAGAGTTTTAAGATATACGAGATACCTTTTAGAGAATTAACTCCATTTTTCTTGTTAATGCAGATTTATTGTGGGATTGGTGATGCTGTTCAAAGGAGAGAATGGAAACAAGCACTGCAGCTGGTGTCATTACCTGAGCTGTGTGCCAACCTCAAGATGGAAATGTGGGAGCTGATGAGGCTCTCCACCTTTTTTGGAACTTTCATACCTTTGACTTCTTCATCCTTCTGGACCTTCTCTCTATTCTTTTTTCTTGAATTTGTTTATATGTTTATTTGCTTGGATTTCACTGATGTACATGCATAGTTTTACATTTGGACATATGAGACTTTCTACTTTGCTTGGAACCTGGAGATGGTGATGTATATTTAATACAGGAAGTCTTTCCTTTATATGAATGCGATTTGTTCTTTTGAAAGATGGATTTCTCCTTCTTCTTAGCAGTTTTGGGCTAATTATTATCCCCATGGCTACTGTGCATTTGGTATCGAAGGACTTGTTTTTATACAAAAAAGAATGCCAAATATACGAGGGACTGGACCAAAAAAGGAGATTTCCTTGCGATACAGGCCTTCTATGTGGGGTGTCACGTCAAGTTTCATATGTAATATTGGCCCAAAAAAGAAACAAATGCCGCATATAGAAGTACTCGGCTTCTTGATCCTCTAAGCCAGAATATTCTTCTCATAAGCACCAAAAAAAAAAACCAGAATATTCTTCAAAAATACAATATGTTGTTTATCCCCATGAAGGATATATACATCTGCTTGGTGTCAGACTTGCAATGCATCATTCTCTGATGTGCATACAAATTTGGTAGGAGATGTATATAACTATGTAAGCATAACTTTGGATCTGACTTCAAATGACTTTTCTTTTTTTTTTTGGTAGGAGATGTATATACTAGTGACAAATAATGGGTGATTTCTTAATCTTGGTGATTTAAGGTTACCTATTTGATATTTCTTATTTCAGTTTTTCATTAATTCATACGTAAATTATTATAATTTTAATTTTCGTGAAAGGAACCCATAACATCCTTTCCTTTCTCATTTTCTATCTTTTGTCAACTGCAATTTTGAGACGATAGTTAATATTTTTGAGATAATTGGAAATTTGTACAACAACTCACCCTCCGCCACCCAAAAAGAAAAAAGAAATAGGAGTTCTGTTTCTAGTTAATAATTGCACAAATATACGCTCTACGTTAACAGAATTCTAAACATTCCTTGGACCATAAAGTGCTTAAATTACATCAGTTAGCCAGATTAGATTCAAAACTAAAATGGAGGGCCAAAAACCTAAGAGCACCATATACTAATTAGTATCTGTAACCTACAGGCATCCCAAGCTTGTCCAAACGACCAGAGCCTGGGTAGGCTTTACTTGCAAAGTTTGCATGCAATGCAGTCGCCCCTTGAGCACTTGATCTCATTTCACCAAAGCCATGAACAGAGTACCTTTTTGCTGAACCAGATCTCTCATACTGAGGCCTCTGCTTTGGAGCACTAAGAGACCTCAACTTAGCCTTTGAAGATTCCGTGCATGCCATGTAGTTTGGGTAATCTGAGTACCCACTTAGGTGACTTCTCGAGCCATCGCTCTTTGTGGGAGTGAAGGGACTTCTCTTTGAAGTAGCACCTCTTGATGAAGCAGAATAAAACTGTGGACTATTGTTAGCAGTGCAGTAAGAGTCTTCCTCGACCTCTCGAGAGAACTTCAATGGGGTTAAAGATTGGACCTCACAAGAAGACGGACTTGGAAGTGTTTGATGGGTTGTCGAGTCTTTAGAAGTAGTAAAACTGTGGCTATTTTGGTCTGAAGGCAGAGAAAGATGAGAAGAGTGAAAGAGGTTTCTTCGTTTAGGAGCAATGTGGGGTTTTCCGGTATCAATTTCGAGGACCCTGTCATTCTTTTCATCATCTGTAGTTCCATTCTTCAATGAAGACCCTGGATAGTCCCATGATCGTTCATCCCACTGTGCCTTGTCACGATCACTGATAATCCCACCATTTGCTTTCGAGCATTTTCTCTGCATATGTTGGACAGGATGTAATAGGCATCAGGATTACATACAAGTAGCAAACAAAATGAAAATGCAGAGGAAAGATGGGATTTGAGCATACCCGGAGCATCAATGATTGTTCATGTTTTATCTTAGATCGGACGGCATGTTCAAATTTTTCGGGGGTTGCCGGACCCTGCATACAGATGAGACTTCTCTTAGTTAATGAATAAACAAAAACTTGGTGAATGCATTTTGGTTATGAATGATTCATAACAAACACAAATCCAGTGCAAATACCTTGTGTCCTCAATCAACAATGAGCGAGAATGAGATATAATCATACTGTAGTTTATTTAATATAGTAGTTTTAACATATTAAACTTTTAATGGCAACTTAGCAGATAGTTAATTACAACTAGTACTTCATTTCCTGCTGAGGTATAACTGTATAAGTAGTGGTAAATGGTTAAAGTAAGGTGAATAATGATTATGACAAGGTTCAACATCTGTGTAGTTGTAGCTTTTTAACCAGCAATGTGCTACTAACAAGTAACCTGTCTAAAAGTCTGATAAATGTACATTAACTGTCACATGTATTATGCTAGTTGTAACTTTCTACCCTCATTAATTCGACTGCAAAGGTTCTGTCAATACAAACCATGAAAAGGGTGGAGTTCCATATAGCATATTAATACACACATCTTGCATTATGGAGCTTTTATAATGTCTACCAAACAGCACTCATCCAAAACATCATACATGTCTGTACTGAAAAGTACATGCATGCACTGGAAAGCCTTCTAGAGTTGAAAAGAAATGGTCCCCAAACTCAAAAGTTCACAAGAATAGAACTATACTACTTCAGGATATCTTTTAAATCTATTTGAAAAACTCATATTGGAGGGAAAAGTAAATTTTCCTTACAGCTTGGTGAAAGTGAGAAGATTTGGAACTTGATTGTGAGAGCTCTGAAAGGGCCCGCCCTGCCCGAGCTCTTGCCTGCACTCGCAACACTGCATGCAACCGCTGCCACCGCTCAGCCGTCTTCTTCCTCTCAATATGACCTCTTACTAGTGCCTGAAGCCTCACCAATCCTTTTAATGCTCGCAATGCTCTCCTTGCCTTCAAAATATCCATGTAATAAAGTGACTTACTGAACTTACGCTAAAGCAACTAAAACACATGATATCAGTATTCAGTAATCAACACAAAATGTCACACTGCATCACATATTAAACAATGTAAAAACAGTCTTACCAATCAACATTTCAACTATTCTATTATGATCAGATTGTAATATATTGACAACAAAACCAAGGTACATGATATCAGTATTCAGTACCACATCATAAGTATTCATTGAATGCATAGGCTAGAATTCAATGACATTTCAAAACAAGGCGCCAAGGAGCAGGTGCATTGACCAACATAGAAATATGAATGGAACAAGCGCCAAAATGAAGTCATTTTCAGGCCTGTACCAAATGAATGTAAGACTCAGACATGGCATTACGAAAACAAGGACATTTCACTACCAGCCCCAACAAAAAGGTGAAAAGTGGTATCCACTGTTAGACTGTGCTACCACATTTTAATACAGCATTAAAGCACCCAACCAAACCAACATTAAAGTGGTATCCACTGTTTGACTGTGCTACAACATTATAATACTACATTAATACAACATTTTAATACAACATTAAAGCACCCAACCAACACCACCACCCCCTTCCCTAAAAGTCAATTACAAAATTCTTTTTAAGGGACCATCAAACTTTATGTGGGTGTCCTTCAGGCAAAAACGTCAACAAGCATGGAGTTGAACTTTGGCCATCCACTCCTCTAAAGTGCATAACTACAAAGGGACAGTTAAGCAACTTCATTTCATTTAGCAAGTCTCGTCCTACTCAAGTCCCACATGACTCAAAGTGGGTTAATAACTATTAACTATTAAAAGATAGTTTTAAATAAATAGCATAAATTTCTGACAGTTTCAACAGCCAAGAAGAATCTTAGAAACGCCTTTTGGTTTCTATAGGAATCAAACACTGTTGGTTTAAAGAACCCAAATTTTCAGCTCAAACATAAAAGGCCATGCTTTAACAATTCACTAAGAATTCTAATGGAAATGAAGTCCATTCAATTGAAGTAACTGGTAGGTAAGGTAATACGTATAGGGAATAAAAGAATGCCAAAACCACCATAAACGATGACATTTATGCCATGAAGAGAACCAACCCATCCACATTTACTCATTGGCAAAGTAGCTAGGATGCAGCAAACGAAATTATAAAATAAACCCATAAGTAGAAGCAAACAAGCAAATGACGCAATCCCCAACAACCAATTTAACTCTAAAAAACAGAGAAAAAGATTCTGACCCCCCTACCCATTTTGTGAAAACGGCATGCAATGAAAATTATTGGGCTGCAAATCAAAAGGGTCATCACTACATCAGCCATGTGTGGAAAATTCTTGAGGTCCACAAGGTTTCCTTGGAGGGTAGTATAATGGATTTTTTTTTTTGGCCAAGGTAGTATAATGGATTACACATTGAGAAAATGGTAAAAGGGTCACATCCATTCCACTGTTTTGGCAGAGTGGCAGTGTAAGCAAGAAGAAGCTGCACGTATTGCCGTTTCAAGGAAAAACGAACTCCAAAGCACAAACTCAAAGAGAATGCAAGTGGATGAGAATAATGTGTAAACGACGCCGTTTACCCCTGGATTTCGGACCTTCGGTTATACAAAGGAAAGAAAGAGGGAAACAGACTTTTCCCAGAAACCAAAACGTGTAGAGTAGTGGTTTACAAGTGGGGTACTATTTTCACGAAGCCAAATGTAGACGTGGGACACGTGTCAGCTCCTCAGCCTAACGCTAAATTGCTAATCCCGTAACTTAATCAAAAATTAACGGGTCAATTAAATTACGAAGAAGCAGAAAGTGAAAAACCAATTAAAAAATGAATAAATTAAAATAATAATAACGGAATAAATTTAATTCCGGGAATAGTAAACGAACCAAACAGCCGCGGAAAGCTGCTTGTATCTTAACAGCTGCCCACTCCTCTTTACGAATCCCAAGGGTGGTGGACCCCCCGCTCACGTACGCCGCGGGGTCGTTGGCGCACCGTCCGCTACTCGTGAGCCGGACCACGGCGGCGGCTGCTTGAGCCGCGGCCACGGCGGCTTCGGCCACGGCGGCGGTCGCGGCTGCCACGGCGATTGCGTGCTTGTTGGGGTCGGCGACGGCGTCGTTGGACGAGATTGCGGTGGTGTCGTTTTTGTTGTTGTGGTGGTGGTGGTGGTCTTTTTCGCGGTAGGACTTGACGAAGCTCCAGCGGCGCTTCTCTTTGGTGGTGGCGGATGGGGTGGAGGAGGTCGGAGGAGGTTTCTCGGAGGACTTTTTCAGGCCGAGGAGGCCGCGAAACCATTTCGAGGCTTTGCCCATTTTGGGAGAGATGGTGAAATGCGAGTGGGGAAGTGGGTTCGGTTATAGTGCTTTACGGGATCGCATTTGCAGTGTGTGTGTGTATGAGAGAGAGAGAGAGAGAGAGAGAGAGAGAGAGAGAGAGAGAGAGAAAAATAAGAAGAAGAAAAAGAAGTGAGAGAGTGGGAGATAAAGGTTGGGACTTGGGAGTAAAAAAACGAGGGAAATTTGTGGAAGGAGACGACCATTAAATAGAAGTATAGAACGTTGATGGATTAACACATGTTTGTTTGTCTACGTCGCGTGAGTTTCACTCAATATATTATAGCGAATGGGATTAATAATATATTTTATTAATATAAATATATTATTTAATAATATTTTTATATGTTAAATTAATTACATTATATAATAATTAGAAAATTAGGATTAAATATCAAATATTAATAGTTTTTTAGTAAAGCAGTAAGACACTAATTTTTTTAGTTTAGGTACTAACCTATAGTAAAACATTTTGGATTAGGTCACAAATCAGTTTGTTATACAGTTGTGACTGTCGAACAGTTACAGTTGTAATTGTCGAACAGTCACAGTTGTAATTGTCGAACAGTCACAGTTGTGACTATTTGAAATTTATAAAAAATCAAAATATTTAAGGGTTTCATACTTTTGATTTAGATTTGATGGATGAAGTCCTATAACCCAAAGACTAAACATTAAAGTTTAAGCCTTGCAAATATTGAAAAAACAACAAATCAATAAAATAGTTATGACTGTTAGACAGTCACAGTTCGATATAACCATAT
This sequence comes from Dryas drummondii, assembly GCA_003254865.1. Classification (NCBI taxonomy): domain Eukaryota; kingdom Viridiplantae; phylum Streptophyta; class Magnoliopsida; order Rosales; family Rosaceae; genus Dryas; species Dryas drummondii. The sequence goes on from QANW01001771.1 coordinate 1,343,005, forward strand.
TTTTTCAAGTTGCAACCTAAACTGAAATTTAGTACCTAAAGTGAAATAAAATAAATGTTTTAGTAGTTAAAATAAAAAAATATTATAATTTGATACCTAAAATCAATAAACCTTATAATAATATACTCGATACATTTAATAATTTTTCCACACTATAAGTCTACGTATATATTTTTTAAATGGTAACAGAGAACCATATATATGTGAAAAATTTATACAGTGCCAAACTATTTGGTGCAGTACTTCCTTTTCCAATATTGTATGAGATCCCACCTTCAATTCCACCATTCTCATATCGAAAACTGTGAAAAATTTATCTCTATTGACATATTAAAGATTTGCCATCAACTCATTTTATATTAAGGACAATTTTGGTTAAAAAACCCGAATTATATTTTATATCTATATTAAGAATATAAATTTTATTTTGTATTAATTGAGGATATAAATTTTATTTTGATTGAAATTTCGACGAAAATTTTGAAAATTTTTAAATTTCGACATAAATTAGATGGAAATGACGAAAATTGCTATCAAAATACGAAAATTTTGAATGAAACTTTTCCATATGTTTATTTAACATATTATCTACTAAATTGATAAAAAACATTGAAGAAATCAAATTATATAATAGATTTCATATGATATAAGATGAATATAATGCGCGCTGCAGTAAATACTGTTAAATAAAATTAGTATAATGAATAAACAAAATTAGTATATTTTTTATATTCTATAATTATTTAATTGTACACTAAAATCTAAACCCTAATACTCTATATATTCTATATACCCTAATACTCTTTATACTCTATAATTTATACATTAAACCCTATATACTTTTTATATTTTTTAGGATATTAGGTTTTAAGCCCTTTAGGATACTTTTTATTTTTTTTTTATATAGAAATGTATTAAAGTTTAAGATTTAAAATAACTAAAATAAATCTCAAATTTTTTTCCTTCTTTCCAATTACCCAAAGACCCCAAAACCCCCCCTCATTTTTTTTTCTTTCTTTACTTTTTTTCCATATGCCTCTCTCTTCAGTCTTTTTTTTATTTTTTATCTTTCCTTCCTTTTTTTCCGTGTCTTTTACTTAGCCAAACTTTGTCTTCACTAAGTGTAATAACCCAATTTTTGGCTTATTGTAATTTTGTTACTTAAATTTTTTAAATTTGTTTTAAGGTTTGTTTAAAAGAATTAGAAATTTCATTAAATTTATTTTAACTAACTTAGATATTTGGTTGTGGTTCTACAGTTTAGTTGTGTGGAAATGAATTTTAGAAAATGAAAATTCAAGAATTTAACCATTATTATTTTTTTCAGAATTAAATTATAAGAGTAGGATTTTTCATAATTTTTTTTAAAGCAATTTGATTATTTTGAGGTTATAGAAAATTAGTACTCATCAATACAAGTTCGTAGAATTTTTCAGTGAATCATTTGGAGTCTCGAGCTATTTTTGGTGAATTTTTGAAGTTGGAGAAAATAGAAAATATGAAAATTTCGAAAAAATTTCGATAAATTTCAGTAAATTTCAGTAAATTTTGATAAATTTTGGCGAAATTTTTCCGAAAAATTATTAAACATGTGTTTCGATTTCGAACCCTAAAAAAATGAAATTTTCCGTGAAAATTTCGAAATTTAATTTCTTGCCTTCAACTGAGAGAGGAGAGAATTTAAATGGGACCGGAGATCTCAACCCTCATTCAAGACTCCATTACTAACAAAATGGAAAGTGTTAGCATGCCAACACCACGTCACATATATTACATATAATGCGCATGTGTCTTCCATTTTTGTATTTGATTATAGATTTGGGGCCACTAGACCTGCCTGCATACAATGCAATATCTTCATTGTAATAGTAGCTCTCTACAAAGTTACATATTGCCTACTATAGTCATATCATTCAATATATCTACGTACATCATTGAGCGCACTACATTCATTTGTATTAATTAAACTTCAAACACATTACGGGATACAACAAAAGGAATGTAAGCATTTAGACAAACACATTAGCCATCACCATGAAGAATGTGTATCATCATCTCCTGTCATGTAGGTTGAGGTAAAGCTCATGGGTGAATTTAGTACCATCACCGACAAACACCAAACTTCACATAAACAAACACACAACTCATCATCATCTCATGTCATGTAGGCTATGTAGCTTGAGTTAAAGCTCATGGATAAATCTCTAGCACCTTAGACATGCATGCACAAAAATTCCCATTAACTTTGGATTGGTATAAGACTAGAGACAAGGCCCAAAGCCGTCCGTGACATTTTAATATTGGACCAGTAGGCACTAGCCAAGACTGCTAAGTTAAGTAAATAAGTGGATTGATTAGACACCACCATTGAGTCTAATGCGGTGGTAAGTGGTCTTTATAACAGTATGGTGCATGGTATCTGTATAAGTTAATAGACTGAATTGACACACAACCAAACCAACATGAATATGGTATTTGGGCTCCAACTTGATCTACCATCCCTAGAATGTCCAAAAAACAAAAAGAGTCTGTCTTTATGTGTCTGCAGAAAGACCAATGATAGAGAGGTAGAGTGTAGCTAGGCTCCCTTGCCCTCTTGAGTCTTGGTCTTGCCTCCAAATTACCTTTACTTCCTCTGATAAGGCTGATTGACCAATCCAAAAAATGTAAAAGTAATTTTTTATTTTTGTACCTATACTTAGATGCCATTGGACCCACCACCACTCCTGTTATCTTATCTCCATTTCCCAAGCCTATCATAAGACAATAACAGCTAGTGGGCCACCACATTGATTGATCAGATATTCAGATCACAAAGTGAAAATCTTGGTGATAATGATGGCTGGGCTACCCCCATATTGACTAACAAATGTCTGTGACTCTGTGACTGGGGAATAGCTAGCTAGGGCTGTATATCCAGTAAATTCATGAAATTGGAAAACTGGAAAAGCCTTTGGAAGTGACCCTCTGAGATCATTTCTATGATCTCTGAGAGGTGAGAAATCTTCTAGTGTACTAATGCCTGATGGACAGAAAGCAGACAGAAATAGAGAAAGAAAATTGATAAAAGGGGGGGTCACGTGGTGTCCTACATTTATAGGGCACATGGTGATGATGATCAGCCTATGAACCATATATGGAGTCCAATCAGTCAATTCACAATTCACGACTAGGCCTTATGCCCTAGAGCAAAATGATAACAGCATGGTGGGAAAAGGGTTCTCTCTTGTTCATTCAATGGTGCATGGTGGATTCTTATGAACAATTTTAGCTAAATACCTACACTAACCTTCTGAATTTTAGCTTATTTTCCATTTTAATTCCTAAAGGGGAGAACTTCTCAATTTAGTTAGATTTTTATTCGATTGTTTAGTTAAAACTTAAAAGTAAAAACAAATGAAACATCCGTTTATAACTTTTGATAGAATAAGGCATGGGATGCTCAACTTTTTAGCTTTTTAGATTCTTGGTTTCTGTAAACATGTGGATTCTTTTGGCCGTGGAGGAGGACTTCTCTTTGTTGATTGTTTGTGACTTGTCTTCTATATAGCTCTTTTTTTTTTTTTTTTTTTTTTTTCACGTGCTAATTTTAAGGTTAGCCTTTACAATAGTGCTCGTATCCTAGCTAGAAATTAATTGCAATTGTTTGCATAGACACAAATATGAATGGTTAAAGAAAAAACACTTCTCTATTAATTCAAACCTTGTAACTGCAAGTTATACTTATTCTTAATCCTAAATAAAATGTAACGATGTAGCAATCATTCCAATATTAATAGAAATAATTACCATATATTATATGTTAACTCATGTATATAATTATATACAGTTTATATTTGATTATGTAACAATTAGGTAATATGTATTTAACAATTAGATTACTTATTTTAGATATCAAATAAGGGTCTGTTATGTATTTTTTAAGTAGTCACTTTATTGTTTTGTGTTCATTTCTTTTATATATATATATTTTCAAATCTCACAATGAAGTTTTAGATTTCTCTTTATCTCTGTGTTGTCTTTTTTTTTTTCTCTCTCTCTCTCTTCACAATTCCTCTGAATTTGAAGAGATCGAAAATAAAAGATGGTCTCCCGGCGGAGAAGAGATTGCAATTTCAAGTGGTGGTTTTAATTGTGGGTGAGTTGTGCATATGAAATTATCTAAAGTGTAAATGAGTAGTGTTTAGATAGTTTATTTTTTCTTTTGTCAAAATGACTTAAGTTAGTTCGGTTTAAAGCATTGGGTTTGTTATTTTTATGTTCTATTATAAGTGGCTGAATGGTGGGTCTTTTAGAATATAATTTAGAAATTAAATTTATAATATTGAGTATTTTTAGTTAATTTTTTGAGTTTTGAATTAAATAAATCATATTAATACTGGTCCTATTGAATAACCATATGGGGAATGAATCACATGGTCAAAACTTGACAAAATAAAAAGGGGGTGAGTTTTTTATGTTTTGGTCTGAAAAGAAGAACAAAACTCTCACATCACACACTTTTATCTAAATGGGAAAAATGTAAACAAAAATTCAAAAAATATGATAAGCAGTTGAGCACCCAGCTGCCGACATCGACGTGCATCACGGTCAAAGTCCAAAGTGGTAAGTGGGGCGGGTCAAGAAAACCGTGGGTCGACGGCAAATCAATGTGGATTTGGTTTCAGTGTCGAAGTGGGTGTGGAAGTTTGACGGTGGGGGGTCAAATTCAAATTGCGCTGCCCGGTCAATGTTTCATCTAATGGAACTTAAACCAAACAGTGGTCCAAAACTTGGCATGTTTTCAATTTTTTCATGATATTTAATGTGTGGGAGTGGGACATGGAAAATGAAATAATCGTTTTGGATCTTTAACTTTGAAAGTCATATTCATTTTTATAAGGATAAAGCACTTACATATTTATATTATATTAAACCTAAATAATGCATATAAAGAATTAAAAGCTATATTTTTATAATTTATCTGTAGTCACTAGTCACTCAAATTCAGGACCGACCATGTGAAGCTTAAAGGCACAGGGATACCATTGAAGAAAATGGGACAGTTGCAGAGATTAAAGTAGTGAGAAATGGTCAACATGAATCAGAGACATAAGTTATGTGGCCTAATGGGTGGTGGTCAGTGGTCACATCGCCTGTTTTGGACGCGAACTACTATTTTTTCTACTTGTTTTTGGACAAAGGTTAAACAAACCGGAGCTAACTACATGAGTACGACCTAAGGTTTGTTAATTAAAAATGAGGTCAATGTAAACTGTAATTACTCTAGTACAAATGATCAAAAATGATCAAACGCACCGTCTTATAAATTTCGAAATTTAATGTAAGCTTTATTTTTTCTAATGATTGAACATTTCCATATATTTTTCTGTGAATTTTTTGACGGAAATTTTGGTGAATTTTCTAATAGATATTTCCGCTGATCTCTTAAGTCTAAACGGAAATATTTTAGCCCAAATTTTGGTGATATTTCCTCAATTTTTGCTGAAATTTAAGTGATAACTCCACAAAATTTTTCCTTTGTTCAATATTTTCTCTTTAAAAATCTAACTTTTAGTCTTAAGTTTTCCACAAACAAAACAATTTTATACAAAATAATACGATATTATATTAATATATATATAGTAATAATTACTCGCTCACTTAATAATAATATATATTAAGTACATATATATACTTAATGTACATCTCTACATGCAACCCCAATTTTATGAGGCTTTATAAATAGAGAGCCATATTCAATTAAATTTTAAAAATTAGTGAGCAATTTCTAAGTAATAGTGTCTGATAGTATGGATTATATTAATCTGATTTCATTATAAATCCACTATGTATTTAAATTTTTTTAAGAAATGCGTTTAAAGGGATTTTTTTCTTCACTGTTGTTTGCGGAACTCAATTGAAAAGATTGTTGAATTACCCTACATTTAAATTCGATCTCCACTCTCTCTAAATAAAGAAAAAAAAAAAAAAGCTTTTTTGCATTTTACCCACATGAACTTTGATCTCAATCTCACTTTATCACTTAAAAAAAAATTGTGTCAATTTACCACTTGAATTAAAAATTTGTTGCAATGTACTATCTCTGACACATTTTGTTTAAATTTTTGTTAAAAATAAGAGTTTTTTTTTTCTTTCTCATTTTCAAGTTCCTATTGTTAGAAAAAATGATTTGTTTACACTTTATTTGTTTAATACAATAAAAAATTGACTTAAAAACACCAAAATACTTTTATTTTTAACAAAAATTTAGATAAAATGAAACATAAGTAGTACATTGCAATAAATTTTAAATTCAGATGGTAAATTGACAAAATTGTTTGTTTAAGTGGTGAAGTGAGATTGAGCTCAAAATTTAGGTGGATAAAGAATAATTTTTTTTTTTTTTTAAAAAAAAAGGGCGGGGGGGGGGGGGACTTTTTTTCGGTT